>CM059197.1:2858083-3123083 GCA_030323885.1 Branchipolynoe longqiensis | reverse complement strand
AGAATTAATTCTTTAGGTAATAAGGGGGCAGCTCTTTTGACTGCACAGCCGGACTTGCGTTTTGCCCCACCAAGAACAGTTTTAACAACAGGTTATTGGTATTCAATAGGTGAAGCGCCCTCAGATTTTAGAAAAGATGTTTATGGCATTAAGATTATTAGTAATAGAAGAATATTAAAAAAAATTGATAACCAGGTTATATATAATGCCACCTGGGTAGAGGTGCACGGTGTAGGCAGAAGAAGGCCTGCGAATTCCTCAATGAATCACATGTAGGTGCGCACCTGCATGCTACGTGTCAACTTGGAATTTGGCACATAGGAATGATCCTGCAAGACCTTTATTTCCTGGCGCAAGCCTAGAAATTAATAAACTAACTGTCATACGTAATGAAAGAATAATTAATAAGTGGCAATAATGTTGTTAACCAAGGAGATAATGGCAGCAGAGTATATTGGCTGCATCAGCCGAATTAAGGCAAATTTTGGTTCTTTGATCAGGCCACCTGCTCAAAGAGTCGCAGATAGAGTTCCTATCACTTCGGACATATGCTGAGGATATCTCAAAATTGTTACGAATAAGCGGGTGCTCATTCGGGGTCATTGCAGGGCACGGGGGGCTGCAAGGCCCTCTCCCCCCCCCCACCCCCATAATTAATAATTGGGGACCATTACCAAAGTCAAAGGAAATTCCTTGTTTTGAACGTCCAAGGTGTGGATAGCGACTGAACGATAAGCGTTCTTAATGTCCGTCACGGCAATATAATCGTTTTAGCCATTTGGTTAACTAAGGAGTCAACGACCTTCTAAGAAAAATTATGAGCAACTTTGTCTACATAATTATTAACAGAATGTAAGTAAGGCTTTGAAATATCAACGACAAGTCGGTAGCCGTCATTTGACGACTTCAAAACACAGAACATATTATGAACACAATCTGGCTGACCCTTCTTTGGACTAATGTAGCCGGCGTCGAGCTCTTTGATTAATTTATCATGAACAAATAATTTTTCGTCAGTTGTTAATTTAAATGATGAAGGTGAGGGATAATTACTGGGAAAATCATTATTAATTACATGAAACCCAAATATAAAGCCATGAAGGATATATTCCCAATTTGAATCAGCTTGTCCCCTGAAAAATAATTCGCAAAATACACGACATGGCTTCAATTGCGTTAAACAGTTAGCAATATAGTGTGAACAGTTGCAAGTGCGTGAATTACACGTTTGCGAGACATGAAAGGTTTTGGTATTGTTTTTGTGTCCCAGGTCAATGGCGGTGACCAGCAATTGGGTCGTCTTCCAGACGACTGACAGCCACCTAAAGGTGGGCAGAACCCATCCAAGTAGAACTGGGGTCAGTGCAGGCACATGGTCACCGGGGGCGCTGTCCAACTGCACAACCGGGCTACAGTCACAGCACAATTCAGGACAATCAAGGTTATTTGAGCAATTAACTGGAATGGCATTATAGTTGACAGTATGAGCAATGCCATTAGACAATTGACCGTCGGGTGTACCCACGGGCGGGTTCAAATAACACTTTGACGAACCGATAATAACGATTATGTATACAGTAAAACCTCTTTAAATTGACCGACCATGGGCCGCCTTTAAGTGGTCCATTTAAGGAGGTGGTCGGATTAGAGAGTTAGAATATCCTTACAATGGCATAGTTGGGACCTAAATAAAGCGATCGATATAGGGGAGTGGTCGAACTGTGGAGGTGGTCGGTTAGAGAGGTTTCATTGTATATATATATATATATATATATAGGGGGGCACTCCACCAATGTGCCAAAGGAGGAAGTAGCAATGTATATATGTTCCCTTAGCATTTATATTCGTATAATGCATTATACATCACACATATATATGAGACTGTCTCAAAAGGTGCTAAGCAATATGGAACAAAACGTTGTCCATTGTAACGATCAACATACTATCCGCTTAAGCATTTGCTCAGGATAAACTAATTTGTTTTTTACATGGTGTTTCATAATCCCAATAGAATACATATTGATTTGAAGCAAATGTCCTTGTCTTTTCAGTGTAACCGTTTCTGTGCTGTTTTGTGTCAATCGTTACAATGGACAACAACAAAAAAGAGTTATCACCTTTTGAGACAGGCTCATATATGTGTGTGTGTATAAACACCAACTCCAGTATTAGGCAAACACAATATCTATGGGTGCACCATTGTATATTGCAGTGCGTGCATGCGGATGGCGCGCACTGCATTCTGGGTGCTTGTGGGTGGGCGGATGTGGGTGGTTGTCCGCGCCTATTCGACGTGTGCACACTGACTGTCAGCTTATATGATACACGACGTGTATGGTTTACACTGTAATCAATAGTCACCCGCCACCCCACACATACAGGTGTCATCAATATCATATTGTCGTGTCAGGTTTCTGTGACAGTGACAGTGTCACCCTCTCAACTCACAATTCATATAAATATATATATATGTATATATATATATGGATATATATATATATATATATACAGTATAACCCCGTTAAACCAAACTTGATGGGACCCTAGACATTTTTTTTGATTAACCAATCATTGGCTTAAGCGAGCTTTGGCTTCAACTTTGACTTTGAGTAAGCGTGTATTGCACATGTAATATACAATGTATGTGGACACTTTGATTATTGTTTTGTATGTGCATACAGTATAACCCCATTAAACTGAGCTCAGTTAAACCAAACGATCAGTTAATCCAAACAAATTTCTAGGGTCCCATCTAGGGTCCTACCATTTATCATATAAAAAAGGTTGGTGGGGTCTCAGATGACCTTATATTTATAACTACATGAAAGTTTGGTTTAGCCATACCGGAAGTGGCCTGAGGTCTGAAAATTGTGTTTGGGTTAACCAATAATTTGGATTAACCAACTTTGGTCTAAATAACTGTCATGGGGGGTGATGAAAATGGGAAATATTGTGCCTAGAGCGGGACTCGAACCCACATCTCTTTGCACAGTGTGCTAACCATTACACCACCTAGGCTCCCTGATATCAACACACTACCCACGCCTACCTGTCTATGCGGCTCCTTGCCTGAGAGGTCAGTGCAGACCACTACACTCGTCCCCCTGGAATTGTAAGTCTTTTAATGCTTACAATTACATACATACAGGCAATGCAACACACATACATACACAGGGTAGGTTCAACAACTATACAGCGCGTAGCTTGTACAGGATCATGGTCACGGCAACCAGTGTCATGGGGGGTGATGCAAATGGGAAATATTGTGCCTAGAGCGGGACTCGAACCCACATCTCTTTGCAGAGTGTGCTAACCATTACACCACCTAGGCTCCCTGATATCAACACACTACCCACGCCTACCTGTCTATGCGGCTCCTTGCCTGAGAGGTCAGTGCAGACCACTACACTACCAACTTTTTTCTATGATAAATGGTAGTATTTTTACGGACCGCCAACAAAAGTTTGGATTAACCGATTGTTTGGTTTAACTGAGCTTGGTTCAACGGGGTTATACTGTATGTGTATATATATATCGAGTGTCAAGTCCTACCATCAAAATTTTTCAGCGTCACCAAATGGAGATGACTATGTAAACTAACGTCGCATAATCTATTCACCAAAGACATTATATTTTTGTTGTTGATGGTTAGGGAAATTCAAAACGCGAGTCATTTCTCAGATGGTGTTCTTGTTGGGGAGACTGGGTTGCTTAGCAAACTACAAACTGAAATCATTGCATGGCAGATATGCAAAGAGTATATGCTACATACATCTGGGGAAACGTATTTATATATAATATATAGTATATAATAAATAATATGTAATATATAACTTATAAATTATATATAATATAATATATATAATATAATGCAATATATAAATAATTATAATATTTATTTGATAACTTTAAAAAAAGTATGTATAGTGAATTTGTGGTAGCATCGATCACGTTATATGTCCTAGCTTCAGAAGCCTTACCCCCCCTCACCTAGACACAACCTCTCCCCTCCCACCCTAACCCCTTCCCCTCTCCCCCTCCCCCCTCCCCTCGCTCCCCTCCTCCCCCTTACCCGTCCAGAAAGAAGCCAACTCGCGACTCCGGTTTCCTGCTCCGAGCCCGGCTGATTGAAGATGATCTACAAGGTCGATTCAAGGTCAGCACCAGAGCCACTGCCGAGGTCGCCGCCGCAGACAGGATGGCGCTGCGGCAGACAGCAGGAAGTACGTCACGGCGTGCGCGCGCATGACGTGCCGTCAGCTGTGTGTGGGTAGGTGGGTGGGTGTGTGTGTGTGGGGGGGGGGGGGGGTGCGGGCCGGCTATGTGCATAGGGAAGTTGTGTCTTATCGCCGCATTTACCCCCAGGGGGCGCCCCGTGTCTGGGGGACAGCGGTCCTGAACAGACCACTATTTGCATACCTTGATAAATAATGATTTACGGTCTTATTTGAGGGCTGTAAATATGGTGAATACACTACTGCAGTGTGTACATGTAGGTGTATTATGTATACATATATATATATATATATATATATATATATATACAGATATATACATATACATATATATATATATATATTACGCATATACAATATACATATGGATGTGCGTGTATGCATGGATGAATGAATGTGGCATGAAGGCATGAATTGGTGAAGGGATGGATGGATGAATGGATGAATTTCTGAAGGCATGAAGGAATGAAGGTATGAAGGAATGAAGGCATTAATGCATGAATATACTATAGACCCCTTTCAATGTTGATCATTGTGTATGCGCGCGCAGCTTGGCTGCAGAATGAAGACACACTGCCATTGAGTTTGCTGGGGCACGCAGTGCAAAACGTTTATTTTATTCAAAATTAATAGAAGTGCAGAGCCATAACCATATAAATTTAATATAATCTGTTCGTTGAATATGTTTACTACATGTCTTCCAAGCGGTTTGTTTCTAGGTGGTGTGGTTTTAGAGATATTTCACTTTTTCTGAATGACGATTGCTCATGGCCATTGACAATGCATTGAGTTTGCCGGTACGCCCAGTGCAAAACGTTATTTGATTCAAAATTAATAGAAATACAGACCCCAAACCTTATAAATTTAATATAATCTGTTCATTGAATATGTTTTCTATATGTGTACCAGGTGGTTTGTTTCTAGGTGGTGTGGTTTTAGAGATATTTCACATTTTCCATATGAAGATTGCTCACGACTATTGACAAGGCATTGGGTTTTCCGGTACGCACAGTGCAAAACGTCTATTTTATTTTAAATTAATAGAAATGCAGAACCCTAACTTTATGAATTTAATATAATCTATTCATTGAATATGTTTTCTATATGTGTACCAGGCGGTTTGCTTCTAGGTGGTGTGGTTTTAGAGATATTTCACATTTTCTGTATGAAGATTGCTCATGACTATTGACAATGCATTGAGTTTGCCGGTATGCGCAGTGCAAAAAGTCTATTTTATTCAAAATTAATAGAAATGCAGAACCCTACCTTTGTATATTTAAGATAATCTATTCGGTGAATATGTTTTCTATATGTGTACCCGGCGGTTCGTTTCTAGGTGGTGTGGTTTTAGAGATATTTCACTTGTTCTCTATGAAGATTGCTCATAGCCATTGAGTTTGCAGTGTGACCGTGTGTCGTCCTGCAGCCAAACAGCACGTGCACTGACCTAGATTCCTATGCTGACGTCATATGAAATAGGTCTATAGATACAGCATATAGGTATGTATGAATACTGATGGGGGGTGGTTAAACAGACAAGTATTATACTTCCCGTCTATAGGTGCGTATATACAAACACACATGCACATATACACACGTGTTAATACACGTTCTGAGTCTAGTATTACAGAGATGATGCATCATTTGTTACTTTGCTTTTATTGACGACAGCATCCCTTCGAAATGTGCACAGCATCCCCTCTTCCCCTTTCCAATTTAATATGTCGTTGTATTTCTTTTCAAGTTAAAGTTACATAGTCCGATGGTTTGAGTGTCTGTCATTTTCTGATATAAATATATTAGGTTGATCGTTATAATCTACCTTCCTTTAGTTCAAAGTGACTTTTATTTTAAATGGCTAACTTTGGAGATATTTGAAGTGCAACCATGACAAATTAATTTTGGCAAGCACGCCAAAACTCTGACACCATAGGGTTCTGCAGTAACATGTTCTATTCAATCGTCTCAGCATTCCCTTCTGTGTGGCGACAAATATTTAATAAGCACACTAGTATCTAAGTTACATATGTATAATCAAATCTAGATAATTGTTTTGGTTTTGACATTTTGATTCTTCATCGGACTATGCAGCTTTAACTATGTAATATATAATTTGTTGGTTTTTTCATCTAGCGACAGTCATGTTCATTTTGGTTTCATAAATTAAATATGCGAATTATTTTTAATTGAATTTTAAGCAATGGTTATATCATTCATGGTCGTTCTTTTATTGCGCCATGTTTCTTTATTACATTTGAATTAAAGTTGCATAATCCAATGAAACTGAAAGCGTACTAATTTCAACTGCTAGCCATATAGATTTAATAATAATAATAATAAAACATTTATATAGCGCCCGATCCAGCAAGCCATTCTCAGGTGCTTTACATAACAAACAAATATACAGGAAAATAAATCTCACCTATAGTTAAAAGCAGATTTAAACGACTGTGTCTTAAGACCTTTTTTAAAAGCACCAACAGATTTACAATCTGTGATATATCCTGGCAGAGCATTCCACAGTCTCGGGGCAGCAATACTAAAAGCACGATCCCCAAAGCCTTTGAGTCTGCTCCGAGGAACTGCTAACTGGCTGGAGACTGTATGTGGAGCGCAGTGTTCGAACATTTGTTCGAACACTGAGCTCCACAGATTTAAACCTGGATATCCAAGTTTGATACTTTCGCAGTCATTAAGAACTTTTTGTGGTTTTACCCCTCAGGAACATGACAACTTGCTGGTTCTGACGGGAGACAATGTGACCTAGTTAATGTAACAATGGCATATTCCGCTTGGTTTTAACTGGTGTGCACACATAAATTATCGTTCTTGCTTTTACTTCAGATATATATCCAAAGATCGCATAACTTACTCTAAACTCAGGTATTAGCAGAGGAGAAGAAGAACAAGAAGAAGAGCAAGAAGAAGAGGAAGAGGAAAGAGAGCGACGGGCTGGTGTGTGCGTATTTTTAAGCGAATCGAATCATGTGTGTGTATTTGTTGGCGTTGCGGATATATCTGACCAGCTCTGAATTCGTTTGGAAAATATGAAAGCCGCATAGTCCAATGTAAACATAAACTTTTCAAAACCAAAACCCTGGTCTAGATTTGATTCCATCTATCAAACTTAGATACTGGTGTACTTGTCAAACATTTGTGACCACATAGAATGGAACATGGGGCAAATTTAAAGCTGCATGGTCCGATGACAACATCAAATTTTCAAAACAAAAACAATCATCTAGATTTGATTCTACATATCTAACTTAGATACTGGTGCACTTATTAAACATTTGTCGTCACATATAAGGGAATATTGAGGCAATTGAATAGAACCTGTTACTGCAGAAACCTATGGTGTTAAGGGTGCATTCCTTACACGCAGCATGCGGCATGCGGTATGCGAATGCGACAAAAAATCGAAATGCCTTGAAACCTATGGGCTACATTCCTTACATGCGGTATGCGAATGCGAATGAGTTTTTCCGATCAGTCCATGTAGCGATCAGTGCGGCATGCGGTATGCGGCACGCGGTGTGCGAATAGAAACTTGAGTCGCTTGTGTCCATTAGTTTTAGACAAGCAGAGGTGACTTAGCATTACGGAACGGTCTCACACACGGGTGAGGAGGGGAAACACATGGTGAGCTGGGCACCCGGGAGACATACGGTTAGGGCAAAGCTAAAAATGCTACCAGATCCACAGAAATATGAATACTTATCTATAATTTGGCAATTATAACGAAAAGGACGGTCCTAACATGGCTCAGTTTAGCTTGCTCCGAGGGATGTTAGGACCGTCCCAGATTTTGTTGACCGAAAAGGACGGTCCTAACATGGCTCAGTTTAGGATGTTAGGACTGTCTCAATCGGGAGACTGACGGTTATGGGAAAGCTAAAAATGCTACCATATGCACAGAAATATGAATACTTATCTATAATTTGGTTATAATAAAGGTAGGAACCCCCATGTGACGTACGAAAAGGTACATAGATATAAATTCAATATTTGGTCATATACAGTGCAGTAAGGAGTATACTTGTTTATTTTTACTTTTTAAATATAGCCAGTCATGTGCTGCATGCCGCATGCAGCATGCTGCGTGTAAGGAATCATGCCATTCGCATACCGCATGCCACATGCCGCATACCGCATACCGCATGCCGTGTGTAAGGAATGCGTGCTTTAGAGTTTTGGCAAGCTTGCCAAAATTAATTTAGTACAGTTACACTTCAAATATCTCAAAAGTGTGCCATTTAAAATAAAAGTTACTTCAAACTAAACTGCGATAGATTATAATGATCAACCTAATAATATGCTTATCTCAGAAAATGAGGACTAAACAACTTTAATAGAACCTGCTTGTGCATGTGTGTCATTTGACCCAAATTAAACAAAGATATACGTGTGTAATAAACCCGACACACATGCAACACGCGCCTCATTTTCCGTAGCCATGCCAACAGGCGATGTTTGTATTCGGCAGACGACTTTCAGTCATTTCTCTTCCGATTCACCCGCCATGTTTGTCCCTGCACAGACCGCCCAAACCAACAGGGCCGTGATCCACACTGCTCCGTCACTCTCCCCACACAGGCTCAGCAGACGACACCGAATGAGTCCCATTGACACCGACATCGATTAACGCTTGGAGAGCGCCGGCGTTCTGTCGCCATGTTTGCCCGCCGGAAATGACGTTCAGAGCCTCTCCCAGAATGCACCGCGAGTTGGCGGCAGCGGTCGCCACTGCTCGGGACGTCCGGTCGGCGGCTCTAAACACGGCCCGGGTACCGGGCGGGCCGCCAGCGTCCGACACTGGGGCCAAGGGACCAGTTCACCAACAACTTCCACACCTTTTTTATCCAGAATACAATCGTGGATATAATGTTTATTTATTTAAACTGAAAAGCTCTCAAATGTACGTGTGTGAGGGGATAAGCGTTACTAAGACTGCTATTATATTTGGTGATCGAATTTAATCGAATAAAGTGGTGAGTTTTATTAATAATAGACAGCCGGTGTCAAAGGTCAGGTACACATTCAGAATCGGGAGGAAGCAGATGGAAGTTTTGTACAACGAGCTGCTGGCACCGGCGTCAGGTCCTTAGCAGGGACAGATACATGACCCACACATGCGCTGGTTCCGGCAGTGTCCCATTGTCACACGCTGTACACGTAGCGCTGAATACAATTCTGCATTTATGACATGCATATATGCATCCGCTCCCCCACCCCACTCTCCCCCACCCCACTGTCCCCCCACCCCCACTGTCCCCCCCACCCAACTCTCCCCCACCCCACTCTCCCCCACCCCACTCTCCCCCCACCCCACTCTCCCCGAGCCCACTCTCCTCCAGCCCACTGTCCCCCCACCCAACTCTCCCTCCGCCCAACTCTCCCCCACTCTCCCCACTCCACTCTCCCCCACTCCACTCTCCCGCCACCCCACTCTCACCCACCCCACTCTCCCCCACTCCACTCTCCCCACTCCACTCTACCCACACTTCCTATCTCACCTATGTCCACTTCTCCCGCACCCTCACACCCCTATCCACACTCCACTCTCGCCCCCTCTCCTCTTCCATCTCCTCTCTCCCCCACTCACTCTCCCCCCACTCTCCCCCACTCTCCCACTCTCACTCTCCCACTCCTCCCCCACCCACCGCCACTCTCCCCCACCCCCACTCTCCCCCACCCCCACTCTCCCCACCCCCATTCTCCCCCACCCCACTCTTCTCCCAACCCCACTCTCCCCCACCCCCACTCTCCCCCACCCCACACTCCCCACCTAACTACCAGTTTGCTTTCAATAACCGGACGGACCCGGTGGCCGATTCGGTAGAGCGAAGGCTTCCTGTGCGGAAGGTCGGGATTTCTAAACCTGGCCGAATCAAACCAATGACTTAGAAAATTGTTACTTGTCGCTACCTAGCCTGGCACTTGGCATTAATAGGATACTTGATATGGCAAGGACTGGTTAGCTCAGTATCAGGATAACGTGATTGGGTGGTAAATCAGGCCATGGTACCAGTGGCATGGTCTCCCAGTAGGGCAACACTATACAGTCACCATGAGTGTGCACTGTTATAAGTCGGTGCCCATCCTGATATGACCATAGATGTTGCTAGGATGTAAAACCCCAACAAACAAGCAGGCCTCCAACACTGCTGTAACCACTTATTTGATTTTGATGTCTGTAATATATTACCTTTTTATTAGCTGAAACACCAACAACTTTTTTTACAGTTAAAGATTATTAATTCAATGAACGCAACACAGTAATTCCAATTGGCTCTTATCTCTGGCTGGCATAACAAAAGGCCACCAACTTTATTTAAGTCAAAAATTCAAATACCAACTGAGCAGCACTCCACTATCTTGGCCGGTTGCCTGCGGTCCGGGCCTACTTGCCCTACTTCTCAGCTCGCACGCGGCTCACCAGGCTGCTCTAACAACTCAATAGAAGCATAGGACATATCAAAGTATCTATATTGGATTACCACCCAACGGATACCAACGACATTCTCAATAATACTTTAATAGTCGCATAAATAATATTTAAACTACACATAAAAACCATTTGCCTATTCAATGAAGATAACCCCATTGCATAATCTGATGGTTTTATTACTTTTAAATTCCTGCCATTTTAGAGCAAAGATTCAATGGAGTTTATCTTCCCCATATTTACTTAAAATTGGAGTAACCGCTATTAAAGCTGCATACTCCGATGAAATATCAAATTTTCAAAACCAAACCAATTATCTAGATTTTATGTTACATATCTAACTTAGATACTGATGCACTTATTAAGTATTTGTTTCTGCATAGAAGGCAATACTGAGTCAATTTAACAGAACCTGTTATTATGGTTCTATGGCATCAGAGTTTTGGTGTGCTTGCCAAAACTAATTTTCCATGTTTGTATTCAAAATATCTCAAAAGTTTACCATTTAAAATAAAAGTAATTTTAAACTAATGTAAAGTAGATACTAGTGATCGATCTAATATAGTTATCTCAGAAAAAATATAGAAATTCAAAACCATCGGACTATGCAATGTTAATATAAGAGACTAAATTTAGAGATACTTGAAATGCAAACGTTCTAAATAATTTCGGTGTGCACACCGAAATGCTGGTGGACACCATAGGTTCTTATGACTTGCAGCAGGGAATAGGTTGTATTAAACTGACTTAATATTTATATTTAGTGATACATATTTAATAAGCGTGTGAATATCTAAATTGGACATGTAGGTCTAGGAGGAGATCTAGATGAGAGCATTAGTTTCGAAAACTATATATGAGTCTGTCTCACGAAAATGGGCCAATTGGTGGTTTTAATTACAAATGTCGGCATCGCAATAGTTAAAGTGTAGTGCATTTCTTTGTTTCATATTAAATTATTTTAGAAACAAATAGGTTTGTTGTATTTTCTCTACCTTTACCTTCAGGATAAATTTAACAACTTTCCAAAACCTCTGTCAATGCTAAACTATAATTATGCCGTTCGATGCTGACATCCAATGGTCGACGCCGACATCTTTAACAGGTGTCGGGTCACAATGGTTAAAGTGTAGTGCATTTCTTTGTTTCATGTTAAATTATCCTAGAAACAAATAGGGTTGTTGTATTTTCTCTACCTTTACATTCAGTATCAAGTTAAGAACTTTCGAACACCTCTGTCAATGCTAAACTATAAGTATGCCATTTGACGCCGACATCCAATGCTCGATGCCGACATCTTTCCCCCATGCACCAATTGGCCTATTTTCATGAGACTGACTCATACTTTCATTAGATTATGCAACTCTTAAAATGGTTCTCTCCTATAGACAGGTTCGTACAATGTATTATATTCTGTGTTTTAGTCGAATTTGATATAGATTCTGGTTAGTTGCAAGTCTAAGTACATTTGTAGCCAAGAGCGGGACATCGGTATGTAATATATATAAATATATATATCAAATATAAAATATATATCATATATATAATACATATAATACATAATATATGTAAAATAATATATATATGACGTACATTATAAATATATATATAATATGCTGTATAAGAATTATATGAGTATAATAACCCGGAATTCTATATTATCCTAGCACCCACCCACCAGTAATCGGTTGGCGGAGCCTCGGACTACTCATCTATTGTTCAGGCTTCAACTCCGATGGTGGCACCACCGCTTGGCTGTTCACTGTCCTACTTACTTTACGCTGAGAAATGTCACATACTAGAACATATTTTCCATATAATATATATAACATGTAATAAATATTATATATTTTTATATAATAGATAATACTAATAGTATTAAAGTAATAGTAATAGATATTATTATATAATTATATATAAAATAAATATGTATATACATATATTATATATCATGGATATACTAGTGCAAATAGGTCGATTTTGGAGGCAATTAAAACACTATATAATATAATATAAATCTATTTTTCACATACTAGAACATATTTCCCATGTTTAGGTCATACTTTTATATCGTAATTTTGGGTCACATTCCGCGTGCGCAAAAGGTCCCGGGATGCATGGGGAGTGAAATCTTATTACTAATAACGATGGGCAGTTGACGGGAAGGGGACGGCCATCGGACGGGCAGGGGACGGGAAGTTGACAGGCGGGGGAAGGGCAGTTGACGGGAAGGGGAAGGGCAGCGGACGGGCAGGAGACGGAAGGCTCCGGGAAAGCGGGCCCGACCTGCGGACGCCTCGTGTCGTCTGGTTTTTGTCAGCGGTTGCGAGGCAACGCCATTTCAGAGTGGTTGGATCGTCTGCGATAGCGTCCCGACACTCTCCAATGGTGTGTGTGTGTGTGTGTGTGTGTGTGTGTGTGTGTGTGTGTGTGTGTGTGTGTGTGATAGAGATGAATGTAATACTAACAATTCCAACAACTCATAGCTTCTGCTTTATTTGTGTGTTAAAATAGCAGCGTCCCTAAATACTACGAGTAAGACTAATAATAATAAGTGCCGCTCCTAGGCAGACGATAATCGAAATCCTCAGTCTTTATGCCCCCCTCCTATACGTCGCATAGTCACCCCCCTCACATATCTCTAACACACCCCTCACACATACTTCTCACACACACCCCTTACACACCTCTATCACACGTCTCTGTCACACCCCTCACACACAGACCTCAAACACACACACCTGCTTCAGACACCCGTCTTACACACGCCTCTCACACGCTCCTCGCACGCTCCTCACACACCCATCACGCATGTGTAATAACAACATTATATTGATTATACCCCAAGGCAGAACTTAGCTGTTGTGGATTCATCTGGGACCTTAGACTTAGAGAGTTTTTCTTCTTGTAAATATTATTGTTGTGAATTTAGTGAACTAACTTTGCATGCAACCCTCCCCTCCCCTCTCTTCCTTCCTCTGCACTCCCCATCGCCATCCCCTCTCCCTCCTAACCTCTCCCCCCCACCCCCCCCCCCCCCACACACACACATACACACACTGCGCCCAGAAGGGGCGCCTGCTCTTTTACCCCGTTCCCGATAAGCACGGCGCGCGTGTGGAGAAGTTACCTCACTCCCTCGTGTCCGGGCCTTCCCGGTCCGCGCGCCGCATGTCGGCGGCTGGTACCGGCCGGTACGATAAGGGGACCTCCGGGAACCTCCAGCAACCAGCGCCGTGCACTCCAGGGCCCCCGCTAGGAGGCGCGCGCGTCGGCCCTCGTCGTCTGGCGAGGGCCGATAGTGGCCGGGAACGTGAGGGGGTTCCCGTGGATGCACGGAAATCGGCAATTTAACCTCCCCCCTAGGGACGCTGACTACTGCCTTCTTGGGGCCGGCCGCCACTGCGCATCTCTCCCCGCGCAGCACGACTGCACACATGCGCATCGCAGCCTCCGATCAGCAGCGGATTCCCGCTTCCGGGCAAGCTGCCTTGCGCCAGGCCACAACTGAAAACCCCTGCATGGTGGGCATTATTCAGTTAGGAGACACCCCCCCCCTCCCAGTCCACCCCCCCCCCCCAACTCCACCCTCACCTCCACCCTCACCCGCCAACATCCCCCTGAGAGGGGTTGCTCTCCCCACACATACAAATTAGACCACATAGAAGTGGGCAGGCAGGGTTTGATTGAGGACCTCGTCCTGAAATATCTTTATTGCAGCAGCCCCCCCCCCCCTCCCGGCACCCCCTCCGTCCATATTGAATTATACTCAGTAATTGACGCGAACCACTTGCCCCCACTCCCAGCCCCATCCCCACCCCCACCCAGCGTCTGGGTAGCCCCTCGCGCAGCCACCCTCCTCCTTACCCCCCCCCCCCCCGCCACCGCCCACTAACCCCCCTCCCCCCTCCCCCCTTCCCCCGCCCCCACGTCGACCAGCTCATGTAAGAGTGTGCTGTGCGGGCGGGCGGGCGGGCTGAGTTTCTACTCACCCCACCTCAACCCCCATCCCCACCCCCCAGGCGCAACTTAATTAAAGCACTCCACGCATCGAACTGCGCAACTTCCGGAAAGACACTTCCTGCATGCCGCATTACACGTTGAAACACGCCACTGCCAGACGGGTAGAGGATGTCGAGAGTTTCTCAGACAGCAAACAATACAGCAAGAATCATAAAGGGGGCGAGGTGGCTTTGGCTCAGGAATTAGAGTGTTTTGTGATGGATGGTGTAGGCGTCTAAATGAACTAACTCCAAGTACCGCGCTAAGACTTCTGCATTCGCACGGAAACAACCGAAGTTTCCTCTATTTTTCACACACAGGCTGTCGATGTGATGCATTCTGGGAGTTGTTGAGATAGATACTCCATGGTGTCGGCTCATCTCTCACTCGCACCCCCATCACACCCCCCCCTCCCCCCCCCCACATCCCTCTCCTCGCACCCCACCTCTCCTCACTAACGCCACATCACATGGCGTGTCTCACGTCCATATAGCAACCCGATTCATTGCCTCACACTATCCGCCCCAGACAAACTCCACTCTCCACTCTCCACTCTCCACTCCCCACGCTCCACTCTCCACGCTCCACTCTCCACTCTCCACTCTCCACCCTCCACTCTCCACTCTCCACCCTCGACTCTCCACTCTCCACTCTCCACTCCCCATTCTCCACTCTCCACCCTCCACCCTCCACCTTCTACCTGCACCCACAGCTCACTCTCTCGGTTTAATCTATTAGTGTCGGTGTTAATCAGCTCACAAGGGCAATCAGTTGTGAGTGAGGAGACACTTGGGGGAAGGGAGACGGGTGGAGGAGGGAATGGGAGGGAGGAGGATGAGGAGGAGGAGGGTAGGGGAGGGTGGAGGGTGGAGGGGGAAGTGGGAAGAATGGAAAGGAGGATAGAGGACGGGGAGAGGGGAGGATGGAGGGGAAAGGGGAAGGAGGGAGAGGGAATGGAGAAGGGAGTGGGAGGGGAGGAGGGAGAGGGATTGGGAGGAGGAGTGGGAAGGAGGAGGGAGGGGGATGGGGAGGGAGGGGGATGGGGAGAGGGAATGGGGGATGTAGGGGAAAGGGAGGAGGGAGAGGGGAAGGGGGAGGGAGGGTGAGAAGGGGAGGGGGGATAGTGGAATGTGGGAGGTAGGGGAAAGGGAGGAGGGAGAGGGAAGGGGAAGGGAGGGTGAAGGGGAGGAGGGAGAGGGAATGGAGGAGGTAGGGGGAAAGGGGAGGAGGGAGAGGGAATGGGAGGAGGGTGGTGGGGAAAGGAGGAGGGAGAGGGAATGGGGAGGGAGGGTGAAGGGGAGGGTGGGAGAGGAATGGGGAGGGGAGGGGGAAGGGGAGGAGGGAGAGGAAATGGGGAGGGGGGTGTAAGGGGAGGAGGGAGGAGGGAATGGAGGGGGGTGGGAAAGGGAGGGGGGGAGTGGGAAGGGGGAGGGAGGGTGAAGGGGAGGAGGGAGAGGAATGGAGGAGGGAGTGGGAAAGGGAGGAGGGAGAGGGAAGGGGGAGGGAGGGGGAAGGGGAGGAGGAGAGGGAAGGGGGAGGGAGGGGGAAGGGAGTAGGGAGAGGGAATGGGGGGAGGGAGAGGGAGCGGGAATGAGGGGCGGGAAGGGGACGAGGGAGAGAGGGCATGGGGGGATGGGGAAGGGCAGGGAGTAAAAAGAAGGAGGGAGGAAAGACGGATGGGGGAAGGAAACGAGGAGAGACGATGTAGGGAAGGAGGAGGGGAAGGAGGGAGGGAGGGGGAAGGGGAGGGAAGTTCATGAGGATGGGAGAGAGAAGGCGCAGGGATGAGAGGGGGGGGGGGGGTCTGTGTGTGAGGTTCGTCTGTGCGTTGTAATCTCGCGGGTGGTGGCGCTACAGGGCAGTCTACTCAGGAAGCCAGTGGCCTGGAAGTGATCAGAGAAATCACCCTCATGGGAGCGGCATGGGGCACTCGTGTCCATAGGATTAGGATGTTAGGGGGAACCTGCACTGAGGAATGGTAGGAGTGTATTAGGAGGGGTAGGACCCATTACTGTATTGGCAAGTGGCATGACTATTGGGAGGGTCAAGGGGTGCGACTGTACTGGGAGTGGTAAGGGGTTTGACTGTATTGGGAGTGGCAAGGGGTATGACTGTATTTGGAGTGGCAGGGGCATGACTGCATTGGGAGTAGCAAGGGACGAGACTGTATTGGGGCAGACTTTGCCTGCGGAAGGTCAGGAGTTTGGTTCCCGGTCAGGTCAAGCCAATGACTTAACAATTTATACTTGTCACCTCCTAGCCAGGCGCTAAGCATTAATATGATAGGGCAAGGACTGGTTATCTCAGTGTCAGGATAATGTCACTGAGTAGTCATGGTGGCAGTGGCCAGATTTCCCAGTAGGGCATCACTATAAACTCGCCATGAGTGTACACAGTCACAAGTCAGTTCCCGTCCTGATATGACCTTAGATGTTGCCAGGACGTAAAACTCCAACAACCAACCAACTCAATTGGGAGTGGGCGTGGGCACGACTGTATTGGGAGTGACAAGGGACATGACTATATTGGGAGTGGCAGGGGGCATAGCTATATTGAGAGTGGCAAGTCTCGAGACTATTGGGAATGGTAAGGGATGTGATATATATTGGGAGTGGCAAGGGGCATGACTATATTGGGAGTGGCATGGGGTGCAGCTGCATTGGGAGTGGCATGGGGCACAACTGTATTGGGAGTGGCAGGGGGCATGACTATATTGGGAGTGGCAAGGAGCACGACTATATTGGCAGTGGCAGGAGGCATGACTATATTGGCAGTGGCAAGGGGCGCAACTGTATTGGAAGTCGCAGGAAGCATACGTTAGTGAGGCTAGACAGTGTTGACCTTGCTTGGCCATCATTGTTTGTGGCATCCAGCCTCCCTCCCCTCCCCCTCCCCATGTCCAACTAACACCGGGACTGTCTCCCCATGTCAACCTACTCTGCTAACTACCTCACAGTCACACTTAACACCTGAATCCTCAGTGCCACCTAATATTTACAAATATGAACTAGGATTTGTCAGCTTTAAAGTTGCATTGTCTGATAGTTTTGAGTGTCTGTGTTAGTTTATAGATAAATATAATACGTTAATCATAATAACCTTCTTTGCTTTGGACTCAATTAACTTTTGTTTTAAAGAGTTAACCTTAGAGGTATTTTAAATTAAAATACGTCAAATAAAGTTGGCACCCGCATGAAAATGCTGGACAGCATGGGGCTCATCAGTGAGAGCGAATCATACGTACTCAACGTAGATACAGGTGAACTATTAAACATGCATTGGTGCATATCAGGAACTGACTTAATATTCCTCATAGCCATCGATACCTGTTTAATAGTACAGCTGTATTTAAGTTGAGTACGTGTGATTAAATGTAAGCAAGGATTTGGGTTTAGAAAATGTTATGTTTTCATCGGACTATGCAGCTTTAATCAGAAATTTAAACTACATCTATGCTATCTAACACACTCAAGTAATGTCACATGCAACCACACAGCACAACACTACCACGAATCTCTCACCTTAAAGGGACAGGAACATGATCCAACACAATTTTACTTATTCATACTTGTCTATTCATGGTTTGTCTATCTTGAAACAATCTTTTCTCGGAGTTATTTAGGGTCCTTCCATACCTGAGGATCTCTGTGGTCATCTGGTCGCCTAAAGTAGTCAGTGTCAGCTAGTGTCAGCCAGCCTTAATGACCCTCCTCGGGTGATGGATACCCCAGGTCAGGGAATTCTTACACCGTTCGATAGGCTTTCTCCATTCAACGGTACGGAAATATGTACAATAATAAAATATGTATTTCCACATGATCAATGTGCACACAAGTTGATATTGATATCAGTGATTTTTCACATGAAAAAAAGGAGAAAGCAGAAGTACAATACTTATGAGGCGCTTTCCCCATTTAAAAATAACACATATACATCACTAATAGTAATACCATAGAAATAATAAATAAAAGTAAAAAGTATATTAACATTACCTTCAATACTGTAAATTACATCTCATTGCTTATGTACTACCAGACTACTATGTATTTTCACTGTGGTAAAGCTTACAGATTTTCTTTAGACTTGAAGTGGGCGAGCCTGTACATGAGTGTTGGTCCGGGCTGGCCAGAGACTGGCACGGGTCGTAATCTATGGGCTGCCGCCTACATAGGCCCATGCGGATCCATGCGGGTGAGAGAGAGTCGGTTGTTGATTCCCATTGTTACGATACGCTCCATGGCTACAGCGCTGCATTCGTGATGGCGGGAAAAGGTCCGAGCTCCTGTGCTTGGACCCATGGGACGTGTCATTACTCGCTCCGGTGCATCTATTATCTATTATCACTGTGTAATGGGGGGGGGGGGGGGGGGGGGGGAAGACTCACGTTATTCCAACTTTATGGAGACAACTTCATCTCATATGGCTTGTGGCAGGGTACGCCTATCTATGAGCTTAATGTATAACTTCTGGTCAATAATAAACCCAATCGCTCACTAACGCATATGAATAGGAGGCCAGTGCTGTTTCTTACCATTACGAATTATTCCTCTTCCTATAATAACTCCCTGTACTGGAGTGTGAGGGGTGGGTGGGGGGGGGGGGGGGGCTAACCCAACTTAAACTTAAAGGGAAGGGTAAATCATCAATAGCTCTCTCTCTCGGATATAGCATTAAGATAACGTAGAGTGGTGTTAAAACAGAGTGCCCGTCACCGGGCTAGGCCTGTCTCCTGGCCGGGGGAGGGTGTAATTCCGGACGGGAACTGTAAGGGGAGAATATATAATCAAGAGAGAGAGCATATTTAGTAGTACTTTAGGCAGCCAGTTAGTGGCATTTAGATCGAGTTGAAGACAGAATGCGTGGGGTGCGGGCATCAGGGCTGCCCTAGATGGTGGGGCGGGTGACAGCGACGCCTGCCGAGCAGCATAGTCGCTGTCAGAAATTATCAAAGATGTATAACATATAAAGATTCCAATAAGGAGCGGCATTGCGAGTAAGCAGATGTCGTGACGGTTAAAGACTCATTGATTACTAATTATCAAGAAGGGCTATAAGCAAGCAGTTCACTACAATAGAAAATGCTGAGAGAATGTGTGTAAACCAAATTATAGGCAGTAATTTTGAAGCTCTTTGTCAATGACTTATACCCTATGTAGTTCCAATTTTCCTTTGTCTGCGTAATGTCACACATTTACTAACAATATCGGTTTGAGTGGGGTTTACATCATAATAGCATCTAGGGTCTTATCAGGATGGACTAAGTATTCTTGGGGCACTCAGTCTAACGAAGCTGAACAGCTCAGTCAATATATATTGAGTTGTGCTCAAATAACCTATGTGAGTGTTTGTTCTTGTATATCCTAGCAACATCTGAGGTCATATCAGGATGGACTAGTAGAAATAGCCCTGGGCCACCCAGTCTCACGGAGCTGGACAGAGCTCAGCCGTGAGACATGGTTTCGTTTAATTATATATCAATCTGTGATAGGCGCATCCTGTAACTTTGACAGTGAAAAAAACCCAGCTTATTCGTAGGATCAACCCGATGTCTGCCCATCCTTCACCATAGCATACCCACCCCACCCCACCCCACCCCACCCCGCCCCGCCCCACCCCACCCCACCCCACCCCACCCCACCCCACCTCACCCCACCCCACCTCACCGTTTAGGTCACAACAATAGATCAGCAGTTGAGTAAAACAGACCTTTTCCGCACAGCATGCAGGGTGTGCTGTTACTCCCAACATTCGCCCTTGCCATGGCATCAGAGGGCGTGTCAATGATTATAAGCCATTTTCCACAGCGAATGTCACACAGACACCTGGCTGCCCACTACCTTAGTTCATGCTAGTGGCGCCAGAGGGCAAACTGGGTTGGGTGGTTGGGAGGTGGGTGGTAAAAATAAAATCCTCCCATCGGCCTTGGGCGAATAGATTTGCTTATTGAGTGCTGTCAGACTGTGATATGTCGCGACGGATTGCGATGTGTCGCGATGGATTGCGACGTGTCGCGATGGATTGCCACGTGTCGCGATGGATTGCGACATGTCGCGAACCATTGCGGTGTGTCGCACCATATATATATATATATATATATATATATATATATATATATATATATATATTATCCACCATATATTTGTCCACTTGCTCGTTAAATGGAATAAGTATCTCCATTGCCAAAAAAAATCGGTGCCATAGAAATGAAATATTGAACTCGATGAGACGGTTATGTAATCACGTCTTTCATAAAGTGACATGTTGAATGACAATGTACATTAATTATCTTACCATGTCCATGACACCCGATCTTAGGACTTGACTGACGGGCTTAGCATGTAGTCGTCGGATCTGTAGGTGGATTAATCCTTCAGAGAACATTAGAAGCAGAACCCACATTTCTTACTAATCTAAATCTAAGACGCGATCCTATTAAAGTTGCATAGTCCGATGCTTTTGAGTTTCTGCTATTTTCTGAGATAAATATATTATACTAATCGATATAATGTACTTTACTTTAGTTTGAAGTAACTTTAATTTTAAAAGTCTAAGTTTGGAGATATTTGATGGCAAAACATGCCAAAATAATGTTGGCAACCATGCCAAAACTCTGACACCATAGACTTCAGTAGTAACGGTTTCTATTAATTGACTTATTATGCCCTTCTATGCAGCAACAAATGCTTAATAAGTGCACCAGTGTCTAAGTTGAATATGTAGAATTAAATCTAGATAAGTGTTTTGGTTTTGAAAATTTGATGTTTTTATCGGACTATGCAACTTTCAGGATTGTAGAATCTGTGAAGTTTGTTCAAATGTGACCACTGTTGGTGTATATAACCAGTCACCCGTCCTAATAATACTTCACAGCGTTTGGCTGGTTAGTACCAGACGAAACCACTAGATGGCGCCACTATATTGCACACTATCGACATCTGTAGGCAAGTTCACACAACAGTTTGCATGCTCGCTGGATATCGATTAAATGCTAGTAGGCCTATAAGTATAAGGTGCAACTAGTGCTTACTAAAATGTAGTCAAATAATGATGTTTATGCGCCATCTATCACTTCCGGCAACAGTTGGGGAAGGAGAAAGACGGTAGATATTTTAAGACGAGTTTATAAACGTCAGGACTTTTGTGTGGGTGTTTATATCCTCATTTGGTTCGATTGTGTTTGTGTAGGCCTACTAGGCCTACTAGGCCTATGTCACTTTTATATGTGTGTTTTAAATTCCAAGTATTGCTCTATAAACCTAGATGTGGCAATCGAGTGCTATAATTTAGATTTTAACAAAAATGTAATCGGATTTAGAAAGAAGCCGAGCGCTATCAGTATCAGTTCCTGTGCTGCAGCAAAGGGTTTATGCCATATTTCCCCCCCACCCCCCCACCCCCCCCCCCCTGTTTGCTTGGTGTTTTGTTGAGATAAATTGCTATCTTCTGCGTTGACGTAACCTATAGATAGATGTCCACCAGCAAATTTCAGATTTGTTAAAAATTTCAGATTTGCTGTTGCGTATTTATTTGTTGTTTGACGTCCTAGCAACATCTAACGTATATCGGGACGGCGTCAGATTTACAATTGTCCAAAAAAAATAGAAAATTTAAATTGAGTCTAAACCAGTTTCAATTATATTTCATATAGAAACTATTTGTATGTGTACATCATTAACTGTTGTCAGGGGCATAGCTACATTGTCCCACTGTAAGTACGTGCAAGCTATTTCTCTCAGGGTCATATTTGTTCCCATGTTAAATGTACTGTAGGCCCCTAATATGTACGTTTGTTGTGCCTAGAGTTTGCTATGTTTCTATGTATGGCTGCACACCTCCCTGAGATAGTTGAATAATGTTATTGGTTACAGCTTGACCATAGCTATTCTCAGTGTTGATTAGGACCAAAATAACTTCAGAAAATGGATAGTCTCATTGAATCGTGATAATTGTGACTAAAGCGGTGTTCACACACACAACTTTAGGCCGAACTAGATAAGGCAAACTAGATGAGGCGAACTAGTGTCGTGTCCACACACGGAGCGGTTTAAGGCGGAAATCGATATCTACGCATGAGCAAGTCCATACTAACCAGCACCAGTTTCGGTTAGTCGACGTCGCCACGAGAGAGTGTGGGTTCGACCTAGATATGTATGGACTGAATCGTATTGGTTTGGAACGGTCAAACCTTCTGCTGGGCAGTGAAAACCTAAAAATAAATTATGAAAAAAATATTTGTGCCCAGCTAGCAGGTTCATACAGCAAATTTACCGGAAAGTCAACAAACTCAGGTCTCGACTGTGATGTCCTTAATCCACCTCATCTAATCCGCTACCATCCACACAGGCACTATGGGCCGACTTAAGCTAGTTGACTTCATATAACCTACCTCGTGATGCGATTTACTTGAAGCGAATTAGATGAGGCGACTTAGCCTTAAGTCGCCTCAGCGTAGCGTCCACACGGCGAATGTGAGGCGAATTAGATGAGGCGAACTAGTTGAGGCGACTTAACGCCCGTGTGTGAACACGGCTTTAGTCACGTTGTGTTTGTCATCTTATTTCCCCTTTAAAAGAGTATAGTCTGATGAAAGCATACATTTAGATAATGTTGCAACTCAGTAAAATACTGCTGTACAGAATGGGGTATTAAGGTTATTCATGGGGCTGTCACACTACGACGCTTCTCGCCGGCGACCCGTCAACGTGTGGTGTATTTGGGCGAAAATGGGTGAAATATCGAGAAACGCTGGGGGCGCGTTATGCGCGCGTCGGTACACGTCGGTACACTATCTTTGACGTTGACGGTCGGCGGAGAAAGTCGGCGCGCGTTATTGGTCGCTGAGTGTTTTCAACATGTCAAAAACAACCCAACGACCGCCAGCGCGCGCAAATATATGGGTAAGGACGTTAGGCGCGCGTCGCGCTGCGTTGGACGCGCCGGAATAACGTTATGGGAACGCTAGGAAGACGGCGCGCGCGCGGGAGGGTCGTTGCTCACACGTTGCGGCAAACTGGGCCGTTTTTGTTTACGCCCTAGCATCATTTAAGGTTAAATGAAGACGTCGCGCCAAACTTTTTTTTTTTTTTTCCCCAGCGCGTCGACACACGTTGGCCACGCGCGCATAACGCGCCGCGCTGACGCCGATCTTTTCCCCCAAACCGCCGAAAAGTTTGACGTTTCTCGACGCGCAAGATTTTATTTTCAACGCTGACGGGTCGCCGGGAGAAACGTCGTAGTGTGACAGCCCCATTAGGAGAACAAAAGCTGCCGAACTCTATGGCATGAATAATTAAAAGAACTTTCCATCGCCTCAACAAGAACAATTTTCTCATTCTATTTAAGTCTCTTGTTACTGTCCACAAATTTGGAGCCCAATTTTTCGGAAAGATATTCTGGAGATCGAAAAGGTTCAGAGACATGCAACAAAATTAGTTGAAGTTATAAAGGACTTACCCTATGAACAACGGCTTAGAGAATTGAAACTTCCTACCCTTTCCTACAGAAGGAAAATAAGTGACATAATTGAAGTATTTAAAATTATGAAAGGTTTTGATAAAATAGATATGAACCAATTTTTCACCTTGAATAAAAGAGAAGGCAGTCGGGGCCATACTCTCAAACTAGTAAAACCCAGAGCCATTTCAAAGTTAAGGCAACACAGTTTCTCAAAGAAGATCATAAATCTATGGAATAGTCTCCCACAAAATGTTATTGATGCCGAGTCAATAAATTCATTCAAGAACAGATTAGAAAAAGCATGGGTTGATGATCCAGGGAAATTTGACCCCTTATTCACCACATGCTACTAATTATTCCTTGTGTTGCATATTTACTTGCACTCAAGCAAAAATGAGAGACAAATAAGTGTTCACACTTCCTGTCTACCATTCGCTATTTCGCTATTTCTATTTCACATCCTCAATGTTGGTCGACACACTTAAAATAATTTGGCATATCTTCACTTCAAATATATCCAAAGTAAACCGATCAAAATAAAGCTGACCTCAAACAAAAGTAAATTGGATAACAGTCAACCTATGTTGATCTATTAAAATAAATGGATCGTTCAACTCTGCATGAAATATGATTCAATTATACAACTGATTTGACCATGTATTGCACAGGTCTCTGTTCTAGTTATTCCAGTGTAGCGTGCTTTATGGCCTTGTCACATTACAACGTATCTCGCCAGCGCGCTGCCAATGTGGCAAATCACTTTTTTACGTCGAGATGCGTCAAACTTTTCGGCGCGGGGGGAAAAGTTTGATGTTTGTGCAACATAGTGGACGTAAGCATAGCGTGTGCCCGAAGTTGTGGTAACGTATGTCGACGCGTGAGAAATAAAAACAAAAAAAGTTGGGGACAGGTGTGGCTAACGAGCCTCTCGCGCGCGCGGCGTGTACCTAGCGTTGGCATAACGTGCTCCCAACGTTCCACTAGCGACCATCCGACATGTTGCACAACATATGAGAGCATAGTGCCAGCGCATAAGCAATGCATGTCCAATAAAACGCCTTGCCTAGATCGACTCACATTTGGCGTGTAAACGGGACTCTGAGGCGTTTTAGGGCTGAATCGATTCATATGAAACGCTTCATCTATACCACCTCGCGAGGTGGTTTATTTGAAGCGATTCAGCTGGTTCCCGGGCGGCGATAGTATAAAATAGTAGTGCGTGCTGGCAACAGAGGGAGCGGTAACTAATCGCTGGTGCCCGGTGTGGCGGTTTCAGCGTGTTCCCGTGCTCAGACGTGTACCTCGCTTCTGCGCATGCGTCAGAATCTAAAAACCATGGCCGTAATCGATTAACACTACCCGGGCGACTCGGGTCATCCCAGTCGTCAGAATTTCAAATAGAACACGGCGAGTGGAGTCGACAAATACACGTGCCGTGTGCAAAAAAAGAATAACTTAGATTAATTAAATGGAAATATAGGTAAACTAGGCCATCATAAAATACTTTAAATCCTATTTTGCTGTAGTTTTATCGGTTATTTAAAAAAAAAAAAAAGATTGTTCACCCGAGCGCAGAGAAGCGTATTCGATTATTCGACCCGAGTTTGTAGGATGTGCGCATGCGCCAATAAGTGTCTCGGGTGACCCGAGTTGATGCAAAATCCGCGCATGCGCAGAAGCAACGGGACACGGCTGAGCACGGGAACAAGCTGAAACCGCCACACCGGCAGTGTTAGGGCCCGATTAGGCCGAAATCTAGTGAATGCGATCATATTTAACAGAATTACAGACTCAAATAATGAAATTTAATTAAATTAACCTTGAATTCCAAGCGATATTAACGTAGCAGCTACATCTGCGTCGAATCGACGTGTGTAAACTAAACAAATAGCAGTGCTTGCCGGCTAAAGGCGCCTGCTGGTTCCCGGCGCCGACACACTTTCCAACTCCGCCGTGTAAACACGCCTCTAAAACGCTTCATATAAATCGCCTTGTCTAGAACGTTTCACAATTCCCCGTGTAAACACGGCTTATGACACTGGGTACAGCTATGAAATGTGCTAGTTTCAGCTCATCTCAGCTCTTGTTTGAAATGTAGAATACCAACTAAAAAAGTATATATAATAAATTAAGATATTAATCTTTTATCCAGCATTGCATTTACATCAATATAATCAGCACATCTTATGCCTTGATCATTTAGATTTCGACAAATCTGAGTACTCAGACTAATGTTAGAGCCATAGCCATAGTCAGTTTTACTTATTTTATTCATGTTTTTATTTATATCCTATGGTTAATGACATATGTAGAAATAGAAAATGAGTAGGGTTAATCAGATATTGGTTATATATTTCTTTGAAACAAGTTTTTGTTGACACATTGGACATTTTAATATTTAGAACAAGAATTACTTCTGGCTAATCAATGGTGATGTAAACATCAGCCTGTAAAGTGACTGAAATTGTATGTTTCTTAGCTCAAAATGCTTAATTATAGAGAGTTGTTTCTTAATCATATTCATTATATTATTATATTGCATCCTTCCGTCCATTTTTCTACCAAATTGTTATGTATTTCTATTTATTTTGAATAATATACCAGTTTTGCCCTACGTGTAACGGCAAACTCAATGGCCATACGCCGTACTCAATGCATTGTCAATGGCAGTGAGCAATCTCCATACAGAAAAAGTAAAATATTGATAAAACCACACCACCTAGACACAAACCGCTTGGAACACATATAGAAAACATGTTTAACAAAAAGATTATATTAAATTGATATGGTTAGGGTTCTCGATTTCTATTAATTTTGAATAAAACTGAAGTTTTTCACTGCGTGTATCGGCAAACTCAATGGCCGTAGGCCTTTGCTTTGCTCCCAACGCCGTTTTCAGCGCATGCGCAGTCGGAACCGTGATGTGGTCTATTGAAGTGGTGACGCCTGGTGTCGATCTGAATAACTATTGCACTGCTAACCAGGATCAGTACTACATAGTTCCGTTAGATGGCAGCACAGCGGGTCAGGACGAGCAGTGGCGGTCACGTGGTGCTTAAGCGGTACGGGTACGGGTGCCGCCATCCCCACCAGAGTAAACATGGGAGAATTAGATAATTACACCTATAATATATACATAAATAATAATAAATGGGACTGGGTTATGTATAAAGCACTAGGCGCGGGTTGAGTGGGTGCGAGTGACCACGGCGCCGAGGCGCTGATGGAGGGGGGAAAGGGTGGGTTGGTTGGTTGTTGAAGTTTTACGTCCTGGCAGCATCTAAGGTCATATCCGGACGGGTACGGACTTGTGACAGTGCACACTCATGGCAACTTTATAGTGCTGCCCCACTTGGAAATCAGACTGCTGGCAGCATGACCCAATATCCCACTCAGTCACATTATCCTGACACTTAGCTAACCCATCCTTGCCTTATCCTATTAATGCTGAGTGCTAGGAAGCGACAAGTATCAATTTTATAAGTCATTGGACTTTTGACTAGACCGGGAACCGAACTCCCAACCTTCCGCATGAAAGGCCCGCGCTCTACCGTCCGATGGGGAAAAGGGTCGGGAGGGAGTGGGCATAGAGGGGACGAGGGGACTGGCTGGGGCGAGGGGCGGGCTGTGAAGGGGGGGGGGGGCGGGGAAGGTGTAGGTGGCGGGGGCAGCACGTCGTAGCTGAGTGTATGTGATTGCGGGGATCTTTTCCAACGCGTTGAGCCTGGTGGAGAAATCAGACGACAGCCTTCTGTTTCCCCTCCGGAGTTGGGGAATAGTCCCTTGCTGCTGTGCGAGTTCTCGTACGGCAGGGGTGCCCAGGGGTAACTCATCTCAGCAATCTTCTATCTCCGACTCTGTGACGTCATCCTGCAGCTGAGAACGGCGATGACGGCTGTCTGACTACATGGCGATGACGGCTGTCCGACTACATGGCGATGACGGCTGTCCGACTACATGGCGATGACGGCTGTCCGACTACATGGCGCATGCTTACAGTGACAGAGTGGCTGGTTTCCGGGTGTGGATGAAGACGTTGTTGAAGACGGCGTGCGGCTGTTGTTGGGCACTTAACTCCTTTGCTCGCTGGACGCAGGTCTTCATCTGAAGTGCAGTAGATTCGGAAACTTAGCAAGGCAGTTTTGGAACTGATTGATTGATTGATTGATTAATTAAATTGATTTGTCCGAGATATGATTTGAAAATATGTTTGTTTGTCCGCTTGTTTTGGGTTTTTTTTCAGGGGGGGGTGCGTCCTGGCAACACCTAAGGTGATATCAGGACACGCATCGACTTGTGACAGTGCACACTCGTAGTGACTTTATAGTATTATCCCACCGGAAGACCAAGTCACCAGCACCATGACCTAATTACCCACTCAGTCACATTATCCTGATACTGATAGGCCCACTGAGCTAACTAGTCCTTGCCTTATCCTATTAATGCCGAGCGCCGGGCTGGTGAGCGAAACGTATACATTTTATAAGTCATTGGTTTCACTCGGGTGGTATTCAAACTCTCGACTTTCTGCATGGAAAGTTACAGTCTTAGCATTTCGGCCATTGCATCCAGTCTAGCTGAGTTTACAGGACAGTATAACCCCGTTAAACCAAACTTGAAGGGACCCTAGAAATCTGTTTGGATTAACCGATCATTGGGTTAACCAACCTTTGGCTTCGACTTTGACTTGGCTTTGGCAAAAATGCGGTTGCATTATGAATGTAATATACAATGTATGTGGACACTTTGATTATTGTTTTTATGTATATAAAGTATAACCCCATTAAACCAAGCTCGGTTAAACCAAACGATCGGTTAATACAAACTTTTTTCGGCAGCCCGCAAAATACTACCATTTATCATATAAAAAAGTTGGTGGGGTCTGAGATGACCTTATAGCCACATGAAAGTTTGGTTTAACTGTACTGGAAGTGGCCTGGGGCCCGAAATTTTGTTTGGATAAACCGATAATTTGAATTAAACGACTTTGGTTTAACCAACTTTTTTATATGACAAATGGTAGTATTTTGCCGGGCCACCGAAAAAAGTTTGGATTGACCAATCGTTTGGCTTAACCGAGCTTGGTTTAATGGGGTTGTACTGTATAAGTTTTTGAACCACAAAAGTTGTATATGATTATGACTGACTACGCGTCTCCCGCCTGTCACATGCTTTGTAGGACTGTAAGGATGTGGAACATGTTTGGTGACCCCTAAACAGAAGAGAGGTGAGTATGAGTGACTGTTCTTACACCAGCAGGGTCCAGGGTTACGTTCTGTGCACCCACAATGTATGTCAGCATTCTCTCGTCGGGTTCTGGGAAGGTCTGGAACCGGCAAGGTACCAGCACCTCTGAAATTTACATATTTATTAGATTAATTTGTCCTTCCTGTCGGTGCAAAATTGCATAGTCAGCTTATAAAAATTAAGCGTCAGTGACACAGGTTGGGTCTTCTGGGAAAATGACATACTGAATAGCTGATTAAAAAATATTACTAGGATTTTACTGCATTAGATTTAAGTGGGTATGCAGGTATTGTAATAGCTCAGGGGGTTTGACGCCCCTGCCCTGCAGAGTTGTAAACCACTGCCTTGTGGTACAGGTTCTTGCACAGAACCAAAGGCTAAGGGAGCAAACCCTAAACAGAAAACCATGTCACTGTGGCAGCATCAAGGGTGGTTGATGTATGCAACTGCCAACATCTCCCGACCAGCCACTGCAGGGACAAATAGTTTTGCGCCTGTGAGACCTCTATTTGCTCACTGAGAGAGTGCTGCTGGTAACTTGCAAACGCCAGAGCGCTTCATCACTTTTGCAGGCAGCTTTCATGAAATGTACTCATGGACATCACTCTCACAGCAGAGAGCTAAATGGAGAGCGACAGTCAAGTAATGAAAGCAGTCTTTGTCGCATCGCGACCGACAACATGATGATGATGATGAGATTTACTGCAAAGTTTGATGAAAACATCAAATTTTCTAAGTCTAAGCATTTACATAGATTTGATCCTAGATATGAAACTTAACGACTAGTGAACTTATTAAACAGTTGTCGCTGCATAAAAGGTACACACAATCAATTAAATAGAACATGTTACTTTGTTTAGTGTTCCTTCTGAAGCCTATGGTGCCCCACATTTCACTGTGCACCAAAGGCTAATTCTGCACGTTTCCACTTCAAGTATCTCGAAAGCAAGCCATTTAATCAAAGTTACTCCAAAGAAAAGAAAGGTAGATTATAATGATCAACTTAATATATTTATTTCATCAATATGGCAGAAACTCTAAACCATCGGTTTATGATGCAACTTTACTTCAAGCTGTACAGTTTGATGAAAGCATCCGATTTTCAAAACCAAAGCAAATATCTAAGTTTGATTCTACACAACTAAGCCTGATTCTACACAACTAATTGTTATACCAGTGCACTTATTAAACATGTGATGGCGCTTAGAGGGAATAACTAAGTCGATTTGATAGAACCTGTTAGTGGGGATGCTTATAGAGTCTTGATGTGCACTTCAGATATCTCAAAAGCTAGTCATTTAGAAATTAAGTTACTTCGAACTAAAGTGAGGTAGATTATGACAATCACCCTAGTATATTAACCTCAAAGAGTGACACAAACTCTCAACCAGGCGGGCACAAATAGGTGAACCATTACCGTTGAAGTCGCACACACCGGCTCGCTGCAGGTCTCTCCTCAATTTGTCCAGGTAATATAAACCAGCCAGCTACAAATACGTGAACCCTTACCATTAAAGTTGCACACGCCGGCTCGCTGCAGGTCTCTCCTCAATTTATCCAGGTAATATAAACCAGCCGGCTACAAATACGTGAACCCTTACCGTTAAAGTCGTACATGCCGGCTCGCTGAAGGTCTCTCCTCAATTCATCCAGGTAATATAAACCAGCCAGCTACAAATACGTGAACCCTTACCGTTAAAGTCGTACATGCCGGCACGCTGAAGGTCTCTCCTCAATTCGTTCAGGTAATATAAACCAGCCAGCTACAAATATGTGAACCCTTACCGTTAAAGTCGTACATGCCGGCACGCTGAAGGTCTCTCCTCAATTCGTTCAGGTAATATAAACCAGCCAGCTACAAATATGTGAACCCTTACCGTTAAAGTCGTACATGCCGGCTCGCTGCAGGTCTCTCCTCAATTAGTCCAGGTATTATAAACCAGCCAGCTACAAATATGTGAACCCTTACCGTTAAAGTTGCACATGCCGGCTCGCTGCAGGTCTCTCCTCAATTCGTCCAGGTAATATAAACCAGCCGGCTGCAAATACATGAACCCTTCCCACTAAAGTCGTACATGCCGGCCCGGTGCAGGTCTCTCCTCAATTCGTCCAGGTAATATAAACCAGCCGGCTACAAATATGTGAACCCTTACCATTAAAGTTGCACATGCCGGCCTGCTGCAGGTCTCTCCTCAATTAGTCCAGGTATTATAAACCAGCCGGCTACAAATATGTGAACCCTTACCATTAAAGTCGTACATGCCGGCTCGCTGCAGGTCTCTCCTCAATTAGTCCAGGTATTATAAACCAGCCAGCTACAAATATGTGAACCCTTACCGTTAAAGTTGTACATGCCGGCCTGCTGCAGGTCTCTCCTCAATTAGTCCAGGTATTATAAACCAGCCGGCTACAAATACGTGAACTCTTACCATTAAAGTCGTACATGCCGGCTCGCTGCAGGTCTCTCCTCAATTAGTCCAGGTATTATAAACCAGCCGGCTACAAATACGTGAACCCTTACCGTTAAAGTTGTACATGCCGGCCTGCTGCAGGTCTCTCCTCAATTAGTCCAGGTATTATAAACCAGCCGGCTACAAATATGTGAACCCTTACCATTAAAGTCGTACATGCCGGCTCGCTGCAGGTCTCTCCTCAATTAGTCCAGGTATTATAAACCAGCCGGCTACAAATACGTGAACCCTTACCGTTAAAGTTGTACATGCCGGCCTGCTGCAGGTCTCTCCTCAATTAGTCCAGGTATTATAAACCAGCCGGCTACAAATACGTGAACCCTTACCATTAAAGTCGTACATGCCGGCTCGCTGCAGGTCTCTCCTCAATTCATCCAGGTAATATAAACCAGCCAGCTACAAATATGTGAACCCTTACCGTTAAAGTTGCACACGCCGGCTCGCTGCAGGTCTCTCCTCAATTCATCCAGGTAATATAAACCAGCCAGCTACAAATACGTGAACCCTTACCGTTAAAGTCGTACATGCCGGCTCGTTGCAGGTCTCTCCTCAATTCGTCCAGGTAATATAAACCAGCCAGCTACAAATATGTGAACCCTTCCCACTAAAGTTGTACATGCCGGCCTGCTGCAGGTCTCTCCTCAATTATTCCAGGTAATATAAACCAGCCGGCTACAAATACATGAACACTTACCGTTAAATTTGTACATGCCGGCCCGCTACATGTCTCTCCTCAATTAGTCCAGGTAATATAAACCAGCCGGCTACAAATACGCGAACCCTTACCGTTAAAGTTGCACATGCCGGCTCGGTGCAGGTCTCTCCTCAATTTGTCCAGGTAATATAAACCAGCCGGCTACAAATACGTGAACCCTTACCATTAAAGTCGCACACACCGGCCCGCTGCAGGTCTCTCCTCAATTCGTCCAGGTAATACTCCGTTTCACCGTTACAGTATGCGAAACGCTCAACTGTCATACAGAGTAGGGAGAATTACTACCAATTTTGTAAATGTCATATTCGGGTTCAAATATCGTAAAAGTATAAACCTATTGGTAATAAAATAAGTGGGCAAGGTTTAGTCAATCAACAGGTTAGCAGAATAAAAACTATGATATTACGAATAAATCACTGAAGACAGAAATATAGTGGGCAATCTTGTTACATTATATGGGGGTTGAGGGAGCGGGAGGGGGAGCGGGGCTTACATGGCTTATGGGGAGTTGTGTTTATATCATATATATTGCACTATATATAATATATATTACATTATAAAACAATATATATTCATTATATATAGTAAATATAATAAATAGACTACAGAGGATAATATACAGAATACATATATTATACATTCAATTTTGTATAATATATAATATATCATATATTCTATGCACTATATACTATATAAACATATATTAGATGTGGATTTTTTAATATGAATATTGAGGCAATTATACGGGATGGTAGGAAAGAGGATCTTCAGTAGGTAGCCCCGTCCTGATATGACCGTAGGTGTTGCCAGGATGTAAAACACCAAAAACCAACCAAGCAGAACAAGCTATCACCACTCTGGTGGCCGAAGAAGGAACTAGAGGAATATGTCGGCTGGTTCCGGCACGTCTACAAGCTACATGGGGTGAAGTAAACAGAAGTGCCAGCTTTTGGGCCAGGCAAATAAATAACTCCTTTCAGAGTATCACTATCAGTGCAGCCTGGAGGATTAATTGGTTGATTGATTGATTGGCTGATTTATTGATTGGTGGTGGTTGTTGTTTCACCCCATGTCGGCAGCAAAGGCCATGCCTGATCCGGCGGGTGAATAAGGGATCAGTTGGCTGCCAGGATCTAGGATAGATAGAGGGTAGGCACTGAAGTCACGCTAAACGGCAGTGCGGCCGTTGTGGTGATACAACCACAATAACAAACTCAATGCATTGTCAATGGCAGTGAGCAATCTTCATCGAGAAAATCTGAAATATCTCTAAAATTACACCACCTAGAACCAAGCCACTTGGAACACATATAGAAAACATATTCAACGAAAAGATTATATTAAATTTATAAGGTTAGGGTTCTGCATTTCTATTAATTTTGAATAAAATAGACGTTTTGTATTGCACGCACTGGCAAACTCAATGCATTGTCAATGGCCGTGAGCAATCTACATACAGAAAAAGTGAAATATCTCTAAAGCCACACCACCTAGAAGCAAACCGATTGGAACATATATAGAAAACATATTCAACGAACAGATTATATTAAATTTATAACGTTTGGGTTCTGTATTTCTATAAATTTTGAATAAAATAGCCGTTTTGAACTGCGCGTAGCGGCAAACTCAATGCATTGTCAATGGTGATATCGCCACAATGGCCGCGCATCCGGTTGATGACGTCACGGGAATACCCTCTATAGGGACAATGGTATCATGTTATTTCATAATAACATGGTATGTTATTTCATGATCAAATTATTTGTAAGCCATTTTCCCTGAAAGCTTTGGCATGAAGTAGAGGAATCATTATATTCAGTAAGTGTATAGTAGTTTTAACTAACCATAAACTTAGATATCATAGGCACTACAAAAAAATGTAACAAATCGATTTCGTGTATAGATATGCATATACACAAAATCGATGAGTTGTAAAAATATTTGGAAGGAATCGAGTTTGATAACTGTTAGATTTTCTGTATCATTTGTATTTATCTCTATGTACAATAAACTAATAATGATAACTTTAAAATAGGTCAGCTGTAACAGGTAAACCAGAAAATAAAAATCTGTATAATGATTAAACCATTAAACTCACTAAGATGTGCCTTTGAGTGATAATAAGGGGATTTCTGGATTCACAAGATTCTGTAGTGTTCAAATTGCATGAGAAAGAAATGTATTAAAATTTGTACCTAATACATTTTTTTAAAAGCTCCCCAATACAGAATAATTCTGATTTGGAGTAGTGCCTACGTGGATACACTGAAAACAAAGTCTTAGGGCTTTGGAATTGCCATAGAAATCATGCTGTAGCACAGAACCCACTATGTTCCGTTGAGGGCCCGGCAAAAAACACACAAGACTACCATTACTCCCAGCGAATAGATGAAGTAGTCGGCTTTGGTGAGGAAGGGGAATTTTCAATCAGGGATAATTGATTTTCCTCTTTTCACGGCTCCTTCCCTTATCCTAGTAATGCCGAACGCCAGCCTAAGTAGCACCAACTATAAATTTGTACGTCATTGGTTTGACTCAACCAGGGTTTGAACCGATGGATTAGAATCCCATGACCTACTAATACAAGAGGTGGGCGCTCAACTCATTTGGACACCATGTCTGGTTCCTACTCCTGCTCTTAAATTCTTAAGATCAAACTATAGATAACCAAACAACAAACCAATTGTAAAACTAACAGATTCACAGAGGTTAGGGAGAATGTGGGAGAATGCTTCCAAACAGAGAAAGAATGCATGCAGTAGATAGCTACACAACAACTGAAAGTAACAAAACAAGGGGAACCATGAGACTATTACTGTCGAGCAGCAAAAACAAGTCATTAGACTTAGCCGTTATGGGCATCATAAATACACAATCACCAAAATAAATTAAAAAATTGGTTTATTCATGGAGTCTGCTAATTCACATCAACATAATGTTAATAATGCAGAGAATGTATTTTTACCAGAACAAAGTCTGTATTTAGTAATAAAAAAAAGTAGTAGGGGCCTACTTACCTAACCGGGCAAATATGAAATCATCGCAGGTGTGCCCAATGATGAGAGTACCTCCTGGTTTCAACCATCTGAGCATATCCCTGATTACTGAGACTCTGTCCGTGAAGTACCAGAACACCTGCACGGCCAAAACTAGGTCAACCTGCTCACCATGGTTACCAGTACTCACACCGTCCTGGTCAATGTCACCATTCCCATGGCGTGCTCTGATAACATGGTGTTGATGATTGCCGCTGCTGGATACTGCTTGGCAACCCTGGTTACCATGGTGTAGTTGGCTTGCAGTGTCTGGTTTGTTCATGTGGTCCATTTGCTGGTCCTGATTAGCACGGTGTCCAGTTTCAGCACTGTCAGTGTTGTCATGGTTACCATTACCGATATGAAGACCTGGTCCTGGCCATTGAGGGACGGGTTCTGACACAAGGGTTACCTGACAACAAGTAAATAAAGTTCATATGAATCACACATCTAAATAAATAAAAGCGAATGTGTGTGTATTTGTGTATTCGCAAAAAGACGCTGCTGCCTTACAGTTACACAGATCTCAAATTGATTGTGCTATTTTATAGCTTCTTTTTTTTCTTGAAGATTTATACTGACTATGATGGATAAGTCTGAATAGACTTGTTTTCACCATTAGACAGTTTGTCGATAGAAAGCCCGAGCCTACACTTTTACCGACCAAAGGGATTTTTAACCTCCCACACCATATAGACATGGTATGAGAGCAACTGGCCTTTGATGATGCTGTAAGTTCTACACAGCGGTGGAAATCCAAATTGGCAGAGGTGGGGGGGATGGGGAATCGAACCACCAACCTTCAGATTAGGAGTCCGACCTAGAAAAAAGTCAGACACTCTAACCACTCCGGCACAGAGAACACCACTTTTATTATTTATTCCAATAAATATTGTACTCATTAATTTCTTTTATATTATTATTCTAAACCCTTGGTTATATGGCCCAAAGGTCTAAGTAGTCTCAGGATCAAGCGTTAAAGTCTGTGGGGAGCGCAACTTCTAAGTTTGTATATTATATCAATCAAATTAAAGCTCCATAGTCCGATGAACGCATTACATTTTCAAAGCCAAAACACCGACCTAGATGGTATGCTACCTATCGAACTTAAATATTGTTGTACTTATTAGGCATTTCTTTATGAATAAAGGGGGATACTAAGCCCATTTGATAGAAGTTGTTACTACTGAAGTATATGGTGCCAGAATGTTAACATGTTTGTCTATATTAATTTGGCATGTTTTAACTTCAAACAATTCCAAAGTTAGTCATTTAAAATAAAAGATATTTCAAACTAAAGTAAAATACAGTATCACTATCAATCTAATGTGTTTATCGCAGAAAAAGGCAGAAACTCAAAACCATCGGACTATGGGACTTTGAGCAATCATTGCCCGATATGGGGTTTGATGCCCGAGAGATTACAGGATTCTCATTCCAGAGCCTTGAGCTGCACACTGTTAATGTGATAAAATATTTCCTATGTGACTTGAGTTTTCAATCGTCAGCCATTTTGATTCGTAGACGTGACAATTTACATGCATTTACCCAAACAGCCATAACAAAAAGTAATATTGGACTGGTCCATCTGGTTTATGAGCCCAAGCTGGTCGAGGGGATTTTATAGATATTGCAGATGTTACCAACAGTTTAAAGCTGCATGGTCCGATGAAATATAATTTTGTCAAAATTAATACAACTACTTACATTTGATCCTATATATATCCAACTTAGATACTGGTGTATTAGCTAATGATTTGGGACAATATATACAGAATAACCCGTGAATTTATAAGCTCACCCCTTTGGACACTCACTTTGAAAAACCCATTATGCAGGGAGGCCATTAACCAATTAGGCCAATCTTGTGACCTCATTAGCCTCCCCTGACCAAGTAGGCCTACTGTGCAGGGCAATACCTAGAGAGGAAGGGGAAATGAGGTGGATGTAGCCCCTCCCCGCCATGTTGGATATTTAATGCTGTTTAGTCAATTCTATAAATATAATAAATCAATTTGGGTAATTTAAATTTAGAAATCTTTATATTTGTCAATTAAAATTGCATCTGCCATGTATGGTATGAGGGAGGATGAGACGTGGATGACATAACAGTAAATAATAACAGAGCAATAATATGTACATGGGAAATGCAAGCAGTACATATATCCTTGGCGGTCTAAATGTATGTGAGGATGCACACGCATGTGTTTTGCATGCATCGAATTGAAATTTGTCAGTTACACTGTATAGAAAAGGAAAACGTTTTTTTATTATTGAATATAAAAAGGAGTGAACCATATGGAGTGAGATATGTGCATTTGAAAGTTTTTGACTTTCAGATATTTTGTATTACCTAATGTAGCAGCCGTTCCATGCTGGCCACATCAGCCGGGCCTTAGCATTAATAGTTTGATGTGATCCGCCATAAATACACAGGTTTCGGGTTTTAATGTGATGATGGCAGTAACCGTTCTGGTTGTGCCTATGCATTATCGTTTGGACGGGATCCATCACAAATGCACTAGGTTCTGCACTTAATGCTATGACGGCAGCAGCCATATTCTACGATCCATCCAGACCTGAGCATTAATGGCTTGACGGGATCCATCACAAATGCACAGATCTCCAGGTTTAATGCTATGATGGCAGCAACTGTTCTGGTCATGCGTTATTATTTGGACAGGATCCATCGCAAATGCACCAGGTTCTACGCTTAAAGCTATAACAGCAGCAGCCGTTCTGCAGTGTATCGGCTCAGGACCAGGATCGCAGAGTGTGCAGTTTGTCATAGGTGAGTGTAGAAACTGATATGGTGCTATGACCCTAGGCTGTCCTCCGATGCATACACTGTGGAACAGCACATTTGCGATGGATCCTGTCCAAATGATAACACATAGGCACAACCAGAATAGCTGCTGCAATCATAGCATTAAACCCAGAAACCTCCGCAATTGCGGCGGATCCCTTCAAACCATTAATGCTCAGGCCCGCCTGAATCATAGAATGTGCAGTTTGGTAGATGGTTGCATAGTTTGATGTTTTGAAATTTCTGCCATTGGGACGATGTCTATCATATACCGATGTATATGTGATGTTGGATATTCGATGCTACTTGGTCAATTCGATAGATATAAATCAAATTAACCTTTCAACAAAATAATATTTTGTTTAAAACCCTAGTGCCACGGGCCTATGGCACCAATCTGTTCCCAGAATCTTCATACCCCAAATAGAAATACCTACCTACATTTCTATCAGGTTCCAGGATTAGTAGGTCATCTCACATCACATGGTCACCACGAGATGACCATCTGGGTCATAGCCACAGGACTTTTGGCAACCTTGTCGAAATTATTGTGGGTTCTTTCAGCTCAAATGTTTCATCAAAGTTACTCGGGACTAATAAATATTAGGATATAATGGTCAACGTGAGCTATTTATCTCAAATATAACTAACAAATTCCACTGCCATCGGACCACGCAACTTTAATAAATGTTACACTAAATTATGTAGGACCAAACCAAGGTGTAGGAGCTCTGTGTCTAAACTGTCACTATTCAGACTCAATCAGCCATACTGACATTGTCCAGCTGCAAGGTTGGATAGGCTTTCTCTATTCACTAAAACTAATAGTGAATTTGAAGTCCGTTGACTATTCTTTATGACCTGTGTAATTGGTTTTGTATCCATTCCTTGAATGATGTCTCAGAAATGACTAATACTCTAACACAGTAGATAAGAGGGCATTATTAGTAATTCTAAGCACAATGCAGTTAATATTTCTAGAAAATTGAATATTTTGTTAACATGTAGCGAATATTTGTGCAACAATGCTACCATCAGGCAACCAGATCTTTTCAATTTTCTCACTGAATATCCAAGTACTTTTTGAATAGAACACATCTGTTGCTAATAGATGTGATATATATTCTTACCTGGATTTCTGGGCAGTGCTTGTCAAGCATCTGCTGGAGAGTGGCTCTGTTGTCAGCGTTCGGCTCCACCCCGGTGTACGTTCTCAGGTGTGGCAAGCAATGCTGTATTAAGGCAACATCTATTTCACCAGTACCTATAAGTAGTATAAGTAGCAGTAGTAGTGCACATATGTACAAGAAAGATTAGGTAAACACCACCCAAATTGTAACTAACTTAAATTCACTGTCTTAAATAATAGATCAGCTTTGCCAGCTTGATCACATCCACCTGAGTTAATGATATTGTGATGACACACAATGCACAAATTATGGCGATCCTGTAATTAAAGGTTAAACCCAGACGGTATCAGCCCATGGCAGTGGTCCGACACTCCCTGTCTCTGCCGCTCCTCTCAATGTACACAGAGAATTACCATACGTTGTATTTGCCATTCATCATTATCGCGTGGGGATTATGGAAATGGGAAATATTTCAACTAGAGCAGGGTTCGAATACACACTTCTTGCCATTCTTGGGTTAACCTGCTAACCATTACACTACCTAGACTCCCTGATGCAATCACCCTCTCCATGCCTACCTGTCTATGTGGCTCCTTGCCTCAGACATCAGTGCAGACTACTACACTTATATTAGGCCCATGTCTTTATTAACAGTTATACATAGTAAGCACACATACAAATAGCTACGTGCTTGGAACTAGCATGTTGCTCAATAACTACCAATCATGGTTTCAAATCATTTCAATTAAAATAGCCAAAACCAGTGGAGCTAGTAATTGACAAGTCAGTCGCCACAGCAACTGTCCCCTGAGTGTTTATAAACAGCCACAACATGGCCAGAAACCACAAAGTGTCACTCAGTATATGTGATGCATAAGGCATTATACTAGTATCAATGCAAGGGAAACATGTTACTTCTGTATAATTCCTCTTCGGCGCATTGGTGGTGCCCCCCCCCCCTAGCTGTTGGGGTCATTAGTGGGTGGGGCACCCCTCGTGCCACGCACGCTGGAGGAATTGTTGACACATGAGTGAGCTATTAGTATTAACATCAACACTGGAGGCAGCACCATGTGACAACACAAATTAGGGCACCTGCCCCAAATAAGGGCATGACGGAGAGGTCTTGATGGCATGTAACAGCTTCACATTTTCAAAACCAAAGTATTTACCTACATTTGATCCCACATATGCAACTTAGACACTGGTGGACTCATTAAACATGTTGTAAAATATTCCGATTTATGGCATTGGGGGGAATGCAAATGTTCTATTACTAAACAGGTGTACGTGACCAAGCGCATGTATGTATATATATGTAGGTGCTGGTGGTGCCTGAGTGGGATGTAAATAGACATAGGGCATAATCGATTAACACGACCCGGGCGATTCGGGTCACCCAAGTTGCTAGAATTTCAAATCGAACACCGCGAGTGGAGTTGACAAAAACATGTGCCGTGTGCAAAATGACCCGACCCCAGTAACCCACCTCTTGGCTGGGGTTTGCTAGGAACGATGACGTCACATTTGTGCTGGTACCGTCCTGCAGGATAATAGCTACCAGTACTAAGCCTACATGGTTTTTTTTGGTAATAACACAGATTAATGAAATGGAAATATAACTAAACTATGCAATCATAAAATACTTTAAATCCTATTTTGCTGTAGTTATATTGGCTATTAAAAAAAAAAAATTGTTTTGGATTAAGCCACCATTTTTTCCAACCCAAGCGTGGAGAAGCGTATTCGATTATTCGACCCGAGTCTGTAGGATGTGTGCATGTGCCAAAACGTGGCTCGGGTGACCCGAGTTGATTAATCGATTACGCCCACAGTGGTGCTGGCAGGGCTGTGTGTAAGGGCACTCAGGGCCTACCCCCTACCCCCTCCCCCCTCTGTGTGGCCCCCCCCTGGCCACCACACTCAGGCTCAAGGCAGGTGGTGGCCAGGGGGGGCCACACAGCTTGGTGGTGGTGAGCAGACCACTGGTAGCCATGGGGACCAGGAATGCTGGATCCCTATAGACCTCTTTCAATGTTTGTAAACATCGGGTATGCGCGCGCAGCTTGGCTGCAGAACGAATGCACACTGCCACTGAGTTTGCCCGTATGCGCAGTGTAAAATGTTTATTTTATTCAAAATTAATAGAAATGCAGAAGCCTAACCATATAAATCTAATATAATCTATTCGTTAAATATGTTTTCTATATGTGTACCAAGCGGTTTATCTCTAGGTGGTGTCTTTTTAGAGATATTCCACTTTTTCTGTAAGAAGATTGCTCACGGCCATTGACAATGCATTGAGTTTGCCGGTACGCGCAGTACAAAACATTTATTTTATTCAAATTTAATAGAAATCCAGAACCCTAACCTTATAAATTTAATATAATCTGTTTGTTAAGCATGTTATCTGTTTGTGTGCGAAGCGGTTTGTTTCTAGGGAGTGTGCTTTTAGAGATATTTCACTTTTTCTGTAAGAAGATTGCTTACGACCATTGACAATGCACTGAGTTTGCTGACTAGCCTGCGAAGGGTAAACACTGCATTGATTTGTGCTGCAGCAATGCTATGTCTATGCAGAGCATTTATTTTAGCAAAATTAATTTAAAAGCTTTCACTGAGTCGATTAAAAATATATTAATGCACGATTGAAGAGGAAGATCTGAAGTATTTAATTTAACTTAAGGGCAATTTTATCTGAAAGTATTAAAAACAGAGATAATAGTGAAAGTTGGGATATTCTGAGCTCATAGCCATTGAGTTTGCAGTGACCGGATGTTGTCCTGCAGCCAAGCAGCGCTCGCACTGACCTAAATACACATAGGCCTACTGACGTCATATGAAATTGGTCAATTGGTAGGGCCAAGAATGCTTGTTTCCCATTGGGGGAAAAGGGTGGGGGTGATACTGTACAATGAACCTATGTACCATATAAATAATACACCAGAGAGCTTGACTCTCTCTCTTCTTTCACACTTTATACTCTTCCATTCTCTTTGCCTGTATTGATTTCACTATAGCCTGCCTACACAACCACAGATTCACGCTTTAGCCATTTTACAACGTGTTGCTACATAGAAGTAACACTAAGTCAATTTAAATATAGAACCTCTAACTGTTGAAGCCTATAATGTCGAGAAGTCTGGTGTACGGACAAATATTTATTTTAAGTTGTTGCTTCAAATATGCCCAATGTTCACACTTTAAAATCAAAGTTACATAAAATTAAGGTAGATTATAATCATGAACATAATATATTTATCTAAAACTCATCAGAGAATTAACGTGATATAAATGCTGCAGACATGTTTTCATTTTCTCTGTACATTATTTTGGTTCTTATTTGAATTAGTTTATGTGAATGAGATATATTGCTGGTGAATAACGGTGTTTAGCACATAGTCCTAGATTATGACCTGTTTATCTTTTTCTTTTTTTTAAAGTTGCATAGTCCAATAAAAGTATCAAATTTTCAAAAGCAAAGCACCTATCTAGATTTGAACCTACATATCCAATTTAGATACTGGTGCACTTATTGCGCATTCCTTGCTGTATAGAAGTGCATACTAAGTCCATTTAAAATTGCATAGTCCGATGGTTTTGCGTTTGGTAATTTTTCTGAGATAAATATATTAAATTGATCGTTATAATCTACTTTATTTCTGGTTAAAGTAACTTTGATTTCAAATTAATAAGTTTTGAGTAATTAGAAATTCAAACATGTAAACTTAGTTTTGGCAAGTACGCCAAAACTCTGACACCATAGGCTTCAACAGTAACAGGTTCCATCAAATTGTCTCAGTGTTCCATTCTATGTGGCAATAAATGCTTAATATGTGCATCAATATCTAAGTTAGATATGTAGAGTCAAATCTATATAATTGCTTTCGTTTTGAAAATTTGATGCTTCATCGGACTATGCAGCTTTAATAGGACCCGTTACTGCTGAAGCATATGTGGTCAGAGTTTTGACAAGCACACCAAAACTAATTTAACATGTTTTCACTTCAAATATCTCCAAAGTTAGCCATTTAAAATAGAGTGTGTGCATTGGAGTTGTTTGTCCTGGCAACACCTAAGGTCATATCAGGACGGCTTAAAATAGAAGTTATAATGATCAATCTAATGACAGACACTCAAAACCATCGGACCATGCAACTTTAAGATATGGTTCTAGTGCGAGTCGCTCTGCGTATTGCTATTATATTTCTTTGAGGTGTCAGTATCCATGGTAACGGACACCAGGCTAATATGCACTACATTTCCTGACGGGATTATCCGAGTGCGACATGCCCTCCCTATATCCGAGTGTATACAGCCGATTATTCTGGAGCAGCATCGGATGGCAGTGTGGGTAGACTGATGTGGTACCAGGAAAACTGATCAATTGAGGAGATGAACCTCATCACATTGTGACCCCATCATGGCTCCTCAATAGCCAAGTGATTGGATGGGAGTATTGCGCATGGTTCGGTTTTGTTTCTACGCATTTGGTTTTCAGTTGTTTGTTTTGGTATTTGGTTTATCTTGTTGGGTCTGTGAGTGAGTGAGTTAGTGAGTGAGTGAATGGGTGAGTGAGTAATGAGTGAGTGAATGTGTGAGTGAGTGAATGAATGAATGCGTGAGTGGGTGAATGAGTGAGTTGGTGAGTGAGTGAATGTGTGAGGGAGTGAATGAGTGAGTTGGTGAGTGAGTGAATGTGTGAGGGAGTGAATGTGTGTGTGAGTTGGTGAGTGAGTGAATGTGTGAGGGAGTGAATGTGTGAGTGGATGAATGAGTGAGTTGGTGAGTGAGTGAATGTGTGAGGGAGTGAATGAGTGAGTTGGTGAGTGAGTGAATGTGTGAGGGAGTGAATGTGTGAGTGGATGAATGAGTGAGTTGGTGAGTGAGTGAGATGTGTGAGGGAGTGAATGAGTGAGTTGGTGAGTGAGTGAATGTGTGAGGGAGTGAATGTGTGAGTGGATGAATGAGTGAGTTGGTGAGTGAGTGAATGTGTGAGGGAGTGAATGAGTGAGTTGGTGAGTGAGTGAATGTGTGAGGGAGTGAATGTGTGAGTGGATGAATGAGTGAGTTGGTGAGTGAGTGAATGTGTGAGGGAGTGAATGAGTGAGTTGGTGAGTGAGTGAATGTGTGAGGGAGTGAATGTGTGAGTGGATGAATGAGTGAGTTGGTGAGTGAGTTGGTGAGTGAGTGAATGTGTGAGTGGATGAATGAGTGAGTTGGTGAGTGAGTGAATGTGTGAGGGAGTGAATGTGTGAGCGAGTGAATGATTGAGTGAATGTGTGAGTGAGTGAATATGTGAGTGAATATGTGAGTGAGTGAGTGAATGTGTGAGTGAGTGAATGAGTGACGGTGAGTGAATGAATGTGAGTGAATACATGAGTGAGTGAATGTATGACTATGAGTGAATGTGTGAGTGAGTGAATATGAGTGAATGTGATTGAGTGAATGTCTGAGTGTGGTGAATATGTAAGTGAATGCGTCAGTGAGTGAATATGTGAGTGAGTGTATGAGTGAGTGAATGAGTGAGTGAATGTGAATCAGTGTGTGTGTGTGTACGTGAGTGTGTGTGTGTACGTGAGTGTGTGAGTGTGTGTGAGTGTATTTATGTGATTGTGAGTAATACCCCAGTCACACGAGAGCCTGCGTTTGCCGCCAACCTCCTTACACTCAAATTGTCGCCAAACACCCAGCGTCCCACTCAATACATTGATTCAAAACTGTGATCGGCACCAAGGTGGCTGCGGGTCGGCGCCGAGGCGGCTGCGGGTCAGTGCCGAGGTGGCTGCAGGTCAGCGCCAAAGCAGCTGCGGGTCGGCACCAAGGCGGCTGCGGGTCGGTGCCAGGCGGCTGCGGGTCGGCGTCAAGGTGGCGCCAAGTCGGTGCCGGGTCGGCGCTGGGTCGGCTCCAAGGTGGCGCCGGGTCAGCACCCTGGTGCCGACCATAAGCGAGCGCGGCATTGCATGAGTTGGTGCTGCCAGGTCGCTGCCAGATCGGCGCCATGTCAGCGCCAAGTCGGCACCAACTCACCAAACAAGAGGTCGGCTACCTGCCGGCGCCAGGTTGCCAACCATTTTTGAATGGCGCCTACCAGACTGGACGCAAGGAGGTTGCAAGTGCAACAGCTGCAACCTCCTTGAATCCAAAATTTCCAAAATGGACGCCGGGAGGTTGGCAACCTAACGGCGCCAGTGCGTTTCTAGTGCGAGTTGCTCTGCAATGAGGACGTTTTGACGTCACGAATCGATCATAAGTGAATGCAGGCCTCGTGTGACTAGGGTATAGACAAATAAGTGTTCACACTTCCTGTCTACCATTCGCTATAAGTGTGCAAGTGTGCATTATATTAATCATATGTTCTTCCTTTTATAACGATAAACTGTCCTTTTAAAATGAAGAGTTCAGCCGCAAAAACCACGTAAACGCCAATTCAAAAAAGGAGATAAACAGTGAAATCAAACCTCCAAAAAGTGTATTTGTTTGTATTCCTTCTCTTTTGTTCAATGCCCCATAACCATGTGATCATATGAAAAGTGGAATTAGTGAGAATTTATATTATTTCAAATAAAAATCTGTTATTTTAAGTACATTTTTGGATTGGCCTTTACGTGGATTTGCGCCTGAACTCTTCAAAGGTATGCACTGTACCAATTCGTTAGTACTCCATAATAATGTCTAACCATTTCCTTTACTCAAATGTCCTAAATTAGCTCTTCATATGAAAGAGAGCGGAAGCAGTTTTTCTTTAAAGACCATCACCTTAGGGAACACTTACCTGCACCAATACTGATCATAGACTCAACTCCATCCAGTCCCAGGATTCCACCTTTTTCTCGGAAGAACTGAATGTGCTGTTCCTGTTGGTCCATGCGCGACCGGAAGTCGTCCCACCACTTCCGGAACTCGCTCGCCATCGTGTATAACCTGTGAGTCAGAATCATACATTTTTGGGATGGAAGGAGGGGCTGGGATTCATGAGAGCGCGGGAGAGCGGGAGAGTGGGAAAATCAGGAGAGTGGGAAAGTTTGTTTGTTTGTTGTTTTACGTCCTAGCAACATCTAAGGTCATATCAGGACGGGGGAGTGGGAAAGCAGGATGGTGTGAGAGCTGGAAAGCAGGACAGTGGAAGAGCTGGAGAGCGGGAGGGCTGGGGAGCGGGAAAGCAGGAGAGTGGAAGAATGGGAAAGCGGGAGAACGAGCGGGTGGATAAGCGAGCAGGAGGGCGAGTGAGAGGGCGAGCGGGAGGGAGAGCAGGAGGTGGGAGGGCGAGTTGGAGGTGGGATGTCGAACTGGAGGTGGAAGAGCGGGAGGTGGAAGAGCAGGAGGTGGGAGAGCGGGAGCTGGGAGACTGGGTGGTAGGAGAGCGGGAGGTGGGAGAGTGGGAGGGCGAGCGGGAGGGCGAGCGAGTGGGCGAGAGGGAGGGCGTGAAAGCGGGAAAACCAGGAGAGTGGAAGAGTGGGAAAGCAGGATAGTGTGAGAGCTGGAAAGCGGGAGAGTGGAAGAGCGGGAGGGCTGGGGAGCTGGAAAGCAGGAGTGGAAGAATAGGAAAGCGGGAGAATGAGCGGGTGGATAGGCGAGCAGGAGGGCGAGTGGAAGGGCGAGCGGGAGGGTGAGCGAGAGGGCGAGCGGGAGGTGGGAGAGTGGGAGGGCGAGCTGGAGGTGGAAGAGCGGGAGGTGGAAGAGCAGGAGCTGGGAGAGCGGGAGCTGGGAGACTCGGTGGGAGGAGAGTGGGAGCTGGGAGAGCGGGAGGGCGAGTTGTTTTGAGTCTGTCATTTTCTGAAATAAATATATTATTATTAATATTAGATTGATTGGTATAATCTACCTTACTTTAGTTTGAAGTAACTTTGTTTTAAAATAACTAACTTCGAAAGTTAATTATGCTAAATTAATTTGGGCATATTTGTCAAAGCTCTGATCCCATAGGCTTCAGCGCTAACAGGTTATATGTTTAATAAGTGAATCGGTATCTAAGTTGTGCATGTAGATTAAATCCTAGATAAGTCTTTTGCTTTTGAAAATGTGATGCTTTTATAGGACTATGCAACTTTAACATACTTGTATATAATATATATATATATATATATATATACATATATATATTTTACCTCGGTATACAGCCTCAGGCTAGCCTCAGGCTAGGGAGAAGGAAGCACGTGAGGTACCAGCAATTAGCATATACAACTCACGACTGGATTACGTGTCGTTGGGTTGCTCCGGCAAATTTAGTCTACATACAAGCAAATACGCAGTAAGTATAATAAAAACTGTGGTTAGCTTAATTATGATGCACTAGAGCATCATTATGGAAAGTTTAGACTTTCTTTGGTCCATTTTGGACGAGTTATTTGGTTATAAAAAACCAAGGATAGAATTCCTTCTTGAAGGAACGAAACCGATCATTAGCGGTTCTGTCAACACCCGTGTCACCGTGTGATTATAGGTAGAGATGTGGGCTCTGCCTCATCTCCTGTGGAAATTCTCTCGTACTCTAATAGAGAGTAATGTTGGAGATGCTCCTGGGTTTCTTTTATAGACTCCCCACAAACTTTTTCAGGCGTTTCTCCGAGTTTCGTAGCATTTTCTCCAACTTTTTGACGTAGTAGTCACAGGTGGGAGAAGTGTGCGGAACAGAGGGATGGGCGGGCCGATACACTGGTCCCGACCCCGCGTAAGGTTTGGGCTTGACCCACAACCCACGCACAAATTTAGCTTATTACGCCTGTGTTATAACGGTATAAACACGTTCTCTAACACCACTAGATGTCCAAATGAGTTTGAAACAACCATATTGTGACATATATATATACCGGGACTGACCAAAAATCTTTGTTTCAGTTCCCGATGGCCACGAAGCGGAGTAAGCGTGGTGCAGCAGCAGCCGAGGGGCGTGTTCCGAGTGGACTGGACAAGGAGTACGACTCCTCACCCGTGTTGTCGGCAGTGCCTTCGACACAGCCTGGGGCGCATATTCTCTCCGAGGCGGACGAGGACATAGTGCCTGACGGCGCCACGGCTCAAAATTGGGAGACTCGGTTTGCGGCGATGGAGAGTCATATTATGGCTCTCAAACCACCGGTGTCTCGTAAACGGCGAATGCCGAGTGTCCAACAGGAATCGTCTTTCGAGGATTTTTCGGAGACAGACTCAGCGATGGAGCTTAACGCTCCTCCTCCTCCTTCTCCTAAACGGAGGAAAAAGAAGAAACATATCATTTCTTCTGATGATGATTTCACCAAAGAACGGGGGAAGACTGGACTTCGCAAAAAGCGGAAGACCAAGTCCAAGAAGAAGAAGAAGAGGAAAGATTCTTCTTCTTCCGATTCTTCCGCAGATTCCACTTCTACGGAATCAGACTGAGACACACAATATGAGGGTGTCTATGCTGCCATTGGGGGCTAAGTGGCTAAGAAAGTGGAGAAGCCAAAGGCTAAGCGTGTGAAAACCACTACGCTTATGCGCGAGACCATTAATGGCCATTCCCGCACCTTTAAACCCGTGGAAGTTATCTCCAAGTTAGGAGATGAGTTAACAGGCATCAAAGGTGTTCCCAACTCCATCATTAAGGAGATGGATCGAGATGTCAATATGACGGATGACCGTAAGAGATTTGAGGGTGTGTTGCGCACAGTGCATAAGGCGGTGCTTGGTACCCTAACAGCTATTGCTCCTGTGGCAAATAGAATGCAAAGAGAAAATAAGTTCTCGTCTTTGGCTAAAATAATGGACAAAGGAATTGCATTGTTAGCGGCGGCAGGTAATTAATTATCTGTCGTACCGAAGATATGAGAATGTCTTCAAGTCGGTTTGCACAGATGCTGGCAAAGAAGTGGCTCGCTCAAAGAAGGTTACGGATAATGATGGCAAAGAGTTTACGCTCTTTCTCGCTCCAGAGCCGATTAAAGGGAAACCTTTAGATAACACAAAAATGTTTGGCGGTCAACTACAATACCTCTATAAAGAGGTAGAAACTGCAGCCAAGAGTGGCAAAAACATGGATGGCAAGAAGAAACAGGAAACCCCTCGTTTCAAAAGGTCACAAGGGGATTTTCGTCCACGACGGTTCACCAGGGGAACCAGACCGGGCTCAAACTTCGGTCAAGCTTTTCGGGGCCGGGGCGCTCGCTCAGGCTGGACCGACAACACTGCACGGCCACTAGGCCAAGGCATCAACTCGCCGAGACCCTTCCCCAGGGGCGGGTCCAAGTAGAGGTCCAAACACAGACGTTACAAGTCCTTGCAGCCTCTAAAACCACACAAACTGTAAGCAACTTTGTGGCTGGCAATATCAATAATCATATTTCTGAGTGGCACAAAATTACTAGTGACCAAGAAATTTTACAAATAGTTAGGGGTGTTCACATCCCCTTCACACAAATTCCGGTACAAGGCAGTATACCTTTTCCTTATAAGATTGAACCGGTTGAACGAGAGGCACTAACTAAACAGGTACAAAAATTCTTTGAGAAAGGAATTATACAAAAAGTGACACACTGTTCAGGAGAGTTTATTTCAAACATCTTCTCCAGACCAAAGCCTAATGGCGACGTTCGAATGATCCTGGATTTAACAATCCTTAATAAAATGGTTGAATATCGACATTTTAAAATGTTTTCGCTAGATACGGCACGAGATCTGATTACGCCAGATGCGTGGATGGCTAGTGTTGATTTACAAGATGCATATTATACGCTTCCCATAAGGGAAAAAGACCGGAAATTTCTTCGGTTTCTTTGGGATAACCAACTATATGAGTTTACCTGCATGCCGAATCGTTTAGCTTGTGCCCCTCGTTTATTCACTAAACTGCTTAAACCTGTTTTCTCAGTAATGGCGCGGAAGGGTCACATAATGTTCCCATACATAGATGATTCCTTTATTATAGCGTCAACACAAATTGATTGTGTGAATGCAGTTTTCGATTTATGTGCATTACTCAACAAACTGGGGTTTTATGTACATCCACAAAAGTCAGTGCTTAAACCAACAAAACAACTCAAATGTTTAGGGTTTATTCTGGATACACAGTCTCTTACAGTGTCGATAACAGAACAAAAACTAATTAAGTTTATGAATACAGCGACCCAGCTTATTAAGTTACCAAAACCTAAAATTAGACAGGTGGCAGTCCTTATTGGGATAATGATATCGTATGCACCTGCTATTCTATACGGGAAGGCTCATATTAAATCTCTAGAAATAGATAAAAATTTGGCGTTGGCAAAAACTAAAGGGAATTTTGAGAGAAAGATGTTTATTTCGCAAGAAGGGCTACAGGATATTGGATGGTGGATGCAACACATAGCAAGTTCACCAAATCCAATCCGCATGGCGGAACCTAATACAGTAATAACTACTGATGCTTCGTTAGAAGGTTGGGGAGCTCATCGAGATGGGGTCACAACAAGAGGTAGATGGCTTGATAATGAAAAATCAGACCATATTAATGCACTAGAATTGCGTGCTATTTATCTGGGCTTATGTAGTTTAGTAAAGATAAATAAATCACAAGTTAGAATACTACTGCCATGGCATATATTCGTAACATGGGTGGAACCAAATCAAAGCCTTGCAATCAGTTGTCTAAACTGATTTGGAACTGGGCACAGGCTCAACAAGTTTGGCTGACTGTAGCGCATATTCCAGGGTCACAAAATACACTTGCAGACCATAAAAGTTGAAATTTCCATGATCATTTAGAATGGTCTCTCTCTACACCTTTGTTTAACTTCATTTGTGAAAAATGGGGTACACCTAAAGTTGACTTGTTTGCATCACGAAATAATAACAAATTACCTTGTTATGTTTCTTGGCATCCTGAACCGGATGCTTGGAAAGTAGATGCATTTTCTATTACCTGGGAAAATAATTATTTTTATATTTTCCCACCGTTTAGCATTATCAGCCGAGTTGTGAGGAAAATCGGCTTGGAAGGGACACATGCTATACTGGTGGTGCCCGATTGGGACACGCAACCTTGGCTGCCAGCAGTTTCACAACTGGCAAAAGAACATATATGATTCCCAAGAAAACTCGGGAATCTGACACACCACGGACCGCTAGTGGTTCACGGCGACGAGTCAACGACGCCCCTATTGGCATTCCTTTTCTAAGGAAACAGCTGCAGCAATTTGGATTGGACAAAATTACTGAGAATAGGATAGTATCTGATGCCTGGAGGCCAGGTACAGTCAAAATGTACACAACCTATTTAAAGAAATGGGGTGTACATTGTTTGTTAATGAAAGTCAAGCCAACAAACCCAACAATTTCACAAGTAGCTCGTTTTCTTCGTTCTCTAGAGGATGAAGGATTATCCTTTGGGTCGATCAATGCGGCAAGATGTGCGTTATCAATCATATTACCTAGAATTGATGGTGAAACAGTTGGAAAACATTATGTCCTTTGTTATCTACTTCGGTCAATTTATCAAAGGAATCCTCCAAAACCAAAGTATAGTAGGTTTTGGGATGTTTCTATAGTATTTAAGTTGTTTCAGGCTTGGCCTCACAACTCGTGGTTAGATAGAAAACAATTAGGTTTTAAGGTCGCGGTCCTGTTATTATTAGTAACGGGACACAGAGGACAGACGATTGTTGCTTTATCCTTAACTGGATTAGAAATAGACAAGAAACAAGCTACGTTTGATTTAGCACAATTGCTAAAATCGAACACGTTAGGTGACCCTTTATCTACGGTTCACTTAGACTGCTTTCCGAATGATCGGAAATTATGTGTTGTGTCAGCCATATGGGCTTATATATCTAAGACATTTACGTGCATCACAACAACTATTAGTGAGCTTTATAAAGCCACATAAGGCAATTTCACGAGACACCCTTGCCAGATGGACAATTACGGTGTTGAAATTGGCTGGAGTGGATATGGGCAAATACTCTTCCCACTCAACTAGAGGTGCCATGGTCTCCAAGGCACGGTTGCTAGGTATTTCTGTGAAAAGAATACTAGCGCACGCAGGCTGGAAGACGGCTAAGTCGTTTGCAAAACATTACAACAAACGACTAGAATAGCCTACCGTCATTGCAAAGCGCCTGCTCGCCAACTAACAAGAATAGGTGAGAACAAAAACGTTGAATATTATAATAAGAATGGATGATATTAAGGATAAAAATGAATTATGTAAAAGTCTCCCTAGCCTGAGGCTAGCCTGAGGCTGTATACCGAGGTAAAATAGTATAGTTATACAAATCTTACCTGGGTATAGATGATGGATAACTGTTGTTTTCCCGAGGTATAACCCTCGGGTAGACGTGGGCTAGGGCCCACCCACCACGCCCTACCACGTCTATCCCGTTGGTGTACCATTACGGGAAAATCATAGAATCCATTGTATTGAAAGATCATTGTTTATCCTGAATAAGTAGGTTAAAATTGCTGGTACCTCACGTGCTTCCTTCTCCCTAGCCCACGTCTACATGAGAGGAAGGAATCTACCCGAGGCTTATACCTCGGGAAAACAACAGTTATCCATCATCTATACCCAGGTAAGATTCGTATAACTATACTATATATATATATATATATACATAGGTAGACATGTATGAAACACCTAGAAAAGTATATGTGTCGGCAGCTATATTGCGTGTGTGTATGTGTATTTGTTTATATGTATATCCATCGACGTATGCAGCCAATAGTATGGCCAATACATCAATGATAGCGGTTGTTTAGAAAATGTTGGCATACAGTTCCCCTACCCCATTAATGTACAGGGGTACAAGAGGTCAGCCTGTGCGTAAATGTAACATACACAAACATTACACAAACATATATATATATATATATATAATTTGAATTTCCACCACTGTGTATAACTTACAGCATCATGAAAGGTCAGTTGCTCTCATATCATGTCTATGTGGTGTGGGAGGTTAAAAATACCTTGGGTCAGTAAAAGTGTAGGCTGAGGCTTTCTATCGACAAACTGTCTAATGGTGAAAACAAGTCTATTCAGACTTATCCATGATAGGCAGTATAAATCTTCAAGAAAAAACAACAACTTAGCCACGTCTGAATAGACTTGTTTTCACCATTAGTCAGTTTGTCGATAGAAAGCCCGAGCCTACACTATTACCGACCCAAGGGGTTTTTAACCTCCCACACCATAGATATGGTATGAGAGCAACTGGCCTTTCATGATGCTGTAAGTTATACACAGCGGTGGAAATCCAAATTGGCAGAGGTGGGGTGGGGGCACGGGGAATCGAACCACTGACCTTCAGATTAGGAGTCCGACCTAGAAAAAGGTCAGACACTCTAACCACTCCACCACAGAGAACACCACACGAAGTGAACCAATATGGCTATAGTATAGGATTTATGGAGATAAAAGTTGCGAATATTCTATAGAAGGGGTCTATTGAGCAGAGTCTAACCATTTATTTCTATATGAAATGTAACTGCCTGCACCCCCACTCCCCTTCCACCCGTGCCGGTTAGGAGATAAATCCCCGAAGGCTTCAAACTGAAGACTTCCCGCACATTTACGTGTCGCTACGTTGTCTGATGCTTGACATTTTTAAAGTCACAAGGAATGGACTCAGTGACAGAATAGTGCGACTGGGTGATATATTGGTTGTATAGTGTGACCAGCTGGTCACTGTTTGGCCATATATACATTTGTCAAAGCACAAAATACAAGTCCTGAATGCCCGTCACCATCATTTGTTTCTATCTAGAGCATAAAACCTAACTCGACAATGCTAGAACTTGTAGAAGCTCACAATATATAGAATTAGTCGCCTGTAAAAGAAATAGACTTTTGGACACATGTACACACATAATATGCCTGACCTTCTTTTTGTTCAAATCGTATATCCTACGCTTATTAGTTATTTCGAAAACTGGTTACACACTCACCTCTTTTGCTCACGTCGACTGTGCCCCGCCGGCCGAGATAACGCTATGTAAACGTGCCGGCTGGTGGGTGTGGGTGGTGTAAATAGGTCAAATGAAAGCACTACAGGGGCCGTATTCATGATGGTCGTTTAGCGAGGCTAAACTGGTTTTGGCGGGGATTTCTGGTTTAGGGGCGCAAAATGCGTATTCATGTGTCAGTGTTACGGTAACTCGGCGAGTTTAAAAGGCCTTCGGCTAACACCGCTCTGTACCAAGTTTAATGCCGGAGTTAGTGTTTCAACATGGACATCTTCATTTATCGCCGCTTTCTTGAGAGACGTAACTTGGCCAGGAATCAAATTTTCCGCGACAGGACACATCCATTTGAAAAGTACGATGATGTGGATCTGTTCAAGAAGTTTCGTTTTCGAAGACACAACATTTTAGCCATCACTGACACCATAGCTGAGCAAATCGAACTTCCGAGTCGCCGCGGGTCGCTTCCACCATTGCTGCAGGTACTTGTTTACATTATACTCAGACCGCGATTTCTCCACTCTTCGTTTGCCCCATTAAATTACAGCAGCCCTCTCCTATGCTCCATCTAGTTCGTTTTGTGCCTCAGGGAGCTATACTGACCTGAGATTTCCTTCTAAAACGCGCAACGTTGTACGCTTCATATCGGTTCGCAGCCAGCATTGTTTTCATTCAAAAGTAGGTCATGTGGCCTTTCACCCAAGTCACTGCTAGATCGTGAACTACATCGTTCTGTTAATAATACCACTCAAATCTTAACTTTGGAATCCTATCTACCAACTCTGTTTCCGGGGATTCAGTACGGCAATTATTGGCGTAACGTTTTGACTGTCACCTACTAAATGTCCCACACTAGGGCGTCAATAACATGGCTTCCAAGCTATCAGTTTTCGTCTTTAACTTTCGTAAATACACTCACAATTGCTAATAACTTCCACAATACTGCTCAACTGTAGAAACAACGAACTCACACATTATATTTCAATCTTATCTAGTTTCTGTGACCGTTCTTACTCTTTCCTTAGGTTTTTACTTTTTATTTTTGCACGCTATTATATTTCGTTTCTATTATTTATTGCTGCTAAGCTGTCTGTTGTTTTTTGGCTTAAATCTGTTCTCTACTTATTGTGTTTTGCATTTGTTTCTGCAGGTTATGATCGCCCTACGATTCTACGCAAGTGGCACTTTTCAGGATGTCTGCGGGGAGTTAGTGGGGGTTTCACAGCCAACCGTTTCGAGGACTATTCCCAGAGTGACCACAGCTTTGGTGCAACAGCTGCCCCAATCTATCAAACTGCCGACTCAGGAGGCAGCGGACCGGACAAAAGCGAAAATATTCAACACTTACGGCTTCCCAAATGTGTTTGGATGCATAGATGGCACGCAAATTCGCATAGAAGCACCCACCGACTACGAACACGAGTTTGTGAACAGGAAGCACTATCACTCCCTCAATGTCTAGGTAGATGCTCGTAATATGTAATCTCCTCACATATATGTCGGCCTTCTTTTCTTAAAATTGCCTTTCCAGCCTGCGTCAGTTGGACTTAGGGTTTTGTTTGGGCGCTTTCTAAACATCACTTACCCCATTTATATTTCAGGTGATATGTGATGGCGAACTGCGTTTCATCGATTGCATCGTTAAATGGCCGGGCAGCGTGCACGACGCACGCATCCTTCGGGAATCACCTTTGTTCCAAGCGTTTGAGAGCGACCAGAAACCAGTAAATGGTATCCTACTTGGGGATAGTGGGTATATGCAACGTGATTGGCTCTTCACACCCTTCCTCAATCCAAACTCACCACGACAGGAAGCGTACAATGTTCATCATAAAGCGGCAAGGTCGATTGTCGAGAGATCGATCGGGGTCTTGAAGAGACATTGGCACTGCCTCCGTCGCCTGCGACTGCAGCCCGCTAAGGTGTGCAACGTTATCACGGTCTGTCTCATTCTGCACAACAAGGCGCGGATGCTCAACCTCGAAGACCCTTCCGATTCTGAGTCGGACGCAGATTCGGACAATGAAAATGAACGCCATGACAATGAAGCAGAAGCGAACCGTCCCGACAACTATCAAGGTTCAGAGCGCGTTCGCGCACAAGTGGGCAAGGCAGCGAGACAGAGAACAGCGGACAATTTCTTCTGAAATCGGTGAGTGACGTCTCCATATGCTTACCTTATGTACCTGTTTCAAGGATTGAAAGGGTTAGTTCTTACTGGCACACAATATTAGGGAAACAATAACGACAACGCCGATGTATGTTGACCATCTTCACCCTTGTTTATTCAAAACAATATCTCCATCCTATACCCTTCCCCCCATCTGCCTCTCAAGTTTTGCTACTTCTAGCGTCTCCCTCCTCAGTCTCATAGTGACTAATTCCCTCTCCACCCGAACCCTTTCCATTTCCCCCTCACGCTCAAGTCTCTCAATGGTCAGAAGCTCCCTGCGGTACTTTAGCACAAGTAAGTCTCTCTCAAGGAGGCCCTTCGCATCCGCGCGCTCACGTTCGGCTGCCTCGTGTTCGACGCGTGCATTTAGCACAGTTGTTTTCGCAGCATTTTTTTGGGTTGTGCTCTCGAGGCAGGCCATGAAGGCCTGCCTTTCCGCCGCCTGTCTGGGAAACTCTTTGTGTGGACGACTCCTAGACCGTCCTCTGGCAGCGCGCGACCGTGAACTGCTTCCAGTGGAGGGAGGGCGAGCCGCGTCCTCCGGGTCTGCCATCACCGTCACCGGTTTCCCAGGAAACCCTGCACGGAGGGTTACACTGGCCCCCCCCCCTGCTGACAGGTTGAATGGCACAGGTACACCTAGACTGACAGTTGTCGCCTCCAGCGACGCTGGCCCCAGTGGCGTTGAAGTACGCATAGGCCGTGCAATGTCTTCCGCGGAGAAGGAGGTGGCCGCTTCCGGGACAGTGTAGTTTCCTTCCACTCCTAACAGGGCCACCGTGTGTGACCAGCGAAGATCCGCGTCTGGGATCTCCTCCGCCGGGCCCGTCGACGCCGTCACTGCTGACGAGCTGGTTGTCGCCGCAACTGGCCCGAGATAGCTGAGGGCATAGGAAGCTGCAACAAAGGAGGCGTGAATAAACGAAAACTTGAACGTAAAATTGTTGAACAGGCAAAACACGAAATGTGACAATGTCCATTGCGTACACAAACTAAAAGATACAAACTTTCGGTATATAGCACTTTGTCGATAGCTAAAAAGCATGTTGGGGTCAATATCCGATTAATAAGCGCATATCACTTTACAATGCATACTGCCGAAAACTGTCACCGAGGCACATGTTGTCTGGTATATAAAACGTTTACTAGCGAGAGCTATATGACTGCGTCAAGTACAAACTTACTTGTTACGCCTTGGAACAAATTTGAATCTGCGCCAATTATTTGCAGAATGCTCTCCTCAAAGGGAAGGGGTGTGTCAGGAGGACCGCCCCATGTTTGCCCTGAACGCCTTTGACGACCGAGGACATCAGCCTTCATCGCCTTCCACTTCTCTTTCACCTCGACCCTCGATCGCCGGGCGATCCCACAGGCGGTTACAGCCCCCGCCACCCGGTCCCAGGCCTTGTTCTTCTCTTGTAAAGTGATCTTATTACTGAATGCGGAGAAGAGTACGGTCCGGGCCAGCATTACTTCCTCCAGCAGAATACGTATCTCGTGATCACCGTAGTTGGCCTTGCGCTGCCTCTTGCTGGCAGAGGTCGAAGGAGTTGGCTCCGAAGACATATTGATGCTGTAGTTGGCTTACACGTTAAATCTGTTGGTAAGAGTAGAGAGAGGAGTTAAGTGTAATGAATACTGCGAAACTACCCGTTTAAACAGCCTAATCTAAAATGATGTAAGACGAACATATTGTTAATAATGGTTTTGAACTAGTTACAACTTGCAAGTGTTGTGTTACCTAAATGTTCTCCCCCCCCATCAATATTTCTCTAGGTGCTGCTACGGTTGGAGGAACAGTGTTCGCCTCCATGGTGGCCCCCTAGAATGGCTCATGAAGATCACGTTGGGACGGGCTACTGTTCCTCACAGTATAAGTGTTACGCACAAATTTGAGTTTGTTATATATGTTTGTGGGTTGAGTATAAATTGGAAGACACTCATTCAATAGTTGAACAATTCACTAACTTGTGTATATAACAATTTTCTCTAGTTGTTGGTATAATATCCCACACAGGATGCTACTTTGAGGTCAGTCAACAAACTTGAACAAACGTGTGAGATCGGGAACTACTGCGACATTTTCGTAATATGCATAGTAGGAAGCGCACAAAGTCTGGCAAATAGTGTAAACAAATATGATTGTAAAGCAAATATATAAATCTAAAGTGAATTTATAATATCCTGGTTCCGAAATGTACATAAACAATTGTCAGTTTAATTCAAAAAAATACTGTGAATATAGTTAAGTATCACATTTTCATATTGAGCAAATAATGACTATTAAAGCCGTGTAAAGCAATGACAGACATGCACGCTAACTTTAGATTATTCTGTTTCCAAGATTGCCCTAACTGTGACAGGATGTAAGTATTTACACGAGCGCTCATTTTAGACACGATATATACGATGCTGTTAAATTTACGGATTAATTGATTCCATATAAACTGGTGATTTGGGTGCGATTGGAAGTGCCAGACTGTTGATTAATGTGGCTGAGGAGGGCTTTCGGTGCTCCGCCTCGTTTGCCATGTCCCGCTCCTGCAGCCTCTCCTCCATGTTAAATCGGGTGTAGCCAGTTAATTTTAGTCGAAAGGTTCAACAAGAACATTTGCACAGTTTGTGGGTCCTGCAACTGTACAGGATGTTATAAAACTTATTCTCAGTTACCGCCAAATCGCCAGGAAAATTGTTGTTCCTGTGAAAAGGAGGAAGTGCAATATTAAGGCACCTGTGAAATGGTTAGCTATATCGATAATCTGTATAGAAAAGTGCTTTACAAGTAACGCTCAATCGGCACAACTGTTTGCGTTAATGAGACACGGTTCATGATGAATAGTACGTCGTATGTAATTTTGTTTGTTCTCGTAAATATGCAAATATAACCTTTTTAAACTCATATCTCAGTGAATGCTAAATCTGCAATTGTGAAACGGTTTGCTGTTATAATCATGCATCATGTGGTTATTTTTGCTTGTAACTAACGTCAAAGATGACTTGATTTGTTGGGAGAATAAATGGAAAATGCATATTGTAATTAAGCAGACTTTTGTTAACACTTTATTACTTTGTTTGGCACACGTAGCCTATTTAGGAAATAAGTAAGAATAGTATTTACTATTGTCGTATCGCACAGGGTTCTACAAGTTTTCGACAGCTGCCGGTAAAATTTAGATACATGCATAAAAATGTACTGCTGCAGACGAGCAACAAGTCAGCATAGTCGAAAAATGGCTGGATTAATTTCAACGTGACGTGCAAGTCAAGTGACCAGAAATATAATTATAAACGTAAAGTAAAGCGTAAAAAATATGTGGATATTAACCGGCTATAATAGATTGGGCACACATCGTACAAGCCATCGTACAACATATATGTAACTGTACTTTAAACGTGACATGGCCCGCGTTTTGTGGGCGCCAGTTTGGATTTTCCCCACTTTTCTGCATTTCACCAAGTGTCTTTGCGCATTGGCAATTATTCGATAGTTGAAAGACCGTGTCTAGTTCTTTGCCCAAACCCCAACCATTTGCGAATGTCTTAAAAGAGATAAAAAGTACTTACTTGTTATTAGCTCGGCATTTGCGGTCAGTGTGGCTCATTGTCACTATAGTGGCAAATTTTCGCCGCCATGTCGGCAACCATAGCCAGCAGAGTGTCAGAGAGGGAAAATATGGTACACAAATAGGGAAATTTACCTGAGGAGTTAGGTCGTTTGTGGCCGTTGACCGTACTTGGGAGGCTCCGATGATGTGCGGAGTTTAGCCGGATAAGTAGTTGTGTTGAGAGTGTGGTTGGAGCGTGAGTAGGGCATGAATATAGTTGGAAGAGTAGTGAGTCGGTGAGTCGTTCTTGTCGGAGTTGTGGACGCATGTGAGCAGTAGTGAGCAAAACCTAAAGTACCCGGCCGCTTTGACACATGGTAATACGCGAAGAGCGCTTGTCGCCGGAACAGGCTCAGAGGGATACCCCCATATCTAAAAATAGCCGTAGGGTTAAGTATATTCGCCACGCTGTGTCATCATGAATACGCCGTGACATATCTGGAACACCGGATTTAGCTAACCCGAAACGGGCATTTAACACGGGAGCAGATAAGTAATTTGTCATGAATACGGCCCCAGGTAATGAAGGAAACAGGGTTAGAGTGAAAGTAAGAGAATGAGACTCTTTAGTTTATTGGCTTATATAGGTTCTTCAAGATTCAAGATGGCCGTTGTCACATGATTCCATTCATCAATCACAGTACAATGCAGTGGTCACATGACTCACTCCTCCAATCAGAGTACAATGCAGTGGTCAATGATCATAACAATACCATGTGGGGGGGGGGGAGGGGGCATGTGAGGTGACTCTTCCAAAGACTGTTCTTAGTCAAACTCGGAAGTGACACTCCCTCTAAAGACTATTCAATTATACAAATTCTATACTCAATGAATAATAGTTTACCAATTTCACACATCCCTCATATGCCTTTGGGTTTTTATATTTTAACATTTATCATTATATAGACAGTTTGTAATTTATTATAGTAACTTCACCTCGGTTTACATGTATTATATCGGACAATTTTACAGCTAGGTGGCGCTCTCGTGTACTAATACCAGAGAGCGTGTATATAAACAGATGAGAGGGACAACTCCCGCGAAAAACGGTAACACAGGCTACAGTGGCGTTCCTGGCGGTTAGTGTTGAACAAGCCTTGAGTTTGCCGGTACGCTCAATGCAAAACATTTGTTTTTATTCAAAATTAATAGAAATCCAGAAGCCTAACCTTATCAATTTAATATAATCCTTTTGGTAAACATGTTTTCTATATGTCTTCCAAGCGGTTTGTTTCTATGTGGTGTAGTTTTAGAGATATTTAACGTTTTCTGTATGAAGATTGCTCACCGCCATTGACAATGCCTTGAGTTTGCCGTACGTGTAGTGCAAAACGTGTATTTTATTCAAAATTAATAGAAATTCAGAACCCTAGCCATGTAAATTTAATATAGTCTCATTGTTAAATATGTTTTCTATATGTGTTCCAAACAGTTTGTTTCTATGTAGTGTAGTTTTAGAGATATTTCACTTTTTCTGTACGAAGACTGCTCAAGGCCATTGACAATGCCTTGAGTTTGCCGTAAGCGTAGTGAAAAACGTCAGTTTTATTCAAAATTAATAGAAATCCAGAAGCCTAACCATATCAATTTAATATAATCTTGTTGGTAAACATGTTTTCTATGTGTATTCCAATCAGTTTGTTTCTAGGTTTTGTAGTTTTAGAGATATTTAACGTTTTCTGTATGAAGATTGCTCACTGCCATTGAAAATGCCTTGAGGTTTGCCCATATGCTTAAGCTGTTCAACAACCACCACTTGGAGCGCCACAGTCGGCAGATGTTACATGCTCTAGTATGGGAGTTGTCCCTCTCATCTGTTTATATACACGCTCTCTGCTAATACTACTATCAAGTATCAGTCCGAATGGATAAAGCAGTGTCATGTGAGGCGCTCCAAACAGAGGGAGGGAGTGGGGGAGTGGGTGGAGGGAGACAGACCTACAGTGAGGGAGTGAGAGAGGGAGGCAGGGAGGGAGACAAACAAACAGACAAGCAGGCATACAGGCATACAGACATACAAGCACACAGGCAGGCAAACATAGACATACATACATGCATGCATGCAGGCATGCAGGCAAACATACAGGCAGACATACGGGCAAGCAGGCATGCAGGAAGAGAGGCAGTCGTGCATACAGGCAGGCAGTCATACAGACACACAGACAAACATACATTCATATAGACAGGCAGGCAGACAAACAGGCAGGCATGCAGTCATACATGCAAGCAGTCAAACAGACACACATACAGGCAGGCAAGAAGGCAAGGGGCAGCCATACATGCAAGCAGACAAACATACATGCAGGCAGGCAGACAAGCAGGCAATCATACAGGCAGGCAGCAGGCATACATGCAGTCATATAGTCAGGCAGGCCGTCATAGTACACAAAAAGTACGGACTGCCACTACCGTTATCTCGGCCGGCAAGCCCTAATGCTGTTGATAATATAACACTTTCAAGTTGCATAGTCCGATGGTTTTGAGTTTCTCTCACTTTCTGAGATAAACATATTTGGTTGATCATTATAATCTACCTTACTTTAGTTTGAAGTAACTTTTATTTTAAATCGCTAACTTTTGAGTTATTTTAAATGGAAACATGCTAAATTAATGTTGGCAAGCTTGCCAAAACTCTAACTACATAGACTTCTGCAGTAACAGGTTCTATTAATTGACTCAGTATCCCCTTATATGTGATGACAAATGTTTAATAAGTGCGCAGACATCTAAGTTAGATATGTAGAATCAAATCTAGATAATTGTTTTGGTTTTGAAAATTTGATATTTTCATCAGACTATGCAGCGGAGCTCAAGTGGGTCACTCTCCTGAAAACTGGCCAGAAGTGTCACATGAACAGTTAAAATCGAATATTTGAATTTTTAACACTTTTTGGTTGCAAATGAAGGCTGGAAATCTCCCCTTTACATCTATGTAAAATATAAATTGATGAGATAAAAAACAAAGGTGTAGTCTGTGATTAAGCTATGTCATATGGCAGTAACACATGTGTTGCTCAGATGTAACACATGTTTAGGACACCACACAGTCTATCAATAAAAATCTAAGCAGAATTAAATAATTTCATAATAAGAAGCATATTAATCAAGGCATAATATACAGAAATATGTAGTGCTTATATTGATTTTTTTTTAAAGAAGTAATTCCCAGCCATGCTTTGTTGACTGAATAATTAGTGTACAATATTTGTGTGGTATCCAGACACCACTGGTTACATCTGTGACAGAAAATTGTAATGTTATTTCTGAAGACATCAAATAATATTTGTTTTAATTTAAGCATACATACATGTTAATAAATACTTCCTTTTAATTTGGGAACTGTTTTGTTTGATATATCAATGCAATACAAGATGTTAGTAAGTATCCACCCATGTCCCATATGTCATGTTACAAATGGTTGACTGTAAAATGTTTTCTTTGGCACAAAAACATTTCATAACTAAAAAGACCAAAGTTGCATGCGGTTTATTTTATTTCCCTTATTTCTTAAGGGGCTGTCACATTAGGGTTTTTTGCGGGAGCGTATGGCGGCGTAAGCGCATTACGTCATATACGTCGGTATACGCCGCCATACGCTACGCATACGCCAACATACGCCGTCATATGCCATCATACGCCGATCCTCCAACAAGCCTGTTTCCTTGCTCAAAATTTTCAGCGTATGGCAGCGTATGGATCATATGCTGCTCATATGCTAGGCATACGCTATGCATACGCCGGCATAGGTTACGCATAGGTTAGGGGTACGTCGGCATAGGTTGGGCGTACGCTGGATTGACACCTGCCGGGTGTCTCTTGTGTACCCCCAACGTTCTGTAAAAGTGGTGTCACACTACAGCGTATGGCGTTAGCGTATGGATTTTTGACCCATACGCCGTCATATGCCGTCATACGCTTCGCATATGCTATGTATAAGCTATACATACGCCAGCATACGCCGTCATATGCCCTCATATGCCCTCATACGCGCGTCCGTCCAAATTTTGTTGAGCATGCTCAAAGATTTTCGGCGTATGGCAGCGTATGGCTCATACACTGCTCATACGCTGCTCATATGCTTGACGTACGCTATGCGTACACCGACATAGGTTACGCATAGGTTGGGCGTACGCTGAACTTGTCAATTACAACTGTCAAACCTCATCACAGTACGCCGCGCATAGGTCAGGATACGCTTTGAATACGCCACCATAGGCTAGGGGTAGGTTAGGCATAGGTTAGGCATAGGTTAGGCATACGCTTCAGATGCCGCTGGGACCTCGTGTGTAGCATATGATGGCGTATGACGGCGTATGATGGTGTATGGGTCGAAAACCGCATACGCCGGCATATGCTAATGCCATAAGCCGTAATGTGACAGGGCCTTTACATCAAATCTGAACATGAATATGAAAAGCATAAGGAAAAGAATACGTAGGATGTCTTTGTAATGGTGTTTTAAAATCCTATCCCATGTTGACCAGTTTTCAGGAGAGTGACCCAAATAAGGAAATACTCGAACGGACGGGGCTGCCCTCTATGGAAGATCTTCTGATCAAAAAGAATCTCCGGTGGACAGTGTAGAGTACTGAAGAGTGGACACGACAAGCTCTAGTACAGAAGTGTTTTATTGTGTCTTTGGGTTCACCACTACAACTCGGTTTCCGTCACATGACACATTCCCCTACTGGGTACTTTCGTAAAGTCCCTCCGCCGGGGCATTCATAAACTCATATCTTACATCTCCCTTTTTCCCCTTTCGCAACAATGTTGAAAGTGCTGTAACTCTCTTAATTCTACATGTCAGCGCTTAAGGTTTAACATATTCATTCTTTATTTTCCCGATGTATACCTTTCCACCTTCTTGCTTTTTCTACCATATTTTGATATGTACTCGCCTGGCTCTTTATGTTTGTACATGTTTCGATCGGCCTGACTCTGGTCGTTTTGTTCGCATGTGCTACTGTTTTGATTTTGTTTTCCACTGTTTCGGTCATTCACTCGGCTCGACACATTATCTATATGCCTACGGTTTCGCCTTACGGTTTTGTCATTTGTTGTTTTTATGCTGTAACTTCGAGGATATGCACCCGACTTTCTTAACACTACCCCTTTTTCCCAATTCTCGTGTTGGTCTCTGTATCTGACTTCATCCCCCTCCTGCAACGTCGAGTGCACTTTTGTTCCACGCTCATCAAACCTGACCTTCTGCTTATCCTGGCGCTCTTCTAGCTTTCTTTTTACTTGACTCTGCACTCGTGGCCTTAATTTTATTTTCAACTTTGGCAACTTCGTTCTCAACTCTCGCGACATTAATAACTGAGCTGGGGATGCGTTCAGCCCCTGCACGTGCGCGTTTCGATAATTCAACAGTGCTATGTGTACGTCTCCATTTTCTATTATACATTTCTTTAACATTTTCTTTATTGTTTGCACACATCTCTCTGCCTGTCCATTACTCTGCGCGTACATTGGGCTACTAAACTTAGGCACAAACCCATACTCGTTCGCGAACACCCGGTAATCTGCGCTACTGAACTGTGGTCCGTTATCGGACACCACCACCTCCGGAATCCCATGCCTACTGAATATCTTTTTTAGTTCCTCAATTGTCTCTTTCCTTGTAGTCGACTTCATTTCACTTATTTCAGGGAATTTGCTGTAATAATCTACTGCTAATAAGAATGTGCGGTGTTGTACATGCAAAAAATCTACTCCAACTTTCTGGAACGGCAGCTCTGGAACTGGATGCGGATTTAAAGGTTCCGCTTGCTGTGCATTATGAAATTGCTGGCATGTTGTACATCCACTTATTAAATCTTCAATCTGTTTATTAATTCCGGGCCAAAACACACTGTCTCTTGCTACCTGCTTACATTTTACCACACCCATGTGAGACTCATGGATAATCGCCAGCATTTGCTTCTGCATTGACTTTGGAATTATTATTCTATCATCTTTCAATAATATATCTTGTTGTACCGTAATTTCGTTTCTGAACGTGTAATATGGTTTCACCTCATTACTTATGTTACTTTTGTTGTCCGGCCATCCATTTTTTGTCAATTTTAATATTTGTTGTAAGACTGTATCGTTGCTGGTTTCTTGTTTATTTTGTTGTATGTGCCCTCTCGCCACGCTGATTTCAGCCACAGTCACGTCTTTGTCGAACAGGTGTGCCGTGCCGGTGCTGTCTTTAAGGAGTGCGCTCGCGATAACGTGTCTGCAAAATACATATATTTCCCTTGAACATGTACAACATTTAAATCGTAATTTTGCAACCGTAACCTCATTCTCTGCATCCTTGCTGACAACAAATGCAATGGCTTTAGCATGATTGAGACTAGGGGTTTGTGATCAGTTTGAATAATTATTGGTTTACCATAAATATACTCATGAAACTTTTTACATCCAAAGCAAATGGCCAACAACTCTTTTTCTATTATTGCATAATTCATTTCGGCTTGATTTAACGCTTTGGATGCCATGGATACTGGTCTTTCATTTTGAAAAATGGTCGCCCCTAGCCCTGACTTACATGCATCAACCTGCATTACAATCTGCTTTTTTACATTGTAGAACGCCAATACTGGTGCATTCACTAACAAGTTTTTTAACTTTTGATACGCTTTTTCTTGCACGTCCTGCCAGTGCCATGCCACTTCTTTTTTCAACACTACTCTTAAGGGTGCAGTCTCAGTGGCTAAGTTTGGGATGAACTTCCCGATATACCCTATCATTCCTAAAAATCGTTGAAGGGCTGGCTTGTCCTGCGGGGTGGGCATATCTACTATCGCTTGGATCCTCTCCTTACTTGGCTTTAACCCGCTGGGTGACAATGTATGTCCCACGTAATCCACCTCCTGCTTACAAATTCTCGATTTGGTTGGATTCAATTTTAACTTTACCTCCCTTGCCCTTCTTAACACCTGCTCTAACCTCCGGTTGTGTTCTTCCTCTGTTTTCCCATAAATTAATATATCATCCGTAATTACACTCACACCCTCTATGTCTTTTAATATTTCATTCATCTGCTCTATGAAAATATCTCCAGCAGTTTTTATTCCGAATGGCAGCCTTGTGTAACGGTACCTCCCCCCCGGGGTGTTGAAGGTGCACAGCATGGAACTTTCTTGGTCTAACTCTATCTGCCAGTACCCTGAATTAGCATCCAGCACAGAAAAATAACACGCCCCACTTGTTTTAGCCACTACTTCCTCTATAGTGCGCGTTGGGTACGGACCCCTTAGCAATGCCTTGTTCAGCTTAGTAGGATCTAAACATATATGCGTCTTCCCTGGCTTACGTACAATGGTGATTGAGTTGACCCACGGAGTTGGCTCTACTTGTTGCACAATCACCCCTAACTTTATCATACGATCTAATTCACATTTTACATCATCAATCACTGCATGCGGCATTCTTCGTGGGGGGTCAATTATTGAAGAAACATTTCTATCTATATGTATATGAGCATTAACTTGTATCCTCCCTAACCCAACAAACACATCATTATATTCATTTACCAGTTTTTCAGCTTCTGTCCCAATCTTCTTTGGACTGCTCATCTCATCCACTCGCGCCAAGAGACCCAGCGCCACACATGCGTCTCGCCCGAGTATTGGTGTGCCGCTGTCCGTCACTTTATAAAAACACGGGTCTCTGCCGCTGTGAGAACCCTATGTGATTACAATACTCTCCCCCTTCATTTCACCTGTGATGCAATTAGCCTGATCAATTTAACCATGTCTAGAAAGAGGAAGGAAAACTAGTCACAAGGATGAACAGTGAATAAGTTGTGCTTTATTGGCAGCAACTCCTGTCATCCCCCTTACATGTGACCTAGCACCTGTACTCCTCCTATACTGCCCACACTATGTCTCATAGTCTTTTAGCCTGTATGTTGAACCAGTGCCTACAACCCATGGGACAGGAGTCCTATGGCTGTGGATACACTCAATTAGAATAGCTGAATTTTGATAGCATCAGACAGAGTGTCTGGGGTCCTGCTCAGAAGTTGGTCTGTCTCACTCAAGAGCCAGGATGAGAGTGATTTTCCTTCAGTGTGTCTGAAGCAAACTCATGAATAATCAATTAGCTTTCACCTTGTCGTACAGCTTCTTCGGTATCAGGTTTGCCTCGGACCCACTGTCTAGCTTGAAATTAATTGTCATGTTGCGTACTTGAAACGTTGCATACCACAAATTTTCTCCTGCCGTACGGTGCCCCTCCATCGTTCCTATGAAGAATTCTTCGTCTTCCGTCTCTCCTTCCTCGTCTTGAACTCCTCCGTCCGCGTGCCTGCTTTCCATATCTATCGCATTTACTGAACTTCTACTTGTTCGCGTCGACTTACACACTTTCGCAAAGAGCCCTACCTTCTTGCACAGCAAACAAGCCTTGTCTTTGGCCGGACATTGCCAACGTGCATGCTGATACCCACACCGGCTACAGTCTATTTTTACTTCTGGGTATTGACGTGTAGGTCGCTTCCACGCCGGTGGCGGCAGCCGGGCAGCACTGTACTGCCTATTGCCACGCGTCGGTGCCTGCTCACGTGTAATTGCATCCACTTGAGCGTTAACCATTTCGCTACCACTATCCACATTACTTAACTGCGAGGTGTTATGCTCACTCAACCGGCACACCTTTAAACATTTCTCTAGCGTTAACTGTTCTGTCTGTAGCAACTTGTCTCGTAATGTGTCGCTCTTTATCCCACACACTAGCTTGTCACACAGCAATGCATCTTCCAACTGCCCGAAATTGCATTGTGCAATTTTGCTCTTTACCTCTGTGATAAACGTGTCCATGTCTTCTGTAGTTTGTCTGTATCTATTGAATTTATATCTGGTTACCGTAATATTCTCGTTACCGGCACAATGCTTTCTGAACGCTTCCACAAGTGGCGCATACTTTTCTTTCTCCGACTCTTGAAATGTGAACGTTTTATGCAACTTTTGCGCTTCTTTCCCGGCAATATGCAAAAATATGCAACATTGCACGCGCTCTGCCTTACCTGAGGCTCCAGTGGCAATTGCGAATATCTCAAACGAAGTGAACCAATCTCTCCAATTCACCGCCAAGTTACCTTCTAAACTCAAAGGCGCCGGTGCTTTAAGTCCAGTGAGCGCCATTCTCACAACCCGTTATACATCTGACACCATGTAGAGTACTGAAGAGTGGACACGACAAGCTCTAGTACAGAAGTGTTTTATTATGTCTTTGGGTTCACCACTACAACTCGGTTTCCGTCACATGACACATTCCCCTACTGGGTACGTTCGTAAAGTCCCTCTGCCGGGGCATTCATAAACTCATATCTTACAGACAGGACACCTCATGAGGATGTCAGCAGACAGGCTACCAAAGCAGATCCTCTATTCTCAACTGTCTTCTGGTTACAGAAAGAGAGGGTGCCCTCGGCTCCGGATCAAGGATACCATCAAGAGAAACCTGAAGCTGAGAGACATTAAGACCGACCCGACTCATGGACACAACTCTCACAGCAGAGAGCTAAATGGAGAGCGGCAGTCAAGTAATGAAAGCAGTCTTTGTCGCATCGCGACCGACAGCATGATGATGATGATGATGATGACCCAACTTGTAGATCAATAGCTTCTCTCAATATCATACACACTGACTAGAACATCTACCCACTGTACTAGTCGATGACTAGTTGGTAAATTAGGACCTACTCGGTGGGTCACTTGAAATGTAATCTTGCGCATCAAGGAGGCGCTTGTGAACATACAACCATGGACTGACATTGACAGACACCCAAATAAGCAGGGCGTTTTCACTTTTGTGTTTGTCACTCTAATTTGTATGCATGAAACAATCTGTATGGGCCTCGTATATGTGTGTAATGTATGTATGTGTAGAAGGCTGCACTGACCTCTCAGGCAAATAACCACATAAACAGGTAGGCGTGGGTAGTGTGTTGATATCAGGGAGCCTAGGTGGTGTAATGGTTAGCACACTGGCCCGGAATGCTCTGGGCACAATATGTGTGGTATAAAACCTTATACAAATATTATTGTGATGGAACCCTCCTTTTGCTATGTTGTGTTGGGGGGGATTCGAACCTGCTACCCCCACGCTCTCGGGGAGGCCGGTGGCAAGTCTAGCCTCCCCCATCAGGTGCATGCTACCCCCCAGCTCCCGCGGGGGGGGGCTGGGGCAAGTCTACTCACTAAGGTGCCAGGCGCATGCGCGGCCGGCTCCCCCAACGGCAAGTCCGGTGTTCTGCCCATTTGAATCCGATTTCTAGCTTGTGGCTGACGTACCTGCACGTGTCCGACAAGATGCCGGTAGACATATGTGCAACGTGTGGGGAGGAACACGAGCCTCCCCAGGGCAGTAAATGCAAGCGGACGAGGCTCAGCAAGCGATCGATAAAGGCGGAGGCCAGCTCGTCGGGCGAGGAGAATACCGGGGATGCGGCAGAGAAATTATTGGCCCCGGGTGTTTCGTCACGGCGCTCCGGCGAGGGCCCGCGACTCGTGGTAGAAGAGTACGAGGAGGATGACGAGGAGAGGGAGCTGCAACTTGGTGGTGGCAAGGGCGCGTGAACGTCGCAAGAAGGAGCTACGGGCGGTCCTGGACGCAGGATCTTCGGAGGAGGAGACGGTGACGGTGATTCGTGCAACGAAAAATAAATCATCCGGAAAGAAGAAGTCGGTGGCGACTAATGACCCGGACGACTCACCAACAGACATTAGCTCGGAGGAGGGTTTGGCTTCTGATAGTGATTCCGGTTGGAGGAGAAGGAGAAGGCGCAAGCAGAGTAAGTTTGCGTTGAACAAATACACAATGAATGAGAAGCGGTTAAAAAAAACTTAGTGTAATGGAGCTGGTATACACTGCCCTAATATGGGGCATGAAGCGCGGGAAACGGGTCGGTTTTTAATACGACGATCTCGTACGCTATATCGGCCATGTTGCTTACATGTGCATGCATGCCTCTACGTCGACTTATACTGATCAGGCGTATCGGGGTTATGACAAAGCTATCAGAGACAAGGTGAAAGAGAATGGGCTGAAGGCCTTCACGATGGGAGATCATGAATTGTCATTGCTATGTTTTAATTTAGAAAACACTCGGAGCAGCAAGGATGCACGTAGACCTGCGCGATCGGGCTACACTGCTAAGAGTTATGACAACTCCCGAAAAATTTGCTATGCGTACAACTACAACAAAGATGGTTGTGGGGTACGCCAATGTGAATATGAACACAAGTGCCTCAGCTGTAAATCTGGTTCGCACCCGATTAACGAGTGCAAAAACAAGAAAAATTGACTTGGTTGTGCTCTTGGACAGGTGGTTTCAGAAGGGACCGTTGACCTAGTTGGATTTGAATGTCGCGCCAAAAATGTGGGCTTTCAAGATGGCGCCCATAGTGTGCCGCGCCTGGCCCCTGGTACCGTAAATGTTACGGTGTCTGGTGTCGCCGACTGTGTAATACAAGTTTGTCCTCCTTTCCTTGATGAATCGTTAAATATGTGTGTTGCAGATATTACAAATTGTTCTGGTTCAAATATCATTGATGTTGCTCGTTGCGCGGACAATGACACTACTGCTGATGCTGTATTAAAAATTGACCCAATGCTTTTTGCCTTAGATTCGGTGGAAGTTGTGAACACAAGCAGTAATTATATAGATGTACTCAGTGCGGACAATGCCGCCGGTCTAGGTGTCCGGGGCAAACCGCAGGGTGAGGTAGAGGTGGGCTTTGCCAGGCCGCCATCATCAAACATTGATGACGCAACGGTCAATCTTGCGGGTTCAGCTTCGCCGGGCATGAACAATGGTAGTGCCAACTGGTGGAGGGTGATCGGGCCGGATAAGGCAAACCCGCTGGAAGATGACCGACACTGTACTTTGTGGGTTTTGGACCAGTATGGTGAAAAATGTTCTGAAAAATGTATTGACGGTTCTGAAAAATGTATTGATGTTTTCGCTACTTGTTTGCAAGGCGCCTGTGAATGTAAGCATGAAATTGGTGGTGCCTGCGCACAGTTAAAGCCGTGTCGTATCTATGCTGAGGCGATGTGCCGAGGCGACACGGATCCCGACTGGGAGTACATCCTCAGGGGTTCATGTTTTGGTTACCGGGTAATCGACCCGGATTGTGTTAGTTCTTACTTTCAAGGTAACTACTCATCTATAACAAATAATACTACTGGTGAGTTGATGAGCGATAGGCTCCGGCTCGAGATATCTGCAGGCCTGGTGTCCATAGTAGATGAGCCGTGTTTGTGTGTTCACCCGATGGGGGCCGTGCCAAAGGGGCACGATGATTTTAGGGCGATCGTGGATTGCTCTAGCCCAACTGGTTTCTGTGTGAACGACCACACCAGGGCCTGCAGAGCAAATTTTAGCTATAATTCTGTCGAGAATGTCACACAGTTGCTGCAGTGGGGGGACTATATGTCAACGATAGATATATCCAACGCCTATAGGGCAGTTAATATTCACCCAGTCAGCAGGGAACGCCAGGGCTTAAGCTGGGACTTTGGTGAGGGTCTGGTAAATCTCCGAGACAATCGCTTGTGCATGGGGCTCAGCAGTAGCCCTTTCGTATTCTCAAAGATCAGTGATTTCATTGTCCGCTGCATGGTCCGGGAGGGTTATGAAGAATGTGTAAATTACCTAGACGACTTTTGTGTCGTCAGTCGTACTATACAAGGCTGTATTGAGGCGCAGCGGGCCCTGGTAGCTATCCTCAGACGGATGGGGTTTTATGTAAGTTTCCGGAAACTAACCCCCCCTGCTCAAATAACCAGATTCCTGGGGATAGATATAGACTCCTTAGCTATGGAGTTGCGTCTCCCAGAGGACAAGTTGGCTAAGTTAGTATCGCAACTAAAATGGTTCTTGCAAAAAAGGAAGGGGACGAGGCGGGAGTTGGAAGGCCTCGGGGGGGTCCTAGCACACTGCTGTAAAGTGGTGCATGGTGGTAGGACCTTTTCGAGGAGAGTCTATGACTTGATAGCCTCTGCTAAGAAAGCCACCCATAAGGTCAGACTAAATGAGGACTTCAGGTTGGACCTGAAATGGTGGCTAGATTTTGCATCCACTTTCAACGGGAAAGCGAGTATCATCCCCTCGGCAGACCCTGTAATCTCGGTGTACAGCGATTCCTCCAAATTCGGGTTTGGAGCGTTGCATGGTGACGACTGGGTGGCTGGCGCCTTTGATTTTAAGGCGGCCAATGAGCTAAGAGAATGGTTGGGCCATCATTTTGTCTGCGCGGATGATGTGGGGTGTAGGTCAGACAACATAAATGTGTTGGAAATGTGGCCCGTGTTGGTGGGCGTGAGGCGCTGGGGGGAGACATGGAGGAATCGGACTGTGGTTTTTGTCACCGACAATACGCAGGTGATGGCCGCCTTAAACTCAGGCCGGAGTAAAAACTAAATTATGATGACCTGGTTGCGCCTGATATTTTGGGCTTCTATTACTTTAAATTTTGACGTACAATCGGTATATGTGAACACCAAGTATAATGTGATATGTGACAGCCTAAGTCGTCTGGATAAGTTTCAGAGAATTGCACGCATCAGAGATGCCGATCAAGTTGATGCAATGTGTTGTCACAAATTATTCAGCTGTTAAATCTTGCTTCAGATTGGAAAAAACTCCTGGAGGAGCGTCGTAACTACGACAGACATCACTACGCCAGTTCGACTCTTGCGGTTCGGTCTGTACAGGTGAATTCCTATATCGCCTTCTGCGAAGTGTTCGCGGGCCAATTAGCCACTTACCCCTGTGATTCCGACCAAGTATGTCTATATATGTCATATCTAGCGCGTAGGCTATGCTATTCGTCCATTAGGAATTACCTCACACAATATTTCCCATTTTCATCACCCCCATGACATATGCATCGATTGTTGTGTACATCCTAGCAACATATGATTATATCAGGACAGGTACAGACTTGTGACAGTGGACACTCATGGTGATTGCATACCTATAGTGCTTCCCCCTGAGAGATCCACTGGCACCATGACCCGGTGTCCTACTCAGTCATATTATCCTGATACTGAGCTAACCAGTCCTTTCCCTACCCTAGTAATACAAAACGCCAGGCTAGGTGGTGACAAGAATCAATGTTGTAAGTGATTGTTTTCAAACTCCCAACCTTCCGCATTGGAAGTCTGCACTCTACCAATTGGGCCACCGCATCCGATGTGTATGCATGTATTATAAGTGTATGTATGCGTATTTGTAAGTGTATGTATGTATCAGGGCCGTAGCTAGCGAGACAGAAATAGGAGCCATTGCATAACCCTACAACAAAAAGTATGTAACGTCCATGAAAATTTCCCCCTAAAACCGACCAGACGGGATGGCCGAATGAGTTAGAGCGCCCGTATCCCATGTCGGTAGACCGTAGGATCGTGGGTTGGAACCCTGGTCGAGTCAAACCAATGAGTTAAAAATTGATACTTGTCGCTTCCTAGCCAGGCACTCGGCATTATTAGGATAGGGCAAGGACTGGTTGGTTCAGTGTCAGGATAATGTGACTGAGTGGGATATCAGGTCATGGTACTGGTGGCCTGGTCTCCCAGTGGGGCAGCACTATAAAGTCACCATGAGTGTGCATTATTACAAGTCAGTCAGTCCTGATATGACCGTAGATGTTGCTAGGATGTAAAACAACAAACAAACAAATCCCCCTAAAACCAAAACTTCCTATGGGGTTAGCCATTTTGAATAGTGACTTCTTGTTGCAATACACCTTAAAGCTGCATAGTCCGATGAAAGATCAAATTTTCAAAACCAAACCTATTATCTAGAATTGATTTGACATATCTAACTTAGATCATCATCATCATGCTTTCGGTCGCGATGCGACAAAGACTGCTTTCATTACTTGACTGCCGCTCTCCATTTAGCTCTCTGCTGTGAGAGTGGTGTCCATGAGTCGGTCTTAATGTCTCTCAGCTTCAGGTTTCTCTTGATGGTATCCTTGAACTGGAGACGAGGGCGCCCTCTCTTTCTGTTACCAGAAGACAGTTGAGAATAGAGGATCTACTTTGGTAGCCTGTCTGATGACAATCTCATGAGGTGTCCAGTCCACCGGGGATTCTTTTTGATCAGAAGATCTTCCATAGAGGGCAGCCCCGTCCGTTTGAGTATTTCCTTATTTGTCACTTTGTCCTTCCAGGTTAGCCTCATGATTGAATGCAGATGTTGCATTATGAAGGCATGCAGCTTTTTCACCTGTCGTCTGCACACTGTCCAGGCCTCGGCTCCATATAGTAGGGTGGATAGCACGATTGCATGGTAGATCTTGCCTTTGACCCACATGGACACATGGTGGTTGTTCCAGAGTCTCTGGTGTAGTCGGCCGAAAGATATGCTAGCCTTGGCCATCCTCCTCTGTATTTCAGCATCAATGCATCCATCACTTGATATAGTGCTTTCGAGGTAGGTGAATTCCGGAACAGAGTTCAGCTTGTTTCCATCAACCATGATATCCTCCTCTCAGGTTCTTGTAGAGTTGGGTTGGTACAGCACCTCCGTCTTCTTGATGTTAATCTTCAGGCCAAACTTCCTTGATGCATCAGAGAAAGCATCCACTATTTTCTGGATGTCTTCAGCAGAGTGGGCAACCAGTGCACTGTCATCTGCGAATAGCAGCTCTCTCACCAGTATCCGAGTAGTCTTGGTCTTCGCTCAGAGTTGTGCAACATTGAATAGGTCAGCGCTCTGTCTGGCTGTATATAGATGCCATCCCCCATGTCTTGGAAAGCCTCATCGAGCATTACTGATAGGAAGATAGAGAAGAGCATGGGGGCCAGTATACAACCTTGCCCGACCCCATTGGTAACCCCGACCGATTCCGAGACTTCCCCTCCAACACTAACGTTCACCATCATTCCTGTATGTAGAGCCTCGATCATAGTTGTAAACTTCTCTGGGCATCCATACTTCCTCAGTAGCTGCCATAGCCCAGTCCTCCCGACTGTATCAAACGCCTTAGTGAAATCGACAAATACCATGTACAGTGGTCCTGCTCAATGCACTTTTCTTGTAGCTGTCGGAGACAAAATATCATATCCACGGTGCTCCGATTACCTCTGAAGCCACACTGTGACTCCGGAGCTACATCAGGTGTTATGTGAATATATACTGATGCACTTATTAAGCATTTGTTTCTGCGTAGAAGGCAATACTGAGTCAATTTAACAGAACCTGTTACTGCAGAAGTCTATGGTGTCAGAGTTTTGGCAAGCTTGCCAAAACTAATTTTCCATGTTTGCACTCAAAATATCTCAAAAGTTTACCATTTAAAATAGAAGTAACCTTGTAAAGTGGATACTAGTGATCGATCTAATATATTTATCTCAGAAGAAATACAGAAATTCAAAACCATTGGACTATGCAACTTTAAGTAATGCTGTCTAACATACTAAGCTTACAACTCAATTAATTCTTACCTGCCATTTAGGCACCATTCCAATTAGATCAAAGATGCACTCCTACCTAAAGTAAGGGTGAATGACAACCCTGCTTCAATCTGAGCAATAACTGCTTCGAGTAGGAATTAACTGTAGAGTTACTGGTTCCAATGCACAGTGCTGACCTATATTGGGGCTAAGAGAAATTTGTAGTGAATGCAAAAGTCCAATACGGTTATCACAGAAAGGTAGCAATACGAGTTTTAAAGTCTATTAATCTACATGATTTAATCAATTATTGAATCAAAATATAGCTGGTAAATATAAAGAGCTACGTGAAGAATATAATTTGCATCTTAGATAAATAATTTATGTGATAGTTTCCTTTACCCAGCCTTCCAACACTTTTCTAATGGGTTGTTCAGCAACCGTGTCGCAAGATATAAAGCCAATATAAAAGCAAACCAATACTGCAGGAGTATATCGAGATAAAAGATTCACCCGGTACTTGTAGTACACATGTGAACGACAATGTAGGGTAAATACAGGCGAAAATAGCTTTAGTATGGAACGTGAAGTAGAAACTGTGGTTCCATGATCAAATGGCTACATATATTGGCACAGATTTGGTGAAATGGGAGAGAATGCAAAAATCCAAGATGGCGGCCATAGAACGCCATCGATTTCAATTTCAAATCATATTAAACTAGCTAGTTTATTATATTTTTCAACTCAAACGTAGCGGGTAAATATGAAGACATCTACAAAGAATAAATGTTGCTTCTTAGATTGTGAAATTAGGCTCTCATTTCATTAACCCGTGTTTTCAATATAGGGTTGGTATTCACCCGTGTACTGCGAGTACCGAGTGAATCCTTTATCTAGAGTATATCGTGCATGGTCTTCCTCATTCCACTGCTGGTCGATAGAAAGCCCGAGCCTACACTTTTACCGCCCCAAGGGATTTTTAACCTCCCACACCACATAGACATGGTATGAGAGCAACCGGCCTTTGATGACGCTGTAAGTTATACACAGCGGTGGAAATCCAAATTGGCAGAGCTGGGGGCACGGGGAATCGAACCGCCAACCCTCAGATTAGGAGTCTGACCTAGAAAAAAGTCAGACACTCTAACCACTCCGCCACAGAGAACGCCATTGACTTCACTGTAACAAAATCAAAATTAGACAGAGCTACTTTGTGTTGTGCCTGACTTTGATCGTGTGCAACGTAGCAATTGCCAGTAATTAAAGGGACGATTACAGGGCAAAGAAAATATTACTTGTTCAAAATTCTTTAGTTATTAAGAAAGTACCTAATGCAAACTCCACTCTCACTAATATTAAATTAGAAACCCCCTGGATATGTCTCATAACCTCTGTAATTCGACTTTCCTTTCCCTTGTCTGCCGTTACAGAATTAGGTCACTGATTATATCCATTAGGCTCAATCCGATGGTGTTGAATATATCAGTTCCTACCTGTTGGATTTAACCTCATATAATTCTAAGTATCATATTATATACATATATGTATAGATCCATATGTGTATATATATATATATATATATATATATATATATATATATGATATATATATATATGGAACAGTAGGCCCATTATATATCAAATATTCATGTATGGAATACATAGTAAAATTGGATGACTAGAAACCTAGAGAGTAGAGGTATGCCTACTTATACCGACCCACCCATGGGGAGGCTAATGACTAACACGTGTACATATATATACATATTCATAAACAATATATCCATAAACAATACCCACAGAGGATTTCGTCAAAATCCAGCAACCGGAAACGGAAATAGGCCTCTATGGGCGCCGCCATTTGTAAACTAGTGTTGAATAACAAAAATCCAGCAAACGGAAACGGAAATCGCTCGTCGAACTTCGGTCCGCAGCAATCAGGGTCGACGACAGCTATTGGGTAATAATATATCAAAACAAATGCCCACTGCCATAGACTTTGCCGACACGTGCAGTTCAAAACTTAGATTATTCAAAATTAAAAGAAAAAAATAACAATTTGGCATAAACATGGATGCACAAATGAAATATTAATAGTTTACTCCGCGGAAACGACGGCCTTATTCGGGTTAGCCGAGTTGATAGAATTTCAAATCGAACACCGCGAGTGGAGTAAAACAAAAATCATAAAATACTTTGCTGTAGTCATATCGGTGGGTCGGTCCTAAGCATTGGTTATTCATATTATGGTGTTTATGATATAGACTCAATGCACTTGAATTATGTTAGACAAATTAAAAGGTCATGTTTTCGACGAAAATGATACCCCTAAAAATAGATGTTGGTGATCTCAGAAAAAAATGGTAACTGAAATAGGTTCAAGTTCTTTTCAGGTTATATGAAGTTGTCCCAAAGTCTGTCCAGTTTCAGCATGCTTCCGCCTGGTGTCGACATCAAGGTCAAAACGTACAACGGTGTCATCTAGCGTGAAACAACCAAACTAAACCTTGCCTCTGACTAATTTAATAAAATTTAAAAATCGCATTTAATGGTGCCCTCATATTAATATATATTCTCTAGTTCAGCTTAAATAGTGCTCTGTTTGTTTTCAATGTAATCTAAACTAAAGGTGTTATTTTAATGGTTCAGCAGCTCTTGCAAACGAGGCAAATCGGCCTCACTAAATTAAACATCAACAAATAACTTGTGAGTCACAATATCACGTAATTTACATATTTTTATGTCGTGTGTTGCTTTGTTCTTCAACTGATGATTTGGTCATTTCTATAGTAGACGTACTATTTTGTGTCTTCTAATAATAGGCCACAATAGCAACGAAACAGCCAAAAGCATAACACCTGAGAATGACAGTGTCAGTGATACTTATCGAGTGACTAGTCTCTAGCTAGAGTCTAGTGCCAGACTGTCACTCACTCAAGTATCACTGTCACACTGACACTGTCACTGACTCAGTAAGTTAGTTAGATAAAAGATTCACACAGTAGCGTAGGCGTAGGCTATTGCAGTCAGAGGTGAATCTGTTATCTCTCATTATTCAATTCAAACTAGAGCTGCTCAATTAAAAACTGAATAAAATGGCTCGATTTAAACTTGAGACTGAAAGGGGCTCTGACATTTATTTAGAATATAATTCGACTTGGTCTTGGCTTCTTATGGCTTATTGGCTATGCATATGTATGGGCATTACTATGCCTATGACTATGCCCTATCGATGCCAGTAAATTGTATTCACACAAGATACATTTCGCTCTGTAGATAAGAAGACGCCCATGTGATGATGTAACATGTTTCAATCGAGCAAAAAATGAAGCTGTGGAGGTTCTAGACTTACTAGTCTAGTGCCAGCGTGCTCTGTCGCTGATCCCATTCTTTCGTGATAGACGAGATCACCGTTCCAACTGCACATGCGCTGAAAAAGGCGTTGGCAGCAAAGCAAATGTGTATGGCCATTCACTTTGCCAATATGCATAGGGCAAAACTTCCATTTTATTAAAAATTAATAGAAATACATAACAATTTGGCATAAACATGTATGTACACATGCAATATAATGATCTGATGAATATAACTAAGACACAACTAGCTGTAGTTAAACATTTTGAGCTTAGAAACATACAATTCCAGACAAAACAGTCAGTCACTTTAAGGCTGATATCCACATCACTATTATTAATTCTTGTTCTAAATATTAAAATACCAAATGTGTCAACAGACACTTGTTTCAGAGAAATATATGATTAACCCTACTAATTTTCTAGTTCTACATATTTCATTAACCATAGGATATCAATAAAAACATGAATAAAATAAGTAAAACTGACTCTGGCTCTAACACTAATCTGAGTGCCCAGATTTCTCTAAATCTAAATGCACATGGCATATGATGTGTTGATTGATGTAAATGCAATGCTGGATAAAAGATTAATATCTTACTTTATTATACATATTTTTTAGTTGGTCTTCTATGTATCAAACAAGAGCTGAGATGAGCTGAAACTATCACATTTCATAGCTGCGCCCAGTGTATTAGCATGCACCATGTGCTTCTCGCGGGTTTGTTTTTCTTCCACGCATCCCACAATGCACGGCGCCGCTGGAATGGTGATGTGGTCTATTAATTGACGGACAATGAATGAATAACAAACAACCTTGGACTCGCTGTAGCTATGAATTTAACTTGAATAAATAAAGTTGTAACGGAACGGGAAAAAACCCACGAGTGCATGATACTTCCAAAACGTAGTAGGCCCCCTATATTTTTCCTTCAACCTTATTTAAGGTATTAGATAATATCATTTGTTTATATCTAGAAATGTATATTTGTTTAGTTACCTGGGTAATAGAAATTTCACAAACCTATAGCCAGGTTCACGGAACACCTCAATAATTCAATTGTGAAACTAAAATTACCTACCTAAGGCAGAAAAGGACGGACTAGCTTCTTCAAGTATGTTTGAAAATACAGCGTATGTGTGGAGAAATAAATGTTCCTCACAACAAAATAATTGGGTGGTAATTAGGGAAATAAATGCATGCACTCACATATTTATCTAATAATCACGATATCTATGCTGAAAAATGATCAAATAGGTTTAAATAAAGATATATAGCAGTATTAGTGGCAATTATAATGTCCCTATTATCGAGTATCAATCTTTAGAAGTGTTATAGCCCATTATAAGTCTACAAGAAGACAATGACAATTAGATATATATATGTTAAAATACGATACTGAGTACCATAAGTGTGACTGACATTCATGACATGGACACTAAAGGTCAAAACCCACTGAAAATCAATCAATGATTCACTTTTACTTCAAGAAAATTAGTTACCATGTCAAATAGACATTATCCTAGCAACAATTAAAAATAAGAAGTTTATTAGGATTTACCATGTTCCTTTAATTCACTGTTTGGTGTAATGTTCGTCACAAAACGGGCATGAACATACTTTTTTTGTTTTAATTGCATTATTTCAAAAGCAATTTAAGTTATGCTCAAAATATAAATTGGATGGTTATTGCAATGTATATATAAAGTCATTGAAACTGAAAGAAAACATGGTGATTTTATTTATTCATGCTGTTGTGTGCGTCTTTAATTATCCTTGCAATTCTTTTTTTAGTATAGGTGATTAGGTTCTTTTACATGCCTCCTGCACCCACAATGACTCCACTAGCAGTTCTTAATTACTAGAAATTGTCCATTCAATATTACCAGTCAGAAATGTCATGTTTTTGGTTACCATTTTGATGGGGTTTTTTAGAAGAAAAATGTCCATAACATTTTATGTTTTTAAATAAACACTACCAAGTTGCCTGAGTTGTCTCCTATCACTAAACTATATGTTAGACGAAAGATAAGTTATATTAACGCACAGATAGCTGTGCTAACACAACATGAAATATAGGTGTCTGCAGCCTCTGTGAATGTATCAAAGGCTATTTCGATATAAATTTAAATGTAATTAAACGGCTATTGAGTTAATATATTCTAAATATTTCTGTGATTTATTTTAATTGAACGCTTTTCTGTTTTAGACAGATTTGGTGACCAAAATATATATATATATAACTTAAACACTATGTAATATATATAAATAACACTTATATGTTATATATAACATAAGTACTTCATATATAAAATAAGTGATATATCATCATCATCATGCTGTCGGTCGTGATGCGACAAAGACTGCTTTCATTACTTGCCTGCCACTCTCCATTTAGCTCTCTACATTTCATGAAAGCTGCCTGCAAAAGTGTTGAAGTGCTGCTGGCTTTTGCAAGTTACCAACGGCACTCTCTCGGGGAGCAAATAGAGGTTTCATACCGGCAAGAACATGTCCAGACAGGCGCAAAACTATTTGTCCCTGCAGTGGCTGGTCGGGAGATGTTGGGAGTTCCATACATCAACTACCCTTAATGCTGCCATAGTGACATGGTTTTCTGTTTAGGGTTTGCTCCCTTAGCCTTCGGTTCTGCCAAGAACCTGTACCACAAGGCAGTGGTTTACAACTCTTCAGGGCAGGGGCGTCAAACTCCCTGAGGTATTGCAATACCTGCAGTACCCGAAAAGTGATATATATATGTAACATATAAGTGATATATATATATAACATATAAGTGAATATTTTTATATCTTTTCAACTGCACACTCATTTCTATTTCAGTCTGACTGAGTCATTATATATTTGATAGCAAACAGCCCTGCTGAGCTGGACTGACACCTAACGATGCCGACATGGTGGATCCTGTTGTTTGCCCTGCGAGTCGCATGGACACTGTATGGACAAACCGGGTATTTGCACCCGGATGAGTTCTTTCAGTCACCGGAAGTCATGGCTGGTATGTCTCATTTGAAAACATTTTCGTATTCCATGATTTAGTGAGCTATGTTTGTTATATAGCTTTGGTAAATAGTTTATTTCCCTGAATAAATCACCTGTTACTGCTGCGGTACTGCTTGTCCTGCCATTTGTACAATCTAATATGTTTGAGTATAATATGGGGATTCATGATTAGATGAGTTGTTGGACTCATAGCTACACTTGAGGTACAGTGAAGGCAATTTGTAACAAACTTGTCAAATATAGTTAGGCCCACGTCTTGTCTACGTCCATTCCAATAAGGGCCACTATATAAAATTGTCATTATTTGTATTTCATCATCATGCTGTCGGTCGTGATGCGACAGAGACTGCTTTCATTACTTGACTGCCGCTCTCCATTTAGCTCTCTGCTGTGAGAGTGATGTTGTGCGGTTGTACATTTCATGAAAGCTGCCTGCAAAAATGTTGAAGTGCTGCTGGCTTTTGCAAGTTACCAGCGGCACTCTCTCGGGGAGCAAATAGAGGTTTCACACCGGCAAGAACATGTCCAGACAGGCGCAAAACTATTTGTCCCTGCAGTGGCTGGTCGGGAGATGTTGGGAGTTCCATACATCAAACGCCCTTAATGCTGCCACAGTGACATGGTTTTCTGTTCAGGGTTTTTTCCCTTAGCCTTCGGTTCTGTCAAGAACCTGTACCACAAGGCAGTGGTTTACAACTCTGCAGGGCAGGGACGTCAAACTCCCTGAGGTATTGCAACTCCCTGAGGTATTGCAATACCTGCATACCAGGATTTGTATTTACAGGTCCACAATCCCTTATCTTATGTCTTTGGGGACACTTGTGTTTCCGAATTTGTCAGAATTCAGAATAACGGTAGTAATCAAACATTAATACTGCAGCAAAGAAAATCTGAATGCTCCCACTAAGCGGTACAAATAAAGACTAAAAATACTATTACAGTTTACTTATAGAGTAATATGCTGATAAATGAAATAATGGGATAATTATATTCCATAAATACTCTAGTGCATTCTATTTCCAACGAGATTTGGTAAAACTTCAGTATGCTACAGCTTCAAACACACTGTTATGAAACACATTAATATTTCTCCAGAGAAATGTCAGAATATTCAGACTAAGCGGGATCAGTAAAGACTATGAATAGTATTAGAGTTTATTTATATGTTATGTGAAAAGAAGCTTTGGTTTTCAGAGCTTTTTGGATTTCACAATTTCGAATAAGGGATTATGGACTTGTACTAGGTAATTTCTTGTCCTGTTAAATACAAAGCAAACCTTTTAACGTGTCTTTTTCTTTTGCCTTGTCAGGGGATGTACTAGATCTGGATGTTCACCGAACCTGGGAGTTCAATCGGACATCTCCTGTGCGTAGTGCAGTGCTGCCAGGGATGACAAGCGGTGCTGCTTTCCTCTTGCTGCGCCTTAGTGAGAAGTGGTTCGGGAATAGTCTGGTGACAACACATGCCCTCCTTGTCCTGCCACGTGTCTTTGTAACGATACTAAGTGGATTCACTGACATCATGGTATTCCAGCTGTCAGGAACTGCAGGACTTCTCCTCTACGCAACATCTTATGTCACTACCGTATTCTATACGCGCACAATGTCTAATTCATTGGAAGCATTTCTGTTTGTGGCCCTAATTCATCTTGTAATTTGTGACAAGAACCAGCAGGCAGTCAACTCAAGTAATAAGGCACTTCGAGCACTGAATGAACAGGGGAAGGCATTAGAGAAGAAGCACTCTAGTCGCAAAGATAGAAGATTGGGATACAAGAAGGTAAAGCCGCCAAGTACGCTGGACCTGTCACTCGATACTGAATGTGAGGTACAGACACGCTTTTCAGATGTAGTCTGGTTATCGGTGATTATTGCTGCAGGAATCTTTAATCGGCCAACTTTTGTGATTTATGCATTTGCGCCATATATTTTCTGGGTGTTCAGTGCATGTGGTTCTCGTGACCATCACATAACAACCCATACCTTGGACCGAGTAGCTTTCTCAATCGCTATCACTGCCTTTGTCGCCCTCCTCTTCGTCATCTGTGATTCACTATACTATGGAACCCTTGCCCCCCGTAACCTTATTGGAATCTATCGCAAGCTCCTTGTTGTCAGCGAAATGAGGACCTTCTTGAAATCGCTGACAATCACACCATTTAACTTTGTTATGTATAACATCAAGCCACAAAACCTGGCAGCCCACGGACTTCATCCTCGCATGCTACACGTGATGGTCAATGCACCCATGTTGTTTGGAATCTTGGCCATCTTCCCACTCTACAACATTGGGAAGATAATTGAGGCGCACATTGGCATCAACAAGAAGCTCCGCTGGGGGACAGTGAATAAAACCCACAAGTTTCTACTCTTCAGCTACTGCGTGCCACTTGTGCTACTTTCAGTCTTTCCACATCAAGAACCTCGTTTCCTGATTCCGCTTTTGGCACCACTCACCATGCTTTATGGACAGCGCATATTTGGCTGGACCGCGTGGCGTCCCTGGGCAGCTGTCTGGATAGTGCCCAATGTACTTGGTGCCATCTTCTTCGGCGTTCTGCACCAGGGTGGTCTGGTTCCGTGTTTGGAGATGCTTCAGGCCCAGCTTGTCGGACCTCATCAGATAGCCCTGCAGCAGCCAACCCACATGCTCTTCTACCATACGTACATGCCGCCCAGACATCTCCTCGCCATCAACAAGACAGCCTCTTTGGGAGCCATCCACACGCTCACAGTCCACGATCTCAAAGGTGCCAGTCTAGATAGCTTACATCGACTGTTAGACAATATAACTGCCGATGAGCAAGTCAAGCATGTCATCAAAGTCATCAGCCCATCGACATTGGACTTCGAGTTCTGTCAGAAGTACAAGGGCTTCTCTTTTAAGCTGGTAAATATGTTCCCATGGCACGTGTCGTTGGAGAACCCACCAGTTCTGCCCGACGACCTGACGTGTAAGCAGAACGATATGACCTCGTGTAATCGACCATGTGCTTCCGCCAGCTATTTTGAACGCATGCGCACAACCTTCTCATTGTTCATGTACGATGTGGTGTCCGATGCGAGTTTACCGCCAGAGTAAAGTGTTGTATATTAAATTAGCCTGTTCCTAAGGTTACAGGGCTTACACCTCGAACAGTGTTGGGCTATCATGTGTCATTGTCGAATGTGTAAGAGTATGTATTTACACGACGTTGTATATTTGCCTAGAACTAATTTATTTACCGATATATGTGTGTAAGGATATTTAGCCAGAGATTGCAGATTCATCTCATGTACATCTTTTTTTTAACACTTATTCAAGGGGGCAGTAAGGGGTCGTCAAAAGTGTACGACAGGGGAGAGGGGAGTTGTCTGTAAAATACGACTTTTAGGGTTAAATAAAATGACAATATTTTTTGGTGATTTTTTAGGGTTTCTTTGGCACTATAGTAGACTGAACTGGCTTCTGGTAAGGAGCTGCATAGCTCTCTATAGGTGTGGATAGGATGTGTGCATCAAGGTGCTAAGGTAGTGTAATAGTTAGCACACTAGCCTTGGAATAGCAAGACGTCTGAGTTCGAATCCTGCACTATTCAGAGGGGTTTGAATCCCATGACCTCCCAAAATGGGAGGCAGGCACTCAACTCTTTCCACTGCTCTTTGCCCTATCCTAGTAATTTCGAACGCCAAGCTAGGTAGCGACAAGTATTCATTTTTAAATCATTGGTTTCTCTCGGCCAAATTTTGAGCGGAGGGGTACCAGAAGAGGAGGCAGACGCTCAACCAAAGAGCCTAATATGAATAAGCAATGCTTAGGACCGACCCACCGATATAACTACAGCAAAGTATTTTATGATTTTTTTTTACTCCACTCGCGGTGTTCGATTTGAAATTCTATCAACTCGGGTGACCCGAATACTGCCGTCGTTTCCGCGGAGTAAACTATTAATATTTCATTTGTGCATCCATGTTTATTCCAAATTGTTATTTATTTCCTATAATTTTGAATAAACTAAGTTTTGAACTGCACGTATCGGCAAATTCTATGGCTGTGGGCATTTGTTTTGATATATTATTAACCAATAGCTGTCGTCCACGCTGCTGGCTGCTGACCGAAGTTCGAAGAGCGATTTCAGTTTCCGTTTGCTGGATTTGGATTCAGGGATACTATTTTACAAATGGCAGCGCCCATAGAGGCCTATTTCCGTTTCCGGTGGCTGGATTTTGACGAAATCCTGTGTGGGTATAGTTTATGTATATATTGTTTATGTATATATGTATATATTTGTACACGTGTTAGTCATTAGCCTCCCCGTGGGTGGGTCGGTATAATACTAAGAGGGCTCACTCCCTATGGCAGACACTCAACCAAAGACCCTATAATACTAAGACGATAATTTTGCAGTGCCACCTTGTGGTGGGTTTGATCAGCCCAGCTGTTGGTTGGTGTTTCACATGTAAACACATACAATTATATTATACATGAGATAGGTAAGTATGAATACACATCAATATGAAATTGCTATGAACAAATACACATCATCAGCATCATCATCATCGCCATCAAAACACATCTTTCACATTCATATATACATATAATATAGTACCTGTTTAACCAAGACAACAGCCAGCGCACCAAGTGGTGGGTTTGATCATTTTGATTACACAGTACAGGCTGAGTGAGCCTTCTTAGTATTATAGGGTCTTTGACTCAACTCATTTTAACCACAATGATCGTCCTGAAATGAGTTCCAATGTTTAAAAACTAAGCCAGTGCTGCATAATATATGGTGATTCGTGTTTTTAACAATTTATTTTTAGTAGTATTTAATCAAAATGTCTTTGTTTGCAAATCAGCTCTTTGAAAAAAGGTCAGGGAAGCAGACGACCGGATCGCGTCGGTGTGGTTTATACATGGTCAGCTTTATTTCCACATTTTATTCTGCTAATAAGTTGGGAGGCGAAATATTTGTGGTTGCCGACTGTTAAGCATTCACATTTTTAAGATACAATTCAATACAAAAAGGTTTTCTGCTGAATGCAACTGCCAGCCAACGAATCAGATACTGCACTGGTGGTTAGTATATTGACATTAGGGTTAGTCCTCCTAGCCCCAATTAGGGTTAGTCCTCCTAGCCCCCAAGGGGGCAGATGTGCTTTGTAAGCACATCTGCCCCCTTTTCTTTTCTGAATCTTACTAATATTAGTAAATAGTAGTATAGTACTAGTATGCTTATGTTTGATGCATCAAGAGAATCTCTGAAAGAATATGTTAGGACCTTTCTACTGTTAAGGAAGTTTCAGTAGAGACAATTGGAATGGCAAAGAAATGTGCCATGGACATTCAGCGAAATGTATAGAAAACTCACCATATCAACATGTATACTAAACAAAAGTGTTTGTGTGTTGCAAAGCCATCGCTTCTAAAATGTCGTCTATTGTGTACCGATATATTTGCCAAATCAGGTCGTTGTGTAGAGGATCATATCTAGTCATTTTGAGACAAAATATACATTAACATTCCGTCAAGTCATTTCATTGTTCGCCAGGACTTTTTAAGTGCGAGTACAGGAGTACCGGTCTTCAAAGGACAACTTTGTATCCAGACCAATGTTGTCCTGATATCGAAGATGCCTTGTCATATGGGGGGAGGGAGGGGGGGGGGGGAGGTCAAGTGAAGTTTTTTCATTGAGAGGAAAAAAGCGTTTGCATACAGCAGGGGTTCGTTGAAGTCAGGTACTATTGCAGTGAGATGCCAAATAGAATACAAGTTGGTATTACAGCTGAACTCTCAATGTCGATATTCTGCTGTTGTATCAGTAAACTAGTCAAATATTAAAGTTACATAATCTGATGGTTTTGAGTTGCTGCAATATTTTAAAATAAACTTGTGTTCGTCGGAATATTGTACTTTACTTTAGAGTAACTTTTATGTTAATCTAGTTTTAATCTTACTTTAAAGTTGCATAGTCCGATGGTTTTTTAGATTTCTTTAGATAAATACATTAGGTTGATCATGATTATGTACCTTACTTTAGCCTTTTATTTTAAGTGGGTAACTTTTGAGATATTTGCTCAATTAATTTTGGCAAGCTTGCCAAAACTCTGACACCATAGCCTTCTGCGGTAACAGGTTCTATTCAATCGCCTCACTATTCCCATATATGTGGCAAAAAATGTTTAATAAGTGCACCAGTATCAAAGGTAGATATGTAGAATACAATTTAGATAATTATTTTGGTTTTGAAAATTTGATGTCATTGGACTATGCAGCTTTAGAGTTAATTAAAACAAAGAGTGTAAACAAGTAAAACTGGATTTGGTGCTGGATATCTGGTTTGCATCAGTGACGGGTTGTAGCGTTTCATGTCGGGTCAAACCTAGGTGTTTTGGTTTAGAAAAGTGTATGCTTCATTATATTGTGCAACTTTAAAAATACGGACGAAATCTACTTTCTAACAGCACCATCTGGACTGTTGAAAATGAAAACCCTGGTGAAGACATTAATGCCATTGTGGTTTTTACTTTCGGACTATATTCCGGAACTTCACTTTAATGTACATTTGCATTCTAAAAGTGAGCCAGTTAGATAAGCATGCCAGTTGCACTGGTAAACGCCTCCATGATTTTGTTTAAATTAAAGCCAGTAAGGCCCACCATTTGTACTTGCCGGAGTAGCAAAGTTAAACACTTTCAATCAATATCTGGGTTTGTTTAAACTAATTAAATTTCATAGCATTTATTGTCATGATACCGAAATATTTGTACTTCCTTGCAACCTCAGCAATGTTTTTAGTGTAGTAGCTGCAACCTCTTTGCGACCAAAATGGTCGCAAGGAGGTCAGCAACTGATTGATTGGTGGTTGCTTTATGCCGTGTCGGCAGCATAGGCCATATTCACGGCGAGAAATGTTTGTTTTTTGTTCAAACCATCGCTTTTACATGTAAAAGCAGACAATCAATTATGTGCCAATAGACACTCATTAAATTAGAAAGCTCACAATCATATATTTGTGGTCAAGGGAAACAAATTCCCATAGAAAAAGAAAAGTTTTATTAATAATTGATAGAATCTATTTAGTAAACTATATGAGGTGGTACAGTCCAGCTGCCCTCAAAAAGGCTAAAATGTTTTCCTGTTTTACCTTAGTAAAAAGGTCATGCATACTGGAGGCAAGAGAACGAATCACTGTATATAACATAGTTAGTGTGGTTGGATACCTCGATACACTCCAACGCGAGGAGTGCTCGGGCTTCTGCAGTGAAAATCGAGCTCTGATCGGGCAAACGTACACCACATTTTTCCCATCGGCAGACTGCCGCAGCAGCTACCCGGCTTTGGTCTTTCGAACCATCAGTGTATATGGAGAGGTGGTCTGCAAACTGGCCTTGAATCTCTGCATGCAGTCCTTGGTACTCGAGTGGATGTGTCCCAGACTTCCTCAGTTCCGTGAGTCGGAGGATAACCGATGGCTTTCTCAATGACCACGGGGGATGTTCTGGGACTTTGGCATCCTCCAACACATCCAAATCCATGCCCAAGGCTTCCAAATGAGGTTTCATTCGGAGCCTCAGTGGCCGGATGTAATTCGGCCTGGCTTCATACCTGGATTCGTCATGTTGCTTGAATAGACAATTGTGTGCAGGATTCAATGCATTAGTTTTTATCTTGACTACATATTGCATGGCCAGTTTGATTCTCCTGTTGTTCAGTGATGGTTCATTGGCTTCGACGTAAAGGCTCTGAACCGGTGAGGTGCGGAAGGCCCCAAGCGCCAGGCGCAGTCCCTGGTAGTGGATCGTGTCTAGCAGCCCAATATATGATTTCCTTGCGGAACCCTATACTATGCTGCCGTAATCCACTCGTGACCGAACCAAGGTTCTGTACATAGACCACTCTGGACCAAATAAGACCTTTTTGCAACCACCCTTTTGTAGTTGCAAGCAGTAGTGTGACTGGGGTATCAGTTGTAGAATAACTTTCGCACCATTAGTATTTCACCCCCCCCCCGCTCCCATGATTTGCAGATATGAAACCCCCTTTGGAAATGTAGCACACAAGAGTACTTCCGAAATCAGATGGGATGGCCAAACGAATTCGGCATCCGCTTTCCTGTGATAAGTCTTGGAATTTGACCCGTTCAATCCCGACCGAGCCAAACCTATGACATCAAAAGTTATATTTGCTGTCACCAACCCCAGTGCTCGGCAGTCCTAGGATAGATGGAGCAGTGCAATGAGGACGACCAATTGTGACTGAAATCCCCCTTGCTATGTCAATGAATGTAGCAAAACAAAGGTATCCTGGAATAGTGGGTGAAATTCAAAAGTAACCAGTGGCGACTAGGTAGATTCTCTACGGATAATCGAACTAGAAGTGTGTGAGGTGGGGAGTGATCATTTCCTAAATGTCACGTGATGTTAGTGAACACAAATGACAAACAGCCCATCGCCATAAATAAACCGTTCTTTTATTCTTTCAACCGCATTCAAATAATAAGCGCTAAAAGATAGATGTATATATATGTAAATATACACACACACATATATAGGTCTATATGTACGAATTGGCAAACATGATCTTTTCTCCCACATAAAATAAAAGCACACAGTCATCAAAGTCTTCTTTTAATTCTGTCTTCTTCTAGACTGATTTTTTTGTGATATAATAATGATACAATGCTTTATAACGGGTGTATATATATATATATCACTACTTTTCCTTTTTCTCCGATGTGAGTGCGTAGTGTAGCTTTCGTACTTCCGGTTCAAATATGTCATACAGCAAGACACCATTCTCGTCATAGAAAGACGCTACCGATTTTGAAAACGAGGCTGACCGCGCCTCGTTGCTCTTGCCGTCTGTGAAGCTCATGTGGAGTTGATACATATCGTCATACCTGAAATGGAAGATGACAATTCAATGTGGTTAAAGTTGCATAGTCCGATAGTTTCGAGTTTCTCACATTTTCTGAGATAAACATATTAGGTTGTTAATTATAACTTACCTTATTTTAGTTTGAAGTAGGTTTTATCTTAAATCGCAAACTTTTGAGATATTTGAAATGGAAACATGCTAAATTAATTTTGGCAAGCTTGCCAAAACTCTATCATCATAGGCTTCCGCAGTAACAGGTTCTATTAATTGACTCAGTATCCCCCTTATATGTGATGACAAGTGTTTAATAAGTGCACTAGCATATGTTAGATATGTAGAATCAAATCTAGATAATTGTTTTTGTTTTGACAAGTTTATGTTTCCATCAGACTATGCAGCTTTAATTACAATAAAACCTCTCCAACCTACCACCCCTACATATCGACCACTGCCCGATATCTATCCCTCATACAATACCACTGTAACGATAAAAAGAAACTCCCTAAACCGTCCCATTTCTGCTGTTATTTGAGATAAATATATTAGGTTGTTCATTATAATCTACCTTACTTTAGTTTCAAGGAACTTTATTAGAAATGGCTAACTTTGCAGCGATTTCAAGTTATTATATAATTTGAAATACAAAAAGTCAACATTACAACTTATTAATATTATATCATTTGAAAGACAAAGTCAACTTGGCAATGTATTAATTATTAATTACATAATTTGAAATACAAATGGTGATCATTGCAACTTATTAATATTTTTATACAATTTTAAATACAAAAGGTCAGCGTGGCAACTTATTATTAATAATATTAAATAACATTAAACTAAAAAATGTCAACATTGCAACTTATTATTAATAATATTAAATAAACTAAAAAATTTCAACATTGCAACTTAATAATTTTATTATTATATAATTTTAAATACAGTCAAAATGGCAACTTATTAATATATAATTTTAAACATAAAGTCAAAATGGCAACTTATTAATATATAATTTTAAATATAAAAAGTCAAAATGGCAACTTATTATTAATATATCATTTCAAATACAAAAGGTCAATATGGCTACGAGGCGTTTGCTGGTGCGTGAAACTGGCCTCTTGAGCTGTGACGCCAGCTTCCACGTGTTGTCAGGATCCATGCCGGCCAGATCCTGCTCAATGGCGAGCAGAAAGATGCCTCGCTCCTGGAATGTCGTGTACAGCGTCAGAACCCCCATCATAATGAAGTATGTAGGCAGGGTTAAGGAAAAGGCACCGTTAGTCACGTCACGTCACATTGGAGATAACAACAACGGAAACAACATGCTTAGTCCACGTTTTGGTAATTTAGAGAACTCGACCCCCGTGTATACTCCCCCCCCCCCTCCTACCCACCCGCCTCTCCACTTCAACCTAACAAATAATACAAAGAACAAATGTTCTAGTGGACTGGGTATTATATTTCAATGCGTTGGAAGAAGAGGCGGGGGGGAAACCAGAAATGTATGGGTATATAAAGAGCACCTGCACACGTATCTAAAAAGTTCATTATGGTATGCTGTGACGTGGACAATGAAATTCTACACCATTAATATATATATGGAACTGGTGGTGGTTGGTTGTTGGAGATTTATGTCCTGGCAATATCTAAGGTCATATCAGGATGGGTACCGACTTGTGACAGTACGCACTCATGGCGACTTTATACTGCTGCCCCACTGGGTAATCAGGCCGCCGGCACCATGACCTGATATCCCACTCTGACACTAAGCTAACCAGTCCTTGCCATACCCTATTAATGCCTAGTGCCAGGCTAGGAAGCGACAAATATCAATTTTAAAGTCATTGGTCTGACTCGACCGGGAACCAAACTCCCAATCTTCCGCACATGAGGCCTGTGCTCTACTGATTAGGCCACTGCGCCCGGTGTTAGTGGTGGTGTGATGCAAAGGAAATATTGCTGAAGGGGGATGCCGACCAAATCTACCATACCATTAATAACCATTCAATGGTTAACTAAAAATCAAATCAAATTTCTTTGGGCTTGGACTCCTTTGAAGTATCAAAACCCATTGGGTTAAGCAGACACCAGCATGAACTGGTTAACACAGCAATGGGAACATTGCATTTAGCTTTAACTGGTGCGCACACACAAATTATTTCTCAGACTTGCACTTCAAATATCTTTAAAGTCAAGATAATTACCATAGAAGTTACTCTAAACTAAAGTAGAATAGGTCATAATATATTATGGGCCGTAATCAATTAACACGACCCAGGCGACTCCGGTCACCTGAGTTGCTAGAATTTCAAATCGAACACCGCGAGTGGAGTCGAGAAATACACGTGCTGTGTGCAAAACGATCCGACCCCAGCAACCCACCTCTTGGCTGGGGTTTGCTAGGAGCGATGACGTCACATCTGTGCTGGTACCTGTAGGATAACAGCTACCAGTACAACTTGTATGTGTTGTTTTAATGCTTTTTTTTTTAATAACCCAGATTTTCAGGTTCTCCAATCATAAAATACTTTAAATCCTATTTTGAAGTACTTCTGTCGGTTATTGAAACAAAATATTAAGTTTTAGATTAAGCCACCATTTTGTCCACCCCGAGCGTATTCGTTTATTCAACCCGAGTCTGTAGGATGTGGCCATGCGCCAAAAAGTGGCTCGGGTGACCCGAGTTAATTAATCGATTACGCACGTCGGTATTCCGAGTTCCGCTGGTCCCTCAGGAAAGACTGAAGCTGTGACACAGCATGCCGGGTAATCCGAGTTCCACTGGTCTCTCAGGAAGGACTGAAGCTGTGACCCAGCATGCCGGGTATTCAGAGTTCCACTGGTCCCTCGGGAAGGACTGAAGCTGTGACCCAGCATGCCGGGTAGTCCGAGTTCCACTGGTCTCTCAGGAAGGACTGAAGCTGTGACCCAGCATGCCGGGTATTCAGAGTTCCACTGGTCCCTCGGGAAGGACTGAAGCTGTGACCCAGCATGCTGGGTGACAGCTTCAGCTTTACAGAGAATGGTGCAATCCCCAGTCATACCCTTCACTCGGACACTATACTTTAAACTCACTTTGCACCTATAACCTCCTGGGGCTGTGTGCATGGGTTGGAGCTACGCGTAGCCGGTGCTACACGCTAGCTCTGGGGTAGCTATCCGTGGCTAGGAGGGCCTTGGTTAATTAGGTCAAGCCGTATGCACCAATGTCCAAGCCGGGGCGGAGAGCTAACTGTGAAGTTATTTATCATGGATGAAAGTGGTCTCCGGAAAAAAAAGCGGAAATGCTGATATTCTCCCATTGGTTTAGCATTGTCAGGGAATCGCGGACAATTCCCGGAAGTCGGGTTTCATACATATATACGTTTGAAGCACGTATTAGTAGTATACGCTGATAGTGCTGTGCGTCTGCGCCACACATTAGTATACGCTGATGGTGGTGCAGCATAAAACAACATATTAGTATACACTTATAGTGCTGCGGCGTTTGAACACTGTATTAGTATACACTTACAGTGCGGGGGTGTTTGAACAATGTATTAGTATACACTTATAGCTACAGGAAAAATCCCGGAAATCCGCGAAATCGCGGAGATCTTTCATCCCTGATTTATAGGTTTGGGAATTCCCTCGATTCGACAATATGAATAACGCCGCCAATGCGGCGGCGGTATTAATATAGGTTCGAATTTAGGGTTAAATTGATCAAATTTCACTTATTGCGTATGTAATTCTGTTAAATATGATAGCATTGAATAGATTTTGGCCTAATATATTGCCGCCGATGCGGCAGCGGCGATGTTTTGTTGATGTTCGACAGTATGGATAGCGACGTCGATGCGGCAACGTTAATATCGGTTCAAATTTAGGGTTAAATTGATAAAATTTCACTTATTGCATATGTAATCCTGTTAAAAATGATAGCATTGAATAGATTTGTGCCTAATATATTGCCGCCGATGCAGCGATGTTTTGTTGATGTTCGACAGTATGGATAGCGACGTCGATGCGGCGGCGGCGATTTATTTAGTTTACATTCGTCGATTCGACAATATGAATAACGCCGCCAATGCGGCGGCGTTAATATCGGTTCGAATTTCGGGTTAAATTGATCAAATTTCACTTATGTAATTCTGTTAAATATGATAGCATTGAATAGATTGAGACCCACACACGCACACTAACCAGCGCGGCTAGCAGTTAAACCTGACTTTAAATCAGGGTAGCTTAGCCTAGGCTACGGTCGGCGGCTAGCGCTGGCACCGGCTCATGCATGCGGATTTTCTAACGTTAGCCGTGTGGTGCCACCCTAGCCGCGGTTAGGGCCCTTGCACCAGCCCATGCATAAGGGCCATGGTGACCAAACTTGGTAGGTTTCTTGCTATGGATTTTTTCCTAACGTATAATGCAGTGAAATTGTCATCGCTAATGTTACATTAGATAAATACCATTTTACATAACAGAACCTATTCACCAACTGCCCGACCTTTTGCATTGTACGCAGAAGCTATACCTCTGTGTACTGGGTCCCAGCTTGAGGGACCAGCGGAACATTGAATACCCATATCGTCAACTAATATATTTAACTAAAAGGATGCGATCCAAAAAATTAAACTATCAGAAAAGGCAACCTTAAGAATGACTAGTGTTCTTTGGCTGGTTTTTTTTTTTGGGGGGGGGGGGTCTTTCTATTTCTTTTTTTTTTAAATATAAAAAAAGGATATGAGACAACGCAGATGATGAGGACCTGCCGTGACTCTGGGAAGGGGTAGACATAGTCCCAGACAAGCGCATACACAGCAAACGCCACAGATATGGTGCAGATGAGGAGGCGACCGTCCATCAGCGCGTTGGATTCCCGGTAGCCATATTGGTCCAGCACCACCTGCAGGTGATAAAGGGTTTTTGTTGTTTTTTCCCTTCTTTTAAAAAATGTTTGTACATTAGTTGATTAAGCAGGGGAAATTTCAATCGAGAACAATTGATGTTCCTCATTCCACTGCTCCTTGCCTTATCCTAGTAATTGAGTTTCAAAAAGCCAGGTTAGGAAGCGACGAGTATAAATTTGTAGTTTGATTCAGCCCGAGATTCGAACCCCGGGGTTCAAATTCCACAATCTACCAAAATGGAAAGTAATTGCTCAACTCATTTAAACATCCATTCTATATTTTTTTAGGTATCAGGACTGTTAATATACATCACCTTAATGTTGTTCTCTCTAGGATTTGCGACTGTATATATATAGTATAGTTATACGAGTCTTACCTGGTACAGATGATGGACAACTGGCGGTTTCCCTAGGTACTAGCCTCGGATAGTCGTGGGTCAGGGAGAAGGAAGCAAATCCGGGTATAGCAAACTTTTACATACTTAATAGAATAAAAAATTATCTCAATATTATATGGATACTTTAGTGTTTCCATTTTGGCACAAGCAAATGTGATAGTCGTAGTAGGGTACGGTGGGCGGGCCCTGACCCATGACTATACGAGGCTAGTACCCCGGGAAAACACCAGTTATCCATCATCTGTATGAGGTAAGACTCGTATAACTATACTATTTTACCTCAGTACTACTGTGTCTACTCATAGTCCAGGGAGAATTTTACGTAATCTCATTTTCTATCCTTTTATTCTTAATGTTGTAATCATACCATGATGTTTTTAGTGCAAACATAGTTATTTTTTGTTTCTCACCCATCTTAAGTTGGTGAGTAGGCAAGTCGCCAGGCTGCCTTGCTTCTCTAGTCGTTTGTTGTAATGTTTTGCAAACGATCTAGCCGTCTTCCACCCCGCGGGTGCAAGGATTCTCTTTACTGAGATTCCTAACTGTCTTGCCTTGGAGACATGGCTCCACACGCTGAGTGGGATGCGTAGCGTCCAGTATTGACGCCTGCCTCTTTAAGCACCTTGATGGTCCATCTTGCGAGTGTGTCTCTCTCGATAGCTTTATGTGGTTTATTAAATCTGACCAGAAGTTGTCTACAATTCCATATTCCACGTGACTTGGATATATAAGCCCTAATGGCTGAAACTACACAGATCCGTTTATCTTCCTGAAAACTATTTACGTGTACCATAGACAATGGGTCCCCTGTGCGATTCGACTTTAGTAATGTCTCTAATCGAATGCTGCCTCATCCTTATCTATCTCTAGTCCATCCAGAGAGAGCGCCACAATCGTTTGGCCTCTGTGTCCTGTCACTAGCAGTAATAGCACTGCTAACTTGAAACCTAGTTCCTTCATTGATAAATGTCTATTACTAGGCCATGACTTGAATAACTTAAATACTACCGACACATCCCAAAACCTATTATATTTGGGTGGGTTTCTTTCATACACCGATCTAATGAACCAGTGTACTAACTGATGCGTTCCAATTGTATTCTTGGTAGAATAATTGAAAGCGCACATCTTGCTGCATTAATTGCGCCAAATCCTAAGCCTTCATCCTCTAATATTCTTAGAATCTTACAATTTGGGCTACTGTAGGTTTTAATGGTTTGACTTCTTTAATGAGACAATGAAGTCCCCATTTCTTTAAATAACTTGTGTATAATTTCACTGTTCCTTTCCTCCAGGCATGTGAAATAAGTCTCTCTTGTGTGATCTTGTCTAAACCAAAAATTCCAAATGTTTTCTTAAAAAGGGAATGCCAAAAGGGGTGTCGTTGACACGTCTCCATGAACTGTTAGTAGGTACTCCAAAGTGATTTTTTATTTTAATGTTTCAGTGTTTAAAATTATATCGGTGTATAGATCTTTTAAATCCGAAATTATGAGGTTTTAAAAATTCATGTTTTCCCCTTCTTTTGTGCACATTTCCAAATTAGGGAAATCTAGGTTTTTAAGGCCCCAACACAAAAGCTATGTAGCGTATAATTTCTACTCATCATCAGGGTTAATGATAAATTCTTTGAAATATCATAACTTCTGTTCTACTTACACCATCACTCTATTTTTTATTCCAAAATAATCAGAATCAAAAGCTGCATATGATCATACATGTTTTAAATTAATATGAGGCAAGAACTGATGTTCACTTTTATAGGCATTTCTAGCTAACTACAAGTCTAGGTCGCAAATATATTAACTTTATGAAGATGATTAAACAGATTCACTCGGGAGACAATAGGCTTCAGAAATGTCTTCAATGTCTGGCACCTTCCATACTCTAAAGTCATGACCATACTCTAAAGTCATCGTTGATGGGTGCCACATCACACTTTTTCTGCCAAAACAGAAGCTTCAATCAACATCATGTTTGTCGCTCCGGTGCTGGAGACATGAAGACATGGTCATTTCTCAGACCAACCTTGCCGAGTATGATATAAATCTAAACCAAATATTGTTCTGATTAGGTAGAGGAAAACTTGAGTTTTCTGATGATATAATTTTCAATCAAATTTCCCACTCAAAGACAGCCATGCTTGATATGCTAATGAAGCCCGGTTTCTTCACCATCTTTCATTGGTGGTTATTTTTAGCTCAGGTGACCACTCAGCAAGGTAGCAATTTTAGGGAAGGGAGTGGCTCAGACTGGATGCAAACAGAATGGCAAACACGCACCGAGCTGCTGATGGTACACCCAAACAAGTGTCCATTGACTCTAATTTATTTCATCATATTAATTAAAAAATTGAACACCCTAAAAGACAAGAACAAGCATTCACCTGATATAATTTTTATTTCAAACAAAGAAGAATTAGGGAAGATTGAAGTGGTTTTAGAATGGTTAAATTATGTCAGATTTTGCTATGCGGAGAGCGTATCCATGCACTTTTGGAGTACCTACTGTTAGTGGTCCCTGATGTTGTAGGTTGTTCCTTTCTCATCGAAACTTGAGCATGTCGTTTGCTTCTAAGGTTACTGTTGCTAGCCATGGTTGCGTGTCCCATGCTGGTACTATCAGTACTGCGTGTGCACAATCCATCTTCATATTCCTGGCCACTCTGCTGATAATGCTGAATGGCGGAAATATGTAATAAAATTGTATTATTCCAAATTAAACAAAAAGCATCCACTCTCCAGGCTTCTGGCTCTGGATGTCAAGACACATATTTGGGTAACTTTTTGTTGTTGTGTGATGCAAATAAGTCAATTTCTGGTTTACCCCATCTATCACAAATGTGGTTGAAAATATTCTGATTTAATCACCATTCCATATGGTAGTGAAAATTTAGACTTTTCCTGTCAGCCAAAGTGTTTTGACTGCCTGGAAAATGTGCTACTGTTAGCCATATGTCATGTTCCTCTGCACAATCCCAAAAGTAGTTTGGTTAAATGGTTACATGGTTTGGAACGAATCCCTCCCATATTACGTATGTAAGCCATGGCAGTTGTGTTATCTGTAAGACCATTCAGATAATGCCTCTTACATGATTTTTAGGTAGGTGAACTAGACTACGCAATCCTAGATAAATAGCTCTGAGCTCTATAACATTAATGTGATCGGAGATTTCATCTTCCATCCACCATCCACCATCCACCGACCACCTGTTGCCCTCTATGAGCCCCCCATCCTTCTAGTGAACCAGACGGGATGGCTGAATGAGTTAGAGCGTCCGTCTCCCGTGCTGGTAGATCGTGGGTTCGAGTCCCGGTCGAGTCAAACCAATGACTTTAAAATTGATACTTGCCGCTTCCTAGCCAGGCGCTCGGCATTATTAGGATAGGGCAAGGACTGGTGTGCTCAGTGTCAGGATAATGTGACTGAGTGGGATACCAGGTCATGGTGCCGGCGGCCTGGTTTCCCAGTGGGACAGCACTATAACGTCGCCGTGGGTGCGCACTGTCACAAGTCGGTACCCGTCCTGATATGACCTTAGATGTTGCTAGGACGTAAAACAACAAACAAACAAAAAAAACATCTAGTGAAGCATCTGTTGTAACTGTAGTATTGGGTTCTCCCATTTTAATGGGGTTGGGCGAATTTTCAATGTGTGAAAGCCACCACATAATGTCCAATAGGCCTTCTGGCGAAATCGTCATGGGCCATTCAAAATTGCCTTTAGTGCGAACCAATGCTAAGTTCTTATCTATTTCTTGCGATTTAATATGGGCTTTGCCATATAGGATAGCAGGAGCATAGGCTATCATGACTTGCCTTATCTTTGGTTTGTTCAATTGTAATAATTGGTTCGCCATTGTTGTAAATTTATCAACTTTCTGTTTCGTTAATGAAATCATCATTTCTGTGGTGTCAATAAAAAGTCCCAGAAACTTTAATTTCTTTGTTGGTGTCAAAACTGATTTAATTTCATGTATGTAGAAACCTAACCTCTTAAAAGCCTCACATAGTTTGTCTATTGCTGTTTGACAATGTTGTGTTTGTGCAACAATAAATGAGTCATCAATATAAGGAAACATAACTAGCCATGTGGGAAAAAAAATGGTTGAAGTAACCTTGTGAAAATGTATGGAGCACAAGCTAGACCTTTTGGCATAATGGTGAACTCATAAAGTTCATCATTCCAGCAAAACCTGAGAAATTTCCGATCAGGTTAGTAAATTGGTATTGTATAGTATGTATCTGAGATCCACACTGGCCAGCCAGGAGTCTTGCGTTACTAAGTCTCTAGCTCTATCTACCGAGAACATTTTGAAATGTATGTACTCCACTAGTTTGTTTATTCGAGATAAATTCCCCAGCCACATGAAGTGCTGACTCTATAATGCCCCTTTCACAAAATGTTAGGGCTTGATCATTTAACGCCTCGCGTTCTGAAAAATCAAAGTGATAAGGAAAGGGTATGCTATTTTGTATAGGCTCATCCATGAGTGGTATTCGAATTCCTTTCACTAAGTTAAGGATAGTTAGATTTTCGGTAATGTTACTCCATTCCGATAAGCAATTGTTTATGTTACCAGCCTTAAACGCGCTTACCGGAGTCTGCATTGCCACTTCTACTTGTTCCCTGATGGGGGAACGGTTTCTGAATGCTGAACTCCCTCTTGAAGGGTCTGTTCCCGTCGTTCCAGCTGAACGACTGCCTCTGGCCCTTCCCCATGCCTGATAGCCGTAGTTGGTTCCGAACCGGCCTCATCATTGTCCGGTTCGACGGCTGTCAAAATCCTGCCTTGTCTTCTTGAAGAGGGTAGAATTGGCATGTGCTGCCTTCTTTTTGTCCACCTCCATATGTTTGCGACACTTGGAACCCGTCTCCACTTGTTTGAACAAGTGTTGCAGCTGCCCACTGAACATCTTGGTTTTGTCCAGTGGCTTGCCTTTCACAGGCTTGGGGGGCAAGGAATAGCGTGTACTCCTTCCCGTCATTGTCCAAGCCCTTCGTGAAGCACGCCACCTCCTTTCCTGCATTGGTGCAGACCGCCTGGAAGACGTTTTCGAACCTTCTGTATGAGAGTAAATTGTTGGTCGCTGTCAGCAGCGCAACTCCCCCATCCATTTCCTCGCACAGCGAAGAGAACTTGTTCTCTGTCATCATTCTATTAGCAATCAGCGTAATAGCTGACAGAGCTGCAAGCACACCCTTGTGTACCATATGCAGCACCGCCTCAAACTTTTTGCGGTCCTTATTGAGTTTCATGTCGGCGTCCATCTCTTTTATGGCCGATTCCAGGATGCCTTTAATCCCCGTGAACCTCTCTGCCAGCTTCATAATCAACTTGAAGGTATGGAAGTGGCCCTGAATGGTCTTCCTCATCATGGTGGTGGTCTGGATCTTCTTCCTTTTAAGAACCTGGATCTTCTTGACCACCTTCCCACTTAGTTTGGCGTATTTGCCTGCCCGTTCGGTCTCGGAGTCAGAATTCGAAGACGAGTCGGATGAAGAATCCGAAGAAGATTTGCTTTTCTTGCTCTTCTTTGACTTCTTACTTTTATTCACCAGCAGCTTCTTTTTGCGTGCCCTGGTGAAGTCATCCCCTTCGGATGACTACCTTCTTCTTGTGCTTGCGCTTATGTGCAGGCACAACCACCTCTTCCTGGGACTCTTCATCAGAAGAGTCCTGAGCATAGGAAAAATCCTCCCAAAGTCTTCCGAATCAATCACCTGCTTCCTCCTGGCAGCGTGTGGCTTAGAGGGAAGCAACTCCTCCAACTTGAGCTCTCCCAGACGTGCGACCCGTTCATCTAGGCCAGAATCCCTTTGTTCTGGTGACCTTTGTACTCGTAATGGTGGTGACGGGTCTTCGTCTTCACTAACCTCTCGAGGTGTGTCAGCCTTAGTCTGCTTCGTAGCCATAGCTTGGAGTCTGTATGAAACCCAAAACCAAAAGGTTAGCTATCCTTCGAGGTGAACATGACACACATCTCTCCGTTCGGCAATGCACTGCATTATAAAGAAACAATGGCTGCATTGTTCTAACGATGTTACGACACTTCTTAATTAAACTGTAAACCAGTGAATTCTTCATGAAAAGTATGTGAAAATTAACATGAACTACACCAATTTATCCAGTCAAAATAATACTAACCTGGTTGGTTTAGTAGTTAATGTAGAAAAACTGCCGGAGCTACTCAACAAACGTCCTCCCATTGTGAATAGATTATACTAATTGCTGGACCCGGATGTGCTTCCTTCTCCCTGGACTACAAGTAGCCAGAGGGTAGTACCGAGGTAAAATATATATATGTACAGTTTCATTCATATCCCAACATTTATTTACCCACCCCCCATTAATTCGATAAAGCTGATATTTGACTAGCTCGTGTCCAATACAATACTCCACATTTTGTCACTGATGGTTGCATATCAGAATTTCCGAGGAATTGCTAAATAAAAATTAATTACTTAATTAACATTATATCACCCAGATATGGAGCTTGAAGCCCTTATGACTTTGAAATGCATATCCTCTTCGGTCAATTCTCATCCCAACTGACAATCAGTTGAATAATTGCTTAACATCAAACCCACCTTCTTTGCAGCATCATCAAGGGCGTTTTTTATGGCTGTGCCGTCCCACTTATCGACTTTCAGGGGTTTCTCTTCCTCGGCTGTCATTACCGTCTTCTGGCCCTGCTGAAAACACAGTGACAATTACTGAATTAGGTTGACTGTATTAAAGGGGAAGAACAGACTATTACATGCCCATTACAAGCACTTGCAGATGTTTCAAAGAAAGTATCCCTTGCGATATGCTGTGATGCACAACAGAGATCTATCTATATTAGATATACATTATTGCTTTGTTAAAATATTTGTATTTGTTAGAACAGGATGACCAAATAAGTCAAGTTTATCGTACTATAAGGCATACTAGTTGCTACATTGCATAGCGTTCGGTATTACTAGGATTGTTCAAGGTGCAGGAGACAATTTGTGTGCAGTTTAAATTTCCTGCTTAATCAAAAAGGTAAAAATGTATTTCTTAAATTGTTGTACAAACTGAGCAATTACTGAATTGATCAGCAAGTGTTGCTAATTAAGATATTTATAACAAATGCGCAGGGGAGAAAACGCCCAGTAAATAATGGGTAAAGTAAAAAAAGTAAAGCTTGTTTTATTTAACGATGCCTCTAGAGCACATTGATTTTCGTATCATTGGCTATTGGATGTCAAACATATGGTAATTCTGACACATTTCTTTGGAGGAAACCCCCTCCCGCCACATAGGCTACTCTTTCCGATAAGCAGCAAGGGGTCTTTTATATGCACTTTCCCACAGACAGGACAACACATACCACATCCTTTGATGAACCAATTGTGGACCACTGGTTGGAATGGAAAATAGCCCTAACTGCAAATGGGTCCACCGAGAAGGATCGATCGGATGACTGACAGCTTCACAGGTGGACACGCTCATGCCTGACCTACTCTAAAATATTCCCATATATATATATATGGTTGGGTTATATCTGAGTTGCATGTAGATGGACAGTGTGAGTGCTGGCAGGCCTGAGTGTAGTTGCACTCAGGACCTGGCCCTTCTGCCTGAGTTGGGGTTGGTTGAGGCCAGGCAGCCACTGGTGGTGTGGGCAGACTACTAGGTGGCCATGGAGGCCAGAAATGCTGTTCTCCTAGGCCGTATTCGATTAACACGACCCGGGTGACTCGGGTCACCCGAGTTGCAAGAATTTCAAATCGAACACCATGAGTGGAGTCAACAAATACAGGTGCCGTGTTAAAAAAGTCCCGACCCCAGTCACCCACCTCTTGGCTGGGGTTGGCTTGGAGCGATGACATCACCTTTGTGCTGGTACTGTCCTGTAGCAGTACAAGTCCTATGTGGGTGTTTTTGTGGTTTTTTAAAAAATAGATCAGATGAATGAAATGGAAATATAACTAAACTATGCAATCAAAAAATACTTTAAATTAAGCCATCATTTTTCCACCCTGAGCATCGGGAATGTGTTCATTTATTCAACCCGAGTCTGTTGGATGTGCGCATGCGCTAAAAAGTAGCTCGGGTGACCCGAGTTGATTAATCGAATACGCCCCTATTGGGTGACAGGGGTGGTGTGAGACCCTACCAGGGAACCTTGGAACTATTTAAATAAAGATAGAGGGCTTGCTCTCTCGTACTTACTTCCCTCTTACTTCTCTTCACTCTTACTTTCTCTTTCTCCTTGTCTGTATTGTATTTCCTTACAACCTACTTGCACAGCCACAGATCCGGGTACCAATACTAGACTAAGTCCCGCTACCCAATGGGGAAAGGAGGGGGGCATTATTACAATTCGCTAAATCACTGAGAATTGTCAAATAGTCAACAGTAAAACCTCTCTAAATCGATCGACCGTGGGACTGCCTTTAAGTAGGAACCGGCAGCGAAATTTAAAAGTATGCATAGGGTGTAATATTGTTATTCCTTCCTGTAGACATTGGAATTACAAGCCCAAATCCAAAAACAGTTAAGCTACATATATTATTGTTCTGGAGATAATAATTTTGTAAAATCAAATATATAAAATGTATTAATTTTGAATTAAAAGTGGAACTTTGATCAAATATAATAAAAAAAGTGGAAGATTGTGAGGGGAGTTCCGCTTAACAATTTCCATTGTACATATATAAAGGAATTTAAATTGTCAATTGCTAAATCAATTAGTCAAGCAGATTTTTAATAAGACAATGTCAAAAAGTGTAATTCATAACAAAAATATTATTCTGATTTGACCAAATAGCCATTTGAACATTATATAAGACAGACAAAGTAGCTTGTTTTATAAGAGGAAAGAAAAAAATGTTTAACCCACAATGATTGTTTGAGTTGCCCCGAGTATACACCTTCTACTCGGTGCTGCTCCCCATTTTTGCATTAACTACAGTGACTGGTGCTGTACATTATACAGTCGAAGGTTACGCCCGAGTCCTTATCATAGCTATCTTGTTGCAGGACAGTGTTCTTCATATTATAGGCATAATGAGGATTATTTTTCCCGTAATGAATAATTTTGCACTTCTTTTCATTGAAGGCCAATTGCCATTTCTCGGACCATTGTTATTCAGTGAATAATTAGTGTACAATATTTGTGTGGCATCCAGACACCACAGGTTACACATGTGACGGAAATTTGTAATGTTATTTCTGAAGACATCAACATTTAAAAAAAAAAATTAAGCATGCATACATGTTATTAAATACTTCCTTTTTGATTTGGCGCTGACAAATGTCATATTCAGATGAATAAATACTTTACCCCCAAAAAACCTCACACCTTTATTTTAATAAAGCATGGCTGGGAATTACTTCTTTTTTTTTATCATCAATATAAGCACTACATATTTCTGTGTATTACCTATCTAGGGTATTAGTACCTTTTTCCTGGGTACTTTGATCAACAAATGGCGTTGTTGCACAAATTGGATGTACACTAGCTAATTCTACCAGGGATACCATAACACATCTTCATCTGGGAATTACCATGGTTTGAGAGTGAAAACTGGGAGTTGGTGGTAGTTTTTATTTAGCTATATCAGGCTTATTTATTTGAATAATAAAATGAATCCAAGACCAGGTTAAAGGTAAGGGAACAAAGGTTGTTTCTGCTGTAACACATTTGTAAAAATCCTTTGTGGTTTGTTTTGCCAGGGTGTTGAAGTGGAGCATTTTTTGACAGAATTTGGCATATTCAACAAGTAATCAGCCTGTGTTTGGGATACCTAGTATTATGCCATGATTAATATGCTTCTAAGTATGAAATTATTCTGCTTAGATTTTTATTAAGCAGACTGTGTGGTGTCCTAAACATGTGTTACATCTCAGCAACACATGTTATACTGCCATAAGACATAGCTTAATCATGGACTACACCTTTATTTTTTATCTCCATCAATTTATATTTTACAAAGATGTAAAGGGGAGATTTCCAGCTTTCATTGGCAACAAAAAATGTTTAAAATTCAAATATTAGATTTGAACTCTCCATGTGACACTTCTGGCCAGTTTTCAGGAGAGTGACCCATATGGGAATGGTCGATCTGTGGAGGTGGTCGGTTAGAGGTTTTCCTGTATAATGCTTTGCACTTGAAACATTTTTTATACCTACCCCCCCCCCCCCAAGGGGGGGAGGCTAAGGACTAACACGTGTATATATATATACATAAACAAGACTTGTACTCATATGTGGGCAATGAAATAACCAAAATCCAGCAAACGGAAATGGAAATAGCCTTATATGGGGGGCCACCATTTGTATACTTGTGTCGAATCACATAATAAATCAAATCCAGCAAACGGAAATGGAAATAGCTCGCCGAACTTCGCTACACAGCAAGCAGGGTGGACGACAGCAATTGGTTAATAATATACTCTTGTTGGATCGTATAATAATAAATCAATAATTATTCAATAGACTAGTTTGTAATTCCAAACTTCCATGTTTATGCCAAATTGTTCTATATTTCTATTAATTTAAAATAAAATTGACATTTTGCACTGCGTGTATCGACAAATTCAATGACAATGGCCACGGGCATTTCTTTTGCTCTCTACGCTGTTTTCAAGCGGGGGTCGGTCCTAACCATTGCTTATTCATATTAACATTAGTTATGTGAATTTGGCAAAAAACATGTTTATTAGATGCATTATATTTTTAAGTATTATCACTCTTACTTAATCAAGTAGAATATGAAATTCTCAAGTACCTTATTCACTATGATAGCTATTAGTATAAAGCTACGGACAGACAGGACGTGTGCGTCGCGCGTGCGGCAAGTACAAGCGGGTGGCATGCGGTTCTCACATGTAAATAGCTAACACACTGGATGCGTCTGGCGCATGGCAAAAAAGCTATATATATATATATTACCCAGCTTGACTTTACCAGACCTCACTCTACCTGACCTCACACTACCCGACCTCACACTACCCGACCTCACACTACCCAACCTCACTGTACCCGATCTCACTCTACCCGACATCACTCTACCCGACCTCAGTCTACCCGACCTCACTTTACCCGACCTCACTCTATCCGACCTCAGTTTACCCGAACTCACTCTACCCGACCTCTCTACCCGAAATCACTCTACCCGACCTTGAATACAGTCAAGTCAGGTAGATTCGAGACGGGTAGATTCGAGTCAAGTTTGGTAGAGTCGAGTTTGGTAGAGTCGAGTGCAGTCAAGTCGAGTTGGGTAGAGTCGAGTCAGGTAGAGTCGAGTCGAGTCGAGTCAGGTAGAGTCGAGTTGGGTAGAGTCAAGTTGGATAGAGTCGAGTCGGGTAGAGTTGAGTCAGGTAGAGTCGAGTCAAGTAGAGTAGAGTTGGGTAGAGTTGAGTCGGCAGAGTTGAGTCGGGTAGAGTTGAGTTGGGTAGAGTCAAGTCAGGTACAGTTGAGTCAATCCGGGTAGAGTCAATTTGGGTAAAGTCAATTTGGGTAGAGTCAATTTGGGTAGAGTCGATTTGGGTAGAGTCGATTCAGGTATAGTCGACTCGGCTAGAGTTGAGTCAAGTAGAGTGAAGTTGGGAAGAGTTGAGTTGGATAGAGTCGAGTCAGGTAGAGTCTAGATAAAAGATTCACCCGGTACTTGTAGTACACGGGTGAAGGACAACATAGTGTAAATATGGGTTTAGTAATGGAACATAGGTTTAGTATGGAACATGACCTAGAAACTGTGGCTCCATGATCAAATGGCTACTCATATAGGCACAGAGTTGGTGGAATGGGAGAGAATGCAAAAAGACAAGATGGCAGCCGCAGAACGCCGTCGATTTCACTTTAAAATCTTATTAAACTAGATATTATATTATATTTTTCAACTCAAAGGTAGCGGGCTATCAATAAGACATATGTAAAGAATAAATGTTGCTTCTTAGATTGTGAAATTAGGCTCTCAATTCAGTAACCCGCTTTTTCGACCGTTTTCATATAGGGTTGGTATTCACCCGTGTACTGCGACTGCGAGTACCGGGTGAATCCTTTATCTAGGTAGAGTGGAGCAAAGTCAGGAAAATTCGGCTAAAATCCAAGCGGCACCACTAAATAAGGTTTGGTCTCACTAATTTAACAAGTCAATACCGTTAAGAAATAAGTTATACCGACCCACCCATGGGGAGGCTAATGACTAACACGTGTACATATATGCATGAACAATACCTACTCATAGAGGTGGATCAGGAAATCACCAAAATCCAGCAAACGGAAATGGAAATAGCCCTCTATGAGCGCCGCCATTTGTAAAATCGTGTTGAATAACAGAGTAATCCAAATCCAGCAAACGGAAACGGAAATCGCTCGTCGAACTTCGGTCCCCAGCAAGCAGGGTGGACGACAGCTATTGGTTAATAATATATCAAAACAAATGCCCGCTGCCATAGAATTTGCCGATACGTGCAGTTCAAAACTTAGAGTTTATTCAAAATTAAAAGAAATAAATAACAATTTGGCATAAACATGGACGCACAAATGAAATATTAATAGTTTACTCTGCGGAAACGATGGCGGTATTCGGGTCACCCGAGTTGATAGAATTTCAAATCGAACACCCCGAGTGAAGTAAAAAAATAATCATAAAATACTTTGCTGTAGTTAATCGGTGGGTCGGTCCTAAGCATTGCTTATTCATATAGTACATTGAACATTCACATTCAGCATTGTAATTTGTAGCCTCAGCCTGTGCCACAGGCTGTGGTGTCGGCGGGTGGCCAATATTTTGGGTAAGTATCGAGTGTTTATATTATCGTCTAGGTCCCAAACGAGACATATAATTGAATATGTTAAGTACCACATACGGTATAGTGACAAACAATAGCACGTGATCAAAATGGAAATAAATAACTACCTTTGAGTTTGACTGCTGCGAATGCTTGTTGTCGGTCTTTTTTGACGCCATCTTTAATTATCTTTTCTATTCCTTCGTGCGAGTTCCCAGTTGTTCCATTTGCAGCACGAACAATCTTAAAAGATCGGGTGATCTTCATACAGAAAAAGTCAAATATCTCTCATATTACACCCCCTAGAAACAAACCGCTTGGGACACATACAGAAAACATATTCAACAAACAGATCATATCAAATTTATAACGTTAGGGTTCTTGATTTCTATTAATTTTGAATAAAACTAATGTTTTGCACTGCGCATACTGTCAAACTCAAGGCATTGTCAATGGTCGAGAGCAATCTGCATACAGAAAATACAGCAAGAGTGAAATATCTCTAAAACCACACCACCTACAAACAAATCGCTTGGTACATATATAGAAACATCTTCACCAAAAACATTATATTAAATTTATAAGGTTAGTGACGATGCTGTTCGATTTTGACGCATGCGCAGAAGCGATGTGTCCCTGGCAAACTGGTGTGCCACGGAAACTGCAACACCAGGACATAATGTACTAGCAATATAATGGGTTCGATTTCTCACGAATGAAACAATCGTGTAAGTTCGATCTTCTGTGGATCAAACCAAATACTTTATTCTATTTTTTTTATTCACTCTTTGTCCCTAAATCACAGAGATAACCAGCTCATGCATGCTCCCTCTTCGCATGCTGAGTAGGATAACGTTCTGTGGTTATTTTATATATATATTTTTTTTTGTTCAAGTGTTTTTATTCCTCTGAATAACATGTCAGTGCTAATGCACTGGTCTTCCAGCCCTAATGACAATTGCCACTACACAGTAAAGAAATCTACAACAATATATAGATAGACAATTAGGCCTACAGGGAAATAAGCAAATGTGATATAACTATAATTCCTCAGTCACAAATGCCTTGTGGCATGCTTGCGGTGGCCATAAGTCACCGCATTGGCAAAACCGTGGGGCAACCGTGCGGTTGGATACGGTGGCCGGGCGGCGACCGTATCTTTTTTTGCTCGCCACAAGGGATTGCGGTTTTTTTAAAGTTGAAGTTATCTTAACATTTGAAAATCACAATACCACAAGCCGGAATCCCGCCAATTTCTATTGTTAACAGAATAATGAATAGACATAATTTGTGCATGAATACAAAAAATGTTTTAAAAATGTGTTGTTATCTGCGGTGACACACAGAAAAATATAGGGCGCCGTACTGTGACTTGTGCCTTGCAGTGACCGTACGATTTGTGAATAGGTATACCGCAGACCGCAACATTTGCATAAACTGGAAGCCACACCGCAGACCATAGCACAGTTCGGCGACCGCAGCTTTTGTGACCTAGGCCTAAATCAGGCGATGCATTAATTATTGCAATGTAGTCTAAAATTTATAATAACTAGTTATGCATATGACCATTGTATAATAATTTAACTATATGTGCCACTTCGTCTTAGTTGGTTATATTGATGCGGTAATATTCCAGTTTAAAAGTTATTTAATGTGGCATTTGTGTGCACACGTTATATATCTTATAGACTATCATTACTATAATATAGTAATCACTGTAATGGTAGTTTCCCTCTACTCTAGACTATAGTCTATATAAAATATGCACCCCTACCAAGAGTAGGTATGTACGCAAACGGCAACTAGCGGCGGATATTTTCTTACAACAAAACTGACCCAGCCAATGACACCTTTTTTTTGGAGGGGTCTAGAAAAACGCTTCTATGATTGGTTTTCATTGGTCAATCTTGATTATTCTTGTATATTATGTAGTATGGGAATCCCTTTACAGCTTAGTTTAACAATATTTCAATTTGGTGAAGTTTTGCTATTCCAATAATAACTTCAAAAGTTTCACTCAATTTCAACCTGCAAATTCACCCTTTTATAACAATCCGGAATTTTTTTAAAGTTAACTGGAATGTGTAGCCATTATTAATCTTATATACTGTTGAGTTTGGGGAAATTGTGACTAGGCACTCAGAATTGGCGCGAGGTGGAATGCAATAGAGGAGGTACAATCCAATAATAACTTCAAAAGTTTCACTCAATTTCAACCTTCAAATTCACCCTTTCATATCAATCTGGAACTTTAACAAAGTTAACGGGAATGTGTAGCCATTATTAATCTTACATACTGTTGAGTTTGGGGAAATTGTGACGAGGCACTCAGAATTGGCACAAGGCGGAATGCAATAGAGGAGCTACAATCTAAGTATGTGGTGGCTTATTGGTCAGAGAATGAGTCACCAATTTCAGAAATCTAGTGCTTATACCATAATTTTATGTAAGAATTGGAAAAGGCCATAACTTCCTTAATACTCCACCTATTCCCATAATCTTGGTGTCATGTTAAATGGCGTTTCAAGCTCTTTCCAGTGGTGCCTTTTGCTTTATTATTGAAGGAGTTTGAAATTTGTTGGCACCTACCTACCAAGAGTCTCAGATTAGTCAGAGATATATGACATTACCCCCACCTTGACTCATCTTCTTTTTTTTTTTACCAGGTGCTGTCATCAAATACAAATAAATATGATTGGATCATTAAACCTTTTTATTTACGTATCTTATTATATTGTCACGATAATATTTGTTTTATACGTTGCTTCCGGAAGTAGCCTACCGGAGATACACGTACGTTGTACTCTCGACGTATATCTCTAATTAGGTCACATTTCCATCTCTCTTCTTTTATCAATAGGTTAATCTAAGCTTTTATATATAAGCAGAAATTGCAATAATTGATCTCTTTTGGAGATAACCATATAATATGGTTATTTCAAATGTCTTTCCATTTTATTGCTTTAGCCTGAGAGTTTATTATGACCTAAATCCGGGTTACACATTCCACGCTCGCGGTTGTGGTCGTAAACACAGGTTGTATGTTTGCAACGCTGTCAGTTTGGCAGGTTAGTTGTTTTCTTTTACCTTTTTGGATGAATCTGTTGGATTGTATTGTGAATTGGATCTAGATCATATTTCTGTTTTCCTGAGAGTCTGTTTTGATTTTCACGGAGATTGTAATTACTGTCTCACGAATACACGAGTCTCCACACTGCGATTAACACTAGCTGTGTTCGTTTCACTCAGCCGTCATACGCCGCGGCGATCGAGCGTTCTCTTTTAGCTATATACTTATCTCCAACAACGAGTCGAAACGAACGCAGTGAAGCAGTTTTGCCGTGTCCCTGAAAATGGTCCGAGAAATGGCAATTGGCCTTCAATGAAAAGAAGTGCAAAATTATTCATGCCTATAATATGAAGAACACTGTCCTGCAACAAGATAGCTATGATAAGGACTTAGGCGTAACCTTCGACTCCCAACTCTCCTTTCAGAGACACATGACTCATGAGGACTATCATCTCAAATGCTAACCAGACAGTACCCAGACAGCACACAGTCGGCGGCCCGACGTTGTTTTGTCCAACCTCCCGCCGTCGGGGCGACAGCGTTTGTCGCCGTCGCCCCGACGGTGGCAGCCGCCGTCGCCCCGACGGTGTCGGGGCGACGGCGGCTGACGGCGTCGGGGCGACGGCGGCTACCGCCGTTGGGCCGACGGCGACAAACGCCGTCGGGCCGACGTTGTTTTGTCCAACCTCCCACCGTCAACTCGACGGCGTTTGTCGCCGTCGGGGCGACGGCGACAAACGCCGTCGGGCCGACGTTGTTTTGTCCAACGTCCCACCGTCGACTCGACGGCGGCTGCCGCCGTCGAGTCGACGGCAACAAACGCCATCGACCCTAAGCCTAAAGCGATATCTCTACAACCACTCCACGTAGTTCAAATCGTATTAACACGAATAATTCCATTAATACATCGTAATAAATTACAAAACTTTTACAAAATAATCTAAACATATTAATAAACAAACCTGTTAAATAATTCCTTTAAATTCCTCCGATTTCTGGCGTTATTTGTTCAAATAGAACGCTGTCCAACGATCGCACGTGTTATGCTGGCAACTCGAGCCGGCGACTCGAAGTAAACAAACCGTATCGGATGATTCAAATCGTATTAACACGAATAATTCCACTAATACTTCGTAATAAATTACAAAATTTTACAAAATAATCTAAACATATTAATAAACATACCTGTTAAATGATTCCTTAAAATTCCGGGTATTTCTGGAGTTATTGGTAGAAAAAGAACACTGATCAACAATCGCACGTGGTCCGTGGGCGACTCGAGCCGGAATCCAAATTTAAAGAACTGCGCATGCGCGGCCCACCACCGGTGGCTCGACGGTGGACCAGACGTGGAAAATGAATGCAAACCTGAGGCGGCCCACCACTGTCGAGCCGACGATGGCCCGACGGTGAATCAAAAGTGGAAAGGGATTGAACCCTAACGTCGTAACACCACCGGTGGCCCGACGGTGGCTCAAAAGTGGAAAAGGATTGAAACCTAAGGTCGGGACACCACCGTCGGGGCGACGGTGGCTCGACGGTGGACCAGACGTGGAAAATGAATGCAAACCTGCGGCTGCCCACCACCGTCGAGCCGACGATGGCCCGACGGTGAATCAAAAGTGGAAAGGGATCAAAAGTGGAAAGGGATCGGAACACCACCGGCGGCCCGACGGTGGCCCGACGGTGGCTCAAAAGTGGAAAGGGATTGATTCCCAACGTCGGAAATCCACCGGTGGCCCGACATGACAATATCGCTGTAAAAATACCTGTCCTGTGCGTACGCTTGGTGTCACACTGACAGCACAGATGGTTCGTTAGTTTGATCAGTTATCAAGCATGGTATGCATAATCAGTAATACTTTTATTTAATCTATGACCTATAATGTTTTCAAATAATAAGAGATAATCTGGAATTATCAAAAATTGGCCGATTTAAAGCAATTTTTATTGATGGTGTCACATTTGTAACGTACGTCCCAACCAATTTACAAATTCAATATTTGAGCACTGAAATGTTATAGGGAGGGAAGGAAAGACTACAGACTAAACAAACCATCCTATCAGACAGATTGGTGAAGTTTTAGATGGAAACTCCAATAGGCAGTGACGTAATCTGCTATAGATCATGACGTGTCACGTTTTTGTGCACATGTACGCACGGCACCAAAACAAGTAGTATAGAAGGGTTCTTTTGAGAGTAGAATGACATAGGTCTGGCTCTGCGAGAGTCCATTGACCTTAGATGACCCCCCCGCCCCCCACACCCATGGACGCTGTCAGAATGATTCATCTTAGATCAATAGACTCTCGCAGAGTCAATGGACTCTCTCTGAGCCAGGATTATGTAATTTTATGCTCAATAGAACCCTACTATACTACTATAGTACTACTGGTTGTGATCATATGATTTGTTGTTTGTTTGTTGTTGTTTTACATCCTAGCAATATCCAAGGTCATATCAGGATGGGTACCGACTTGTGACAGTATGCACTCATGGCGATTTTATAGTGCTGCCCCACCGGGAAATCAGGCTGCCGGCACCATGACCCGATATCCCACTCAGTCACATTATCCTGACACCGAGCTAACCAGCCTCTCCTATTCTCCATACCTTCCTTATCTAAGCAATTAATTACTTTTTCATTTAAATTCTTCTTATTATATAACACATTAGATAATGTCACATAAAACACTGTCCTGTGTGTTTTGGTGTCACACGTAACACTGTCTCACAAACTACTAACTTCGCTATTCTCTGACAAATATGTATGATCTGCTTTTAAGGAACTACACATATAATGAGTATATTAAAATGAATAATTCTTTTGATAACACAACAAAACATTGTTATATATGAAGAAGATGGAAAACATTTTATTTGTGATGGGACGTATGTTACGGTGTCACAAATTAAATTAGTTTTTTTAAATCAGTGTTTAATGTAGATACTGCGCTTTGTGCTTTAAAAGTTATCTTTCCTGTTTTACTTCAACATCCCATACCAATAATCTGGTCAACATCTGTGATACTGTACTTAAACGATGGTGGTGTCACATTGAATCACACAGAGCACTCTTTGCATCAACATTTTTGAAGCCTAATTACCTCAAAACCAGTGGTGGTAGTGATTTTTTGTTTTTGGTTGATGATTCCACTCACCTGGAAGTTTATAAATAGTATACAATAGATGTTCAGAATACATTTTTATTTTTGACACTAATGCAACAATTGGGTCTCCAATTCTGGAGAATCACTCAAGTACAATAAGGCTAGAAAGAGTAAAATAAGAAGACGAAAAAGAGTAAGAAAAAGAGGAAGCATGCATCCTTGTCCTCTTCCTCGAGCTCCAGCTCTTCGTCATCAGAGGATTCTGACTCTGACACAAACCACATGCTAGCCCTGGCAAAAGAATTTGATCTGGAGGTTAAGAACATGCTCACAAAACCGGGCAAGAAAGTGAGATTGTGTACGTTGTTGAGGAGGGCGCTGGAATGTCACTTCCACACCTTCAAGCCATCTGAGGTGATACTCAGAGGGGCGGAGAAAGTCACCGGTGTCAAGGGCATTGAGGCGTCATGCCCTAAAGAAATGGACAGTGAAGTCCCGATGTCAGAAGAGAAAAAGAAAATCGAGAATGTGATGTACACAAGCCAGAGAGGTGTGGTGGCAGCTCTAACTGCTATTCTCCCAGTTACCAACTGTATGCTGAAAGAGAAAGTATTCACTTCCCTTGCGAGACTTAATTGGCTCACAGGAGCTTACATCCCAGGTTCACTAAATGTAATAGCAGATAAGCACAGTAGAGAGTTCAAGGACCATCTTGAATGGGCACTTGTCTCCAAAAACCCTTAAGAAAGTTTGTTTGTTCTGGAGAAAACCGGATGTAGATTTGTTTGCTTTGCGAAAAAAGTTCAGAATTCCAAAATATATGTCGTGGAAACCAGAACCTGATTCTTGGAGGGTAGATGCATTTACCTTTAAATGGTCACACCATTTCTTCTACGTGTTCCCACCGTTCAGCATGATTGCAAGAGTCAGCCGGAAACTGGATAGAGGAAGCCAATGCTATCCTAGTGACGCCGCATTGACCCAGCCAACCGTGGTTTGCTGCACTCAACAGGTGGAGTCTAGAACGGCGATTTCTACCATGAGCACAAGACAATCTGGTTCCACAGGGACCACTGGAAGAAAAGGGAGATATCAACAACCCCCCTTGGTGGTATTCCGTTTTTAAGGACATATCTTCAATGGTTTGGGTTAGACCCAACTACCACGGAATTCATTGTGTCATCAGCTTGACGTGAAGGTACAGTGAAGCTTATAAATGCAAATGCTTAAAAAAAGTGGGGGCTGTTTTGCATTATGAAAGTTGTTAAACCATGAGCACCATCAGTGGCACAAGTTTGCCGGTTCCTAAGGACCCTAGCAGAGGAAGGTCTGGGGTTTGGGGCAATAAACACAGCAAGGTGTGCTTTGTCAGTGGTGTTACTGTGGGTGGATGGACAAACAATTGGCAAACATCAGCTGGTGCATTGGCTTATGCGGTCAGTTTATGCAAAAGAAAACCACCAAAACCAAAGTACTCCAGGTTTTGCGATGTGAATAAAGTGTTTGATTTACTACGAGACTGGCCTGGAAACAGGAACTTGAATCTCAGGGAACTTACATTAAAATTAGTCATTTTGTTACTCTTAGTAACAGGACACAGAGGACAAACCATTGTTGATCTCTCCATTAAGGGGATGGAGGAACAGGAGAGGAAGTGACTTTTCATCTGAAAAAAACTACTTAAGTCAAATAGACTTGGAGATCCATTGTCATCAAAATCTTTGCATGCATACAATGAGTGCCCACATATACGTGTTGTTAGAGCTCTAAAAGGTTATTTAGGGCGCACAAAAAACATTAGGATAGGGAAGCAACTATTAGTTAGCTACATAAAACCTCATGCGCCAATATCAAGGGACACTTGGACTGTTCAACTACTTGACAGGGCAGGTGTAAATACCAAGGAGTTTGGGCCACACTCAACTCGAGGTGCGGCTGCTTCGAAAGCTGGAGCATTAGGAATTTCAGTTAACACTATTATAAAACTTGCAGGCTGGAAGACAGCCTGGTCTTTTGTTCTCCACTATAACAAGAAGGTGGAAAAACATAAAGTAGCCAAAAGGTTGTTGGACAATGCTAAAAACAGGCCAGTTTAGGCTCTATGAAGAAATAAAATGGCAGTTATTGTGCATGTTATGTAGTAACATGAGTAATTCATAACAATTGGTCACCTCACATCTACTGAATTACTTGGTTGCCAAAACAGAACAAAGTTAAAACATGAAGAACTGGCTTAACTCATAGCTTAGATCTTATTATTCTGTACACTATGCTGACAGGCAAAGAAATAATCAAAAACAAAAGTTATTAACCTTAATTTAGAGAACCCAGTTAATTCATTTGGCTCCTTACTAACCAAGTAATTCTATTACATAGTGTGACCTATTCTAATAACTGGATTGGGCTTACAAGTAATCTAATAGATAACTGGTTAAACTCATATTCTGGAGATACTGTTCTGATAGCATATAAAATATATAAAAAGGGAATAATATAAAATGTCATAAACTAAGAAATTAATTAATTTGAGTTAATCTCCAACTGCTAGTGGATTTCTCAAAGAATTAGAAGTCCCAGTTCTATCTATGCATGTTATATAAATCATCAGTAAATTATAGACTTGGATTTTATTCATCTCTATTGTTCTTTTGTAAACTGACAAATGGGTGCAAACTTAGTTGAAGTTCTATCTACTAACTAGTTTGAGCTTCTAAGCAAAATAATAGATAAACTGGGTTAACTCATATTCTGGAGATAGTGGTTTCATAGTTTCAAAAGAAATCAATTACCTTGCTGATATTTATCTACTGAAATTTATAAACAAGAACTTAAATAATTTCAAATTGATCTCCAACTCTTAAATGGACAATCTCAAAGAATTAGAATTACCAGTTATATCTGCATGTTATATAATTCATCAGTAATTTTAGACTAGGATTTATTCCTATCTTTGTTCTTTTGTAAACTGACAAATGGGTTCAAACTGAGATTAAGTTCTATCTACTAACTAGATTGAGCTTCTAAAGCAATATAATAGATAAACTGGGTTAACTCATATTCTAGAGATAATGGTCTCATAGTTTCAAAAGGAAATCAAATACCTTGCTAATATGTATCTAATGAAATTTATAAACATGAACTTAAATAAAATTTGAATTGATCTCCAACTATTAATGGACAATCTCAAAGAATTAGAAATCCCAGTTCTATATATATATGTATGTTACATAAATCATCAGTAATTGGGTTAACTCATATTCTAGAGATAATGGTCTTCTAGTTTCAAAGAAATCAAATACCTTGCTGATATGTATCTAATGAAATTTATAAACATGAACTTAAATAAATTCAAATTGATCTCCAACTATTAATGGACAATCTCAAAGAATTAGAAATCCAAGATCTATCTATGTATGTTATATAAATCATCAGTAATGTTAAAAAATAAGATTTAATTCCTATCTCTTGTTCTTTATTAAAAATGCCAAAGAACTCTGTTGGAATGACTGAACCCACAACATAGAAGGTCTCTGACTATTCAAAACTGGTGTTGCCAAAGTGATGTAAACAAAACTTGTATGCGTTGCCATAACCACTCAATTCAATCTGTGATCCAAGGACTTTGCATCTGTGTTGCTAGGTCCGGTAGTGAGGACACATTCATGTCTCCAAGCATTCATATCAAATGTCAACAACAATCTCCAAGGAAACCCATAGTGTATATAGAGGTGGAAAACCTAGGATCTCCAACTCACCTTGTCCTGGCACTCATACAGTAAACACCTGGAAGGCGGTTTTTCCCCACCCTCCCTCCCTCTTGTACTTACGATATGGCTACTAGGGCTGAGTGTTAGAGGTTTTTCGGTTGAATCGAACCCGGAACTTCGAGTGTGTGTTTAATAACATAGCCTGTGTGTTCTTATGATATGACTTAAACTGACATGTGGTATAATACTTCTGTATACTTACAAATGATTGATTGTACAAACCTATTTGCTACGAATAATCTTGGAGATGTAAATAAATTATAAATTTACTCCCAGTCCAGTCTTTTGTTATGAATTACAAGTAATGTGTAACAGTCTCCTTGGAAACTTGTAAATAACGTTCATAGTGATTCTGGTTATAAACAAAATAAAGAAAAGGCTAAGCGTAAGCTATTACAATGTCATAGTTCTTTTATGAGAAGGGAACAGCCCAAGGTAAAATAGGATGAGTTAGACGAGACTTACCTAGGTATAGTTGAAGGATAACTTCTGTTTTACCAAGGGCTGTGCCCCTTGGTAGTCGCAGTACAGGACCCACTCAACCCGCTCCTTGCGATACAAAAGAAATTATTTGTTAAATAATTAAGAATTAAATATGTATACAAAGGAAAAAGGGAAGGGGAATATATATATATATATATTCCCCTTTTGCAACTTGCCTAATTTTTGTCATTTTCTTTTCACGAAGCAATCTGTGACACCAATATTCACAATACTTCAATTTCATGTTCACTTAGATATGATGGTTTAACCCCATTCACAATCTACTAATATGCCCTATCTAAGTACCCACTTATCTACCTATTTACAATGTAATTTAAACGGCCGGAAGACCAGTGCCTCAACTCTGAAAACAATTATATTCTGATGAATAAGCTGTTTTACACACGCACAAACAAAATTATATCATTGTAGGGACTACAGCAATGAAGTATTCATGCTTATTAATATGACCTGTTGTTAATGTTATACTCTGCTGCTCTTATTATGTACTACTACTAGTCCTACTAGTATAAATGGTTGCAACTGTTCACAACTGGAAAACCAGTGTTTCACCAAGAAGATACTATATTCAGATGAATGAGACATATCTTCTTTCTCTTTAACTTCATCCCACTCAAATCCACCCAGCGCCCCCCCCCCCCATCAAAGCACCCCCCACACACACATACACACACACACAAAACAAAAAACACATAGATCGTCAGAATTGGCTACTGCTTAGAGTCAAGCTGCCTGGGGTGGGTGCCTGCGCATGTGTGTGTGTGATTTTGCTGGTTTGATGCCATTTCCCATTGCAATCTGCAGACGCTTCAAGATGAGTGACACTCTGCGCTACATCGTGGCTGAGCTGCGGAAGGAGCCCTTCAACAAGCAGTACAACCTCATTAGCTTCGACTCGCTGGAGCCGCTTAAGCTCCTCCAGGTGCTTTCTGATGTGCTCGCAGTGATCGACCCTAAGGTGAGCCAGACAGAATTATTTTACTTTTATTTAATTTTACCGTCACACATGGTGCGGTGATTTTGGTCGGCATCCCCCTCTGGGCCTGGGGTGATGCACTGAAATAATTATTTAAAAGAAGAAATTTAGCTTCAATTTCTTTTTGCATTTTATATTTGTGTTAAAAGGAAAACAAAGTGTTGTCTATGTTTTCCTGTTTTTTCTTTCTTTAAAATATTTTCATGTGCACTTAGATATGCCTAGGGCACAAATTCTGCGGGTGCCATGGTCTGCGGTGTATCTTGTGGTTTGTGCAAATGTTACGGCATTGCGGCCTGCAGTTTATCTATTCACAAATCATACGGTTTGTGTGGAATAACTTTCTTAATATTGATCACACAAACATGAATTTTGTACTATATTGATATTCATTTTACAACCTTTTCATTGATGTCAACAAAGGTCACTGTACGGTGTTGAGGAGTCTGGATTCCCAGGATTGCGGCCTGTGGCGTTGCGATTTTTCTAAGTTAAGATAACTCCGACTTTAAAAAAACGCAACACCTTGCAACGAGCAAAAAACTCTATGGTCACCGTATGGTGACCGTTACTCATCATGGGGTCATCATACGTCTGGCCGATGTGGTGACTTATGGTCGCCGCAAGCACGCCGTAACGCATTTGTGACCAAGGCATTATTTTGCAACTCAATATGGATCTATTTAGAGACTTCATATGGTACTTGTGCCATTTGACCTAACAGCGACTCTTTTTTTTTTAATAGATCTTTTTCCCTCCTAAAAGTACTTAAGGGTATTTCAGGATGGCGAACAAACGAAAGGCACCCCTGCATCCAAAGAACACGTGTGTGTGCATCTACATGCAAAATAAGAACTTTGATAAGCCCAATGACAATGTTATCTTTTTTTTTATTTGTTGTATTATTCGATGATTAAAGTTGCATAATCTGATGGTTTTTAATTTAAGTCATATTAATTTAGATGAATATATTTAAGGTTGAACATTATAATCGACTTTATTTTTATGTAATTTTTTATTTGAAATGAAAACATGTAAAATTAAATTGGTGTGAACACCAAAATTCTTGAAATCGTAGGTTTCAGCAGCGACATGTTCTATGAAATTGACTTAATCCTTTTATTCAGCAATAAGTATGTACTGGGTGTACCAGCATGTAAGTTAGATATGCAGGATGTTTGTTTGTTTGTTGTTTTACATCATAGCAACATCTAAGGTCATATCAGGACGGGTACTGACTTGTGACAGTGCGCACTCATGGCAATTTTATAGTGTTGGCCCACTGGGAAACTAGGCCACCAGCACCATGACCTGATATCCCACTCAGTCACATGATCCTGACGCTGAGCCAACCAGTCCATGCCCTATCCTAATAATGCCGAGCACCAGGCTAGGAAGCGACAAGACTCAAATTTTAAGTCATTGGTTTGACTCGACCAGAATTCGAACCGATCTCCCAAGACAAGGGATGGACGCTCTACTCGTTCGGCCACCCCGTCTGGTGATGTGCAGGATCAAATCTAGGCAAATTGTATCCTTCCATTGAACTAAACAGAAAATTTCAGCTGCAGATAATTGGGCTTCCTCATTCCACTGTTCCTTGCCCCATCCTACTAATGCCGAGCACCAGGCTAGGTAGTGACAAGTATCAATTTGGTTGAAAGCCATTGGGGTTGACTGGTCCCCTGGACGAAGTGGCCCTTCCGGTAGAGCGCCGGCTTCACGTGCGGAGGCCGGCAGTTCGAATCCCAGCCAAGTCAAACCAGTGATTTATAACAAAATTGATACTTGTCGCTACCTAGGCTGGTGCTCGGCATTACTTGGATAGAGTAAGGACTGGTTAGCTCAGTATCAGGATAATGTGACTGAGTGGAATATCGGGTCACGGTGCCATCAGCCTGGTCTCCATGGGGGCTTGGGGGGGAGCACTATAAAGTTTGGTCTCCCCGGGCGAGCAGCACTATAAAGTCGCCAAGTTAGTGCCCCTCCTGATATGACCATAGATGTTGCTAGGAAGTAAAACCCCAACGATCAAATGGAAGCTAGGCCCGGTCAGTCCTGGGTGGTCACCATACTGGCCTTTTTGGTTGCAGAACAAAATCGACGTACGCGAAGAAACCGCCGACCAGACGGCTATCCGCATCTTCAGCATGCTGCGGATCCTCATGTACAAGCCTCCGACAGAGGCCGGCAGCCTGTAAGTGTCTAACCACTCCCCTGTGGGTGCGCGTATGTAGGCGTGGTCATGCGGACTGGGGGTTGGGGAGGGGGGGGGGGGCAGCAGGACAGCTTAATTGTTGTCATTTTGTGTTGTCAGCCCTTGTTGCCCGATATGAAGCTTGAGGCAAGAAGAGTGATGTAAATTCCAAACTAAATACAGAAATTAAGAAAAAATAAACACACAAATTCACTGGTTGTACAATACTTACTCCAGTTTTGGAAGGAGAGCTATTTGTATGGATTTGCATGTTCTGGACATTATTCTTTAGGATATATACAGAAAATTGTTTTTAATTTCAAATAAATATCTGGTCATTTGAACTTTGAAAGAGTGTGTGAAATTGGGATGGGGAAATTAATGAGTGCTGAATAACATTTCTTGAATCACCGCCAAGCTGTACCTGTGTCTGCCAGCAAGATTGTACCGCTCTGTACCTGTACTGTTGCCACAGCTTTTCTTTGTCTTTTTCTTTTCAAATAATATCTCAATGGACATAAATGTAGATGGAGTATTTTCCCTCCTGTGCATTTGACCCCTACCTGGTGTTCCGGACACAAGTCACACTATAGAAGAAATCACTTTCAGTTATTTAAAATGTGCTTTGAACTCAAATTGCCAATTCGCTTTTTGTGTATATAGAAAGGTGCATGCTATCTCTAAATGGTATACTCTCGCTAATTACAGACATTTGCACAAATTTAATTACAGTGAAACTCAGTTATAACGCGCCTCGATTTAACGCGAATTCGGATATAACGCAATGATTCATTGCACCCAGAATGCTTTAATTCAAAGGTAATCCACTAAACTTAACCCCGATTTAACGTGAACCCGCTGTTTTCGCGATGACATCGTATGGACCCCAACGATCACGTTATAATGGGGTTTCACTGGATCTCCAATTTCCCAATCCTGTTGTTCTTGTCTGATCAGTTCTAACTGTGCTTAATGCTATTGTAGAATGTTTATTTTGTGTGCGCTTTCCGTCTTGTGTAGTGACTAATTAATTTATTTGCATACTGACTTTGCCTTATTAGACGAGCGACCATGGGTAACATGTAAGTATCCCCCGAGGGCACCTCTGTAGTATTGTGAATGACCTAATGATAAATAGCGCAACATAAGTGAAAAGGAACTTTGATATTCTTCGATTGCGAAAATGGTTTGATTGGTAATTACGTGCACAATAAGATAACAGTATTGGCATACTTATGAATATAACATATTATGTTGCGTGGGAAATGGTTTGGAAACCTTTGTTACGTTTGTTGATTTAAGTAGGGGTGCATTTCAATCACAAACAATTGATCTTCCTCATTCCATTGCTCCTTGCCCTATCCTAGTTATGCTGAGTACCAGCCTTAGCGGTGACAAGTAAAGTCTTTTTAAGTCATTATTTTTACATGGCCGGTGTCGCAGTTTGAGCGCCCTTCTGTTGCTTCTGTGCATGCGCAGATTTTCTAACGCCTTCAAACTGCAGCATGTCGCAGTTTGAGCACCCTGCCAGTTTGAGCGCCCTGCAAATTTCAATCAATTTTTTTGCATTTTCTCTCAAATTAAAACATATACAGTTTTATATGAATGGAAACTCGGAATCTCACCTTTCTAGGGGTATTAGTACCTTTTTCCTGGGTACTTTGATCAACAAATGGCGTTGTTGCACAAATTGGATGTATACGAGCTAATTCTACTAGGGATACCATGACACATCTGCACCTGGGAATTACCATGGATTGAGAGTGAAAACTGGGAGTTGGGAGTAGTTTTTATTTAGCTATATCAGGTTGTTTCTGCTGTAATACATTTGTAAGAACCCTTTGTGGTTTGTTTTGCCAGGGTGTTGAAGTGGAGCATTTTTTGACAGAATTTGGCATTTTCAACAAGTAATCAGCCTGTGTTTGGGGTACCTACTTATAGGCCACGGTAGTTTGAAACTGGGTAGAATTTGACGCATGCGCAGACGATGCTGTTAAATTCTGCGCATGCGCAGAAGCAACAGAAGGGTGCTCAAACTGCGACACCGGGGTTCGAGACCCATGACCTGCCTCAAGGGAAATGGGACCTCAACTCATTCCGCCTTTTAAAAAAATGATAACGTGTGTGGAGTGTCACAATAATTTAAATTTAAGTGACATGCTAGATTTAAATAAGTCAGTTAATTATGCACTATTGATGTGAAATTTAGGTATGAAACAGTTTTTAATGCGATGATATATGGTTCATGAAACAAATCATGAAGAAAGTGATTTTATTTTCTTGCATCATGATGTTAGCATTTTATTTTCATTTGATGTAGTCACATTATGTAATCACGTACGATAGCTCCATGTTGTGACGTCTACTTTTTAAAAGGACAATATGAGTTTAATACAATTTTGCGAAATAACACTTTAGTAGCACCGCAGTAAATTTTCTTAATTATAATTTACACGTTAAGCTGGGTCAACACAGAAAAGTATATGTGGAAAGTTCTAAGTGATTAATGGCACTGTTTTATTTTCTTGCTTTTAATTTTTTAAACAATTTATTTGATTGTTTATTTTAGTTGGGTTTTTAAAAGGGATTGTGTTACTTTTTAGTTCTCCCTTTCCTTGCTGTTTTTTGGTGGGATTTCTTTGCATTCCTCTGACAAGCCCTGCAGTTCAAAATATAAACATGATTTTCTTGTGTATATGATTCATAATAATGTAGATTTTTCAAGATGCCATTCAGTTAGTTGTAGCGTGTGACTGGTCTCATTATTGAAATCGATGTACTGGTGTTAGAATACAATACCATCGACATCGATGGAATATAGGAGAGACAGCACCTATGTGTGTAATACTGGATGCCGGTTAAGTCAGTTTTAATTCCACTTTAAAGTATAATTACATGCTCATCTTTACCTTTTAGAAATACCCTAGCCCATAATAACTCAAGTCTAAGCATAGATACCTCTTTTGATTTAATTTTGTTTCATTTCGGAACAATTTTATTTTTAATATATATCATGTATATAATATAGTTTATATTTTTGCAAGCAAAAAGGTCTTTAAATATTTAAACTCCGCAGAGTTTTATTTATTGACCAATGAATACTGTTTGCTTCTAATATTTGTGTATTGACTAAAAGCTATTTTAAAGAGTATTTTGCATGCGTTTGACTTGACTAACATGATATAGATTTCTTTTATTTAATTATAATGATTATTATTATAAGACTGACATTTTTAGCCATTGACATGTGTTGATCATGGAATCTATACAGACATTTTGTGTTCTCGCATCTTTGTCATGGTCACCAGGTCCAAGTATCCATATATAAAAATGGTCTTTCCGTCCATTTCATGACCTTGACCCTTGGCGGATTGGTGCCTCGGATGCTGTAAATGCATCCAATCAGAAGAGATCACAAGAGCAAATTCTGCTTTCATGTCTGTGCCATGTAGGACTTTAGATAGTGTAAATTCTCATCATCTAGTTGATCTCTTTAGAAGTTGAGATAAATGAAGGTATTCCCATTTCAATGACGAAGCCCCTAAGCTCATGACGCATCTATTTACAATCCATGAGTGAAGGTGTTAAATCAGAAGGCTTCTGATACTAAATTTCAACAGCTCCTACTCTGCACTGATAGCTGTTGTGGAATGTAACAGCAACCATATGCCTTTGAATATTTAGCTTATGCCATATGACCACAATCAGTTGGAAGAAGCCAATATTGGAAGCCATGATTCTTGTAGCTAATAGCCATTTTTATTGCGTTATGCAACTCTCTTCGTGGAAAATATTTGCAATGACGGCAGTCAAGAAGGCATATGGTTTGGCAGTTGACAGTTGGTAATAACATTTCTAACCCGGACCCATACTTTGACCTGAACCCCTTCTTGACTTATTGATGTAAAGCGCTAGCAGCAAATCCTTCTACACCTAACTTACCAACAAAAGCTTTCCCTGACGTATCTCAAGTCACCAGACTGCTGTGAATTGAGTTTGTACTAATTCAATTTGCGCTAATTCAATTTGCACTAATTGCCCTGAAGGAGCAATTTCCGTCAAGGACTGGTGCAGGGCAATAAGCCCATTGTCTACCCCATCATTGAGTGGCTGCTCAAGCGAATCCCCGATCTGCAAAAGCGAGCGTACCTGGCCCGCTACCTCATCCGCATCGACATTCCGACAGACTTCAAGGCCGATGAGCAGATTGATGAACTTTACCAGCAGGTGTGTGCACTAGTCAGTCGACAATGAGTTTATTTCAGAATATTGTTTCATTGGCGTGATCTTCCCCCGATCCATAGAATAGCAACAGGGGGCCACTCTTGGATGCACTCTTGAGCTCGTTTGCTCTCTCTCTCTCCCTCTCCCTCTCTCTCCCTCTCCCTCCCTCTCTCTCCCCCCCTCTCCCTCGCCAGAGGTGGCGCTACCAGTTATGACACATGAAGAAGGCAGTAAGTGCATAGTATAATAATGATAATATTAATAAGGAAATAATTCCCTTCCACGCCTTTATACTCGCATAATGTGTTATGCGTCACATATCTTATATATAATACATTCTCATGATTCAAAGTAGACCATCCAATCATGATGAAGGTAATTCTGAAAATGAATTAGTTGACGATGGCAGGGTACAACATCCACTTGTGCTGGGTGCCTGACCATCCAATGAAACAAGCCGGCTGACTGAGCTGCGGAAATGACTGGACGCTGTTGTTGTACCATATCGGATCCCTCACTCTGATCTGAGGCCACTTATTCACAAGAATATTAATTCAAAATGGCGACATGAATGGGATGGGCATCCTAGCAATAAGTTGCAACTCTCTGGCCCTTCTCGATCGCACTATCACTTGGTTTCCCTGTCTGTCTCCCTTTCTTCGTGTTGCCTTCCTTTCTTCGTTCTGCCATGGTATTAGAAGGGGATAGTGGAAGACTGGATGTGATTTTTGACAGGGATCCAAGTGATATGCTTCAGGAATGGATGCTGATATTATTTGAGTCAATTTGTTAACGGTTCTATGTTTGCCATATTCTATTGAAAGCACGGGTTCCTTTAATCATTTTCCGTGAAAAAATATACATCCCCTCATAAACTTAGCACTACCAAGAGAATCATGGGGAAATAGACTGACAGTTAAATTTCATCTTGTTTTTCTTTTGGTCAAGAGTGACTTATCACACTGATAATTTGTTGATAATGTAATTAGTTATTTGACTGACCTGCCTTTTTTAAAACTTCTTATTTCTTTATATTTTATTAACAGTACGATGCTCTGATGAACATCTTTAAAACCAGTCACAAGGAATCAGAGCAGCTCAAGAACAGCGGGTTTAATACGGCTGATATAAAGAAGGACATTTCGTCCATGGAGGAGGAGCGCGAGCAGCTAGTTAAGCGCATTGATCGTCTCAGGCGCAAGGTAAGTCTGTTTGCATACATTCTTATTGTTGTCTTCTGTACTGTAATTTTTATGGATTTCCGTTTGCCTTAAGATAATTTTAATATAAATTATATAATTAAATTTGATTTAAGATAATAGAGTAGTGTAAAGATTATATGTAAAATATATAAATTATATCTTTTTTATGACCAGACGGGATGGCTGAATGAATGAGCGTACTGACTCCCGTTTTGGTAGATTGTGCGATTTGAACCCATGGGTTCGAACCCTGGTCGAGTCAAACCAATGACTTAAAAATTGATACTTGTCGCTTCCTAGCGAGGCACGCAGCATTATTATTAGCATATGGGAAGGACGGGTTGGCTCAGTGTCAGGATAAGTGTCCGGACTGAGAGAGATATCAAGTCATGGTGCCCTGTTCTCCCAGTGGGCAGCACTATCAAGTCGCCATGAGTGCACTGTCAGAAGTCAGTAGGTCTACCCATCCTGATATGACCTTAGATGTTGAGGGGAGGGTGAGAAGGGAGAACTGGGGTAGTGGGGGGGGGGGGGAAGTGGAATTGTTGGCTCCCACCCGCCCACCCACCCACCCAAAACTAGGTGTTGAGTGTATTGAAGGCTGCAAATTAATTAAATATGTAATAAATTACTTATGTTACTTATTGGCTTAATTAACGACCTGAATAATTAGTAACATATAGCAACACATCGTTTGTTTGAATTGTGCGAATGGTACGAAAAAAAGGCCCCGCTGGGATTTGAACCCAGGATCTCCTGTTTACTAGACAGGCGCTTTGCCAACTAAGCCACGGAGCCGCTGGCAGTCTGGGGCGAGTTCTATGGTACTGCTCCACGTACCCCGTCCCACCTGCTGTGTGTAAGTAGGTCATTGCCTGTGGCGCCACCTAGTGTGTATATGACGCACATACGCCACTAGGTGGCATTAGTCGGAATTACCGCAGTGCCGCTGCAGTCGTTTTGAGTTGCGTTTCATATTATGTTAGCCTATAGCTAATAGGTTTATAAGGCGACAATTAAATGACGATAATCCGCCGCTCCAAATTTCCTTAAATAGTACTGAGCACTAGCCTTTCTGACTCCATTTTATTTTTCTAAGTAATACTGCAACTCAAGTTTCAACACTGGCCTGGGAGTTCTTGCAATGGACTGGTATAGAGGAGCTCGTAATTCCAGCTGTTGCCTGTGCGGTGCAATGTGGAGCGCTTCTCGGCCTTTGGACTAAGATCAAAGACTTTTGGTGCCGATCGCTGAGTAAATCTGGGTTCCGGAGGTACTTTGCGCACATGGTCAAAGGACCCCTGTCCAATGAGGATTTTCCGAAGACATGGAGGGCTTATAACAACAACAACATTTAAAGATTTGTTTGTTTGTTATTGTTTTACGCCCTAGCAACATCTAAGGTCATATCAGGACGGGTACCGACTTGTGACAGTGTGCACTCATGGCAACTTTATAGTGCTGTCCCACTGGGAAACCAGGCCACCGGCACCATGACCTTGTATCCCACTCAGTCACATTATCCTGACACTGCGCACACCAGTCCTTGCCCTGTCCTAATAATGCCGAGCGCCTGGCTAGGAAGCGACAAGTATCAATTTTTAATTCATTGGTTTGACTTGACCAGGGTTCGAACCCACAATCTATCAGCACGGGAGACGGACGCTCTAACTCATTCGGCCATCCCAATTGGGAAAATTTTAAGAAGAAAAAAGAAGCAAAACAGACCTGCGTGAAGCACAAGTGCCATATTATTGCTCCTATTTATATATATTTTTTTTAATCAAACAAATCTGGCCACTCACCAGTTTTAATTGAAACATATCAATAATATTGTGACTAAGTTTTGTGGTGTGTATCAACTATATTTGCATTATTATGTTGTTTGAAGTTAGTCATGACTTAGTTACTCACGGAGCCCTGCTTGACTCTGGGTAAGGGTGAATCTTTTGTCTAGCCATAACTATCAAATTGTTTGATTCCATTGGCATTGAAAATAACAGTCAAATTAAATGTATAGGAGCCTTGCATTGTGGTAGCAATTAAGGACGGTCAAACTGATTTGCATTTTGGTTATTTCTATCACTATTTTCAAGGGTGCGCAGACAAAAGCTCACAAAACAAATGTTTAAAAAATAAAAGTTCACAAGACAAAAGTTCACAAGCGAAAATTTCATAAGACAACCTCATACGCTTAATGGAAAAAGAGACAAAAGATGACAACAATTAATTTTCTTTCCTCTTAGATACACATATACATAAATGTCACAGGTATAACATCCTGGACTATCTTGAAATCTATTTCTTATGGAGCTGGTCACATGTTTATCTTTGTTTTCCATTAAAATTTTTAGAACGAAAATTCACCCCAATTGTCAACTTTAAAAATGACATAACGTTCTTAATGTTTGTCCTAGAATCAAAATTTAAAGTCCACCTTTTCTTTTTTTCTTTTTTTTTTTTTAAATTGAGGCTGTATTTATACTGTCCATAGCATATAAGCCTGGGTATTCAGGCTTGTTTTCAATGCTGGCCAGCTTAATAGTATTTAACCATTCTTTCCACTGACACCAGTTATAATACAATTACATGAAATTACTTAATTTTGTTAATCACGTTAGTGTTCTAACAGACAAAGCGTTCATGTAAAGCTGTTCTGAGGAGCATTTGTAGAAGGAGTCTGATCCCCACCCCCTTTTAAATGAAGCTCATTAAGTTGTGGTCGAGTGCCTGGGGCGCCTGCCTCCCACGTGGGACGTAGGATTTAATCCCTGTCTGAGTAAAACCTAAAACTTACAAATTGGTTCTTGCCGTTACGTTGCTTGACGCTCGGCATTATGACAATATGGCATGGGCTGCTTGCTCAATGCCTGGATAATATGACTGAGTGGGACTGATTAAAGATTGAACCAGACACATAATATCATTGCTCACGGACACAGCTGACTCAGAGGCATGAGTGGGTTAATCAAGGCTTTTATTCGGGCGCTGCCCGCCCGGTGGCATGTACATTGACTGTGTATCATCGGGCAAGAAGCGAACGAGCGAAGGACCCGATATATTGGGGAAATGAAATGTGATGATGGCACATGAGTCATGTGAACGATTTAACAAACGAGTAATCAATTAGCTTAAAGTACAATAGCAATAGTTAATGATAAACATATGAGATAACAGTAGAGGATAAATTATCAGTGATGTGACATTTAATTAGGTGTGATCTGTCATCTGTGTGATTGTTGTGGGCACAATCAACTGCAGGTGTGGGTGGATGGGTAAAGTTGGAGGTGGGAAGTGGTCAGTGTGGGAGTTTGGAGAAGACTGACCAGCTTCGGTGGCTCTGGGAGACGCCAGGATAGTGCCGGGCCGTGATGGCTGGCAGGAGTTTATATAGGCCGGAGTGGGGCACAAGACCCTGTCGCACGTCACTCGCCCCTCTCCCCCACCATAGTTGCAGGGGGGGTGGAGGGCTTTGGGCTTGAGTCTGCCGTGTCCAGCAATGACACCGAATGAGCGAGCGAGCTCATTCAAGACAATGATGATGATAATAATGATGATGATAATAATAACAATGATGATAATAATAACAATGATGATAATAACAATGATGATAATTATACAATGATAATAACAATGATGATAACAATGATAATAATAACTGGTAATAACTAGGATAACATGCTATTATTGGAGCAACATTAATTACACTTACAATTTACAGGTAATCTCGCCATAAATTTGTCCGTTCACATGTAGTGGTCCTGCAATTACTTCAGATGTTGCTAGGATGTAAAAACCCCAATAAACTGACAAATTAAAAAAGGAAGTTGGTCTCTGATTGACAGGTTGAGTCGCAGCCCAACACGGCGCCTATGCTGGCAGCGGCTCGAGCCCTGCGGACACAGAAGGACAAAGAAACACGCATCTACCAGCAGAAGAACGAGCAGAAGAACCTGGTACGTCACCAAACCTCGCCTTTTACCGACAGGGCTAAGCAAGGGTGAAAGGTCTCAGCAATTTTATGGCTTTGGCAAATTTTGGTAAACTACCTGGATTTGTGTGGCCCCTGAACTGTGCGGTGGGTAGATTTCCATGTAACACATGCAGGCATCCTCTCATAGCCGGGTTTGTACGTGTCCTTGAAAACCTGGAAAGTCATATAATTTGATATTTCTCAAATGATCCTTGAAAGTCCTTGAAAATGACATTTTTTCTTTTTGCCGACATGCCCACACTTCCATCGATGATGTTTTGTATTAAAAGTGATTTTTGGGGGGGGGGGGGTTGTTATCCTGCCTCTTGATTTTTATATTAAAAACATACATATAGCCATTGTTATTTCTCATGCTTATTCACAATTCACATCTTACACGGTGACTCGAGTATAGATACAGCTGTGTTTCAGGGCACTTTAATTTAATAAATATCTTTAAAACGTCCTGGAATTTTGCACTGAACGGTCCTGGAAAGACCTGGGATTTGATATCTCAAATTAGGTATGAACCCTGACTAGGCTTAGCACTGTCAGGGAATCGCTGAAAACTCCAGAAGTCCGATGTCATACAATACTCTCCTAGCATAATCTTAGCAACATGCCTCTTAGCAATTGCTATAGACTGTTAATAGTGTTATCAGAGAGCGTTCTGCTGTCATTGTTGTGACTATTATAACCTACCTCGACATCGATTTATGCTCCTTTTCGCCGACCACTTTCATCCCTAATTAAGCAGGTCACGTGGAGAGCGTTTGTGTTTTATTTACCAAGCTGCAATCATTGCAGCATTAAGGTGTTACCATTTCCTCATGGAAATGAGAAACTTTTCATTGACGAAATGTTAAATTTATTAATAATTTAGTAAAAAAATTAGAGCTATGATTAATTGTGGTGGCACCAGATCACTTTGATGTGGCAATGTGGAGTCACGCTACCGTCGCTACCTATATATGGTGATGTTCTAGCTGGTTCACTTTCGCACCAGCAGTGCACAAAGTGTGTCATTCGTAAAGTATTGTTCTGGTTTCAAGAGGGAGAACACTCAAGATGGTCGAGTCAAACCAATAACTTAAAAATTTATACGTGTCGCTTCCTAGCCAGGCGCTTGGCATTATTAGGATAGGACATGGAGCAGTGGAATGAGGAAGACCAGTCATCTGCGATTAAAATTTTGCCTGCTTAATCAACTAGTATGCCAAAAAAAGCTACCAATTCCCCCAGTTGTTATCGACTGGATAAAGCAAAGCATCAGAGATCTTTAATTGTTTGTCGTTGATTGACTTGAGGAAAGCCTCGGCCGCTACATTAAGTTTGTAGTGAATGACCGATTACATTATGGTGTTGCAGATTGTGCAGTTCGAACAGCGAATACACCGCCTTCAGCAGCAGCTGAAGGAGGTGCGTCAGGCCGGAATTGGGGCAACAGCACAAGGTTTGTCTGGTTATGTGATTTCAAATGTAGTTGTGATGGAGAAAAGGGGCGAATTAAAAATTCGACTTTGAAATAATTTAAAAGGCATATTCTGCATCTATGCATTTTACAGAATATTCAGTATGCATATGTACACAATAGAGTGACCAATTCAAAGGTGAAAGACAGCAATTTCCACTCAGCCATTGTGTCCTGATTCAGCAGTTTAGAATCTGTTCATATAAAGATATTGATTTTTGCAGAAGGTCACACAATGATTGCACATAATGGTAGGCCGAATGCTAAAACATTCTAGGATTTGTGGGGTTTTTCGTATTGGCCTATGCTGCCGACACGGCGTAAAGCAACCACCAATCAATCAATCATTATTAGATTTTTTATTGGATTTCTGTGAGAAAATGATGTTTTATGTGTTCTATAATGCACTGAGTTATGAGACCCCCCACCCCATTTTTTTTTTGCTCTTTCGGGTGAACTGCAATGATTTTTGGTGAGTTAATTTAATGTTTACTTTTCTTCTGTTTTTTTTTATCAAAGTGGAATAAACTGCTAGAAAAAGAAAATCTTTTTAAAGAAATAATCTAGTTTTGTTTATTAAATAGCTTTACTAAAAAGTAATTTGTTTTAATTTTTACTGTGACAACAATGATTTATTCGCAGAATTCTTTAATTCAAAGGCAACCCCGATTTAGCGTGACCTTGCTTTTTTACACGATGAGATTTTATGAACCTCGATCGCGTTATAACAGAGCCACACTGTGTACATCATATGCAGGACTTCTTCTGAAAGTGACTCCTAATGTCTTGGTAGGTCCACCATGGATGGATAAGACAACATGGTCCACAATATTAGAAAGAGCATTAGAAACATTAGAAAGAGCACAATAGGTTCGCCCCCCACCCACCCCAAAAAAGAAGGAGCCATTGAAACTTTAAATCACTGATAGACCATGGCATATATATATATATCCAAACACTGGCCTCAGTTGACCTGGATTGTAGAGAGCTCGATGGTGCCACCTGTAGGCAATCTGAGATAATTACACACTTCATGGTCTGTGATAATACAGACATAGTCAGTTATTTCCCCATACTTACACCCAGGGTTCACACATGCCGCGAAGGGGAGTGGGACGTACCTCAGGTGGTTCAGTGTCAACCTGTGAAGGTGTGAGTCATCCTATCGATCCTGCTCAGTGGACACATTTGCAGTTTGGGCTATTTTCCATTCCAACCAGTCCACAACTGGTTCATCAAAGGCTGTGGTATGTGCTGTCCTGTCTGTGGGAAAGTGCATATAAAAGATCCCTTGCTGCTTATCAGAAAAAGTAGCCTATGTGGCGGCAGCAGTTTTCCTATAAAAAAAAATATGACCATATGTTTCATGTCCAATAGCTGATGATAAAAATCAATGTGCTCTAGAGGCGTCGTTAAATAAAACAAACCTTCCCTTTTTTTGCACAAACATGTCGCCGAAGGTCATGAATGTTCTTGAATTTAGATTTTTGGCTCGAATACCCTAAAATATTGTTGAATTTAGCTGTATGTTCTTGAGTGTTTTTAAATTCCCTCTCCCCTCGCTCCACATAGCAACAACCTCTTCCAGCCCGGCCGTTGAGTTCCCTCAGTCTGCAAAATTGTTGTATCAAAATATTGTGCATCTCCTTCAAAATGTTCTTGGAAATGTTCTTGAATCTTTTTGTATGAACACTACTTACCCTTCTATGTACCATACACGAGTTATATTAATGCTATGTGATACTTAATCCAATTACTCCAGGCTTGGTTCAGCGGCTGGAGGAGGAGAACAAGGTGAACACCTACATGCTGAAGGAGAAGTTGCCCAAGGAGGTGGACAGTCTCAAGAAGGCGGTTAATGATCTTCAGCAGGTGGCTAGCGAACCAGCCATGGGACAGTCGGACCTCGATGAGATTAATGAGAAGGTACACTGGGCACATTTTGTGGGGTTTAAGAAAACAACAGAAGAAATTCCGATGCATTATTTTACCAGGATGTGAATATGCTCAGAGCACTGTAGTGATTTGTATGCATTCATGAAATCCACGAAACTCCTTGAATTTCATGGGGTTTTTTAATTCGGGCTTGGAAATATCCTGGGGAAAACGGGCCAAAGTGATGTATGTCTCGGAAAAATGCTTGAATCTAACCAACAATAATAAATATTATTTCACAGTTTCTTTCTTTTTTTGGATCCAATAGTCTTATATCTAATAAATGTTGTCAAGTTGTTTTCTTGATTGAAAAAGAAGCACTCAAAAATGTATATGTATGAATAGAGCTACAAATTTGCAACCAAATCCAATACAGGTATTCTGAGTTATAGATAGCATATACGTGTATATACCAGTGTAGGCACCCGCGAAGCGGTGCTCCTCTCCTGACAACAGGTTTCACGATCAGCGTTTCGAACGCGCCGCCTGCGCGGTGGTTCTGGCATTTACGCTAGTCAGCGCCACTAGCGCCGGCTGGGTTCGCCTAAGTATTATGCGCCCGCTACTCGCTAGTTGGCGCCACCAGCAGCTATATAACCACGCCGCTTGACCGGCCCGTCGCCTTCGTGATACGCTACCTGGCCTGCGCGTCGAACTAACTCACCGTTCAGGCGGAAAGAAAAAAAAATGTTGATTGTTATTATGATTCGGCAGCTTTGTGGCCAGCCAGGTACAGTACTATCTTGTGTCAATAAACTGTATTTCCCACAACTACTCTTACTTACGCCTTAGTGGGTCTACACTGGTCTTTCAGGAAGGATGGAGGCTGTGACCCGGCATGTCCGGGTTGCAGCTATAGCTCACATGGCGGAAGTTGGGGTTGGTGTCCTTGCCACTCCTATCCTTCGGAACAGGCCCTGTTCTTTTTAAGTACTTTTGCACCTGATTCCTGGCGACCAAACTGGGTGGGACCTTTGCCATACATCTGTTTGTAATGTAGATTGCCGTGAAATTATTCTAACAAATATTTTACATTAGCTGAAATACTACTTCATGTATGTTTATTCTCCACCTCTCCCAACTTCCGTTGGATAGATTTTAGCTGTGGCCCAGCATGCTGGGTCACAGCCTCCATCTCTCATGAGGTACCAGCAGAACTCTGAACACATGGATTGAGTGTATATGATTGATGTCCTTGAAGAATTACAGTGTGTCCTGGAATTGTCCTGGCAGTTTACTGGTCTGTAGGACTAAGAACTGTGTATAAGACAAACCTAGTGAACCACTAATGTCCTGATGCAGCTCTTTCACTTCACGAAGCCGCCATCTTGGAATTACCTTATTTACTAAGCTGCAGATCTAATTATTCCCGATCGAGTCAAACCAATGACTTATAAAATTGATACTTGTCACTTCCTAGCCTGGTGGTCGGCATTAATAGGATAGGGCAAGGACTGATTAGCTCAGTGTCAAGATAGTGTAACTGAGTGGGATATTGGGTAATGGTGCTGGCAGCCTGATTTGCCAGTGGGGCAGCACTATAAACTAATCATGAGTGAACACTGTCAGAAGTCGGTACCCATCGTGATATGACCTTAGATGTTGCCAGGACATACAACTCCAACAACCAACCAATTATTATAAAGGAGATAAAGAACAGTTTATTATGTCTGTCGATTTCTAACATTTACTGAAGATCACATGGCTTTGCAGTCACTCTTCCTCTCTTTTGGTGCTGGACAAGCTCTGTATGTGTAATTATAATGAAATATGATTTAAATCGGAAGTGTAGTTTTGAAAACCATTTGTTCAAATGACTTATTTATCTAAAGCTCTCTTCTACCTGAGGGGAAAGGAGATATGTGCATAGCACCTTGCTGCATGTTAAATTAGCTTTGTTTTATATAGATGCGTAACGTTAACAGCGAAGTGAACCAGCTTATCGAGAAGCGAATGATGAGTAACGATCCAATTGATGACAAACTCTCACTCTTCAGACAACAGGTAGGTTTTATTTTAAAATATCAATTTGATGTATCTATTCCGTTGCACATATACATCAAACCTTGAGGATCTTGATATAAATCCAGGGATAATGCTTAGAATTAAAAGGTACCTATTTATTTCATTTGCTGTTATGAGCGTCAAACCCCATACCCAATGGACGATACATGTACTGTGTAGCATAGTAATGTTCGCAATCACCCTGATTTCAGCCACCATATGTTCACTAGTAGCAATCTTAGCAGTCGTCGAGAGAACTAAAGCACGCAATCTTGTAAATAGCTCCTTCTAAGAGGGTCAGGGGTACGGGGGCGCGTTTTTTTTAGTAGCTTACACTGAGTGGGAGATTTGGATACACTGCAGGAATGAGACATTTCCGATTTTCGACGGATTTCCTGGTGATTCTTTTTTGTCAAATAGGTAACTTTCCCTCACGCTTATCACTGACAAAATTACCAGAAGTAATATTTCTTCTTTTGTTGTTATTGGAGGCCATTCTCATCCCTGACACTGAGAGGGGAAGGTGTTAATAGTTCAGTTAGAAGGATGTGAGTAGCTCACACTGAGATATGTAAGTAGCTCACACTGAGAGATGTGAGTAGCTCACACTGAGATATGTGTGTAACTCACACTGAGATATGTGAGTAGCTCACATGGAGAGATGTAGGTAGCTCACCCTGAGAGATGTAAGTAGCTCACACTGAGAGATGTAAGTAGCTCACACTGAGAGATGTAAGTAGCTCACACTGAGAGATGTAAGTAGCTCACACTGAGAGATGTAAGTAGCTCACACTGAGAGATGTAAGTAGCTCACACTGAGAAATGTAAGTAGCTCACACTGAGAGATGAAAGTAGCTCACACTGAGAGATGTAAGTAGCTCACACTGAGAGATGTAAGTAGCTCACACTGAGAGATGTAAGTAGCTCACACTGAGAGATTTGAGTAACGTACACCGAGAGATGTGTGTAACTCACACTGAGAGATGTAAGTAGCTCACACTGAGAGATGTGAGTAACTTACACTGAGAGATATGTGTAACTCACACTGACATGTGTGTAGCTCACACTGAGAGATGTGAGTAACTCACTGAGATATGTGTGTAACTCACACTGAGAAATGTGTGTAGCTCGCACTGAGAGATGTGAGTAACACACTGAGATATGTGAGTAACTCACACTGAGACATGTGTGTAGGTCACACTGAGATATGTGAGTAACTCACACTGAGAAATGTGTGTAACTCACACTGATATATGTGTGTAGCTCACTCATAGATACACTGAGAAATGTAAGTAACTCACACTGAGATATGTGTGTAACTCACACTGAGATATGTGAGTAACTCACACCGAGAGATGTGAGTAACTCACGCTGAGATATGTGAGTAACTCACACTAAGATATGTGTGTAACTCACACTGAGAGATGTAAGTAGCTCACACTGAGATATGTGAGTAACTCACACTGAGAGATGTGAGTAACTCACGCTGAGAGATGTGAGTAACTCACGCTGAGATATGTGTGTAACTCACACTGAGAGATGTAAGTAGCTCACACTGAGATATGTGAGTAACTCACACTGAGATATGTGAGTAACTCACACTGAGATATGAGTAACTCACACTAAGATATGTGAGTAACTCACACTAAGATATGTGTGTAACTCACACTGAGATATGTGAGTAACTCACACTAATATATGTGTGTAACTCACTGAGATATGTGAGTAACTCACACTGAGATATGTGAGTAACTCACACTGAGATATGTGCGTAGCTCACATTGGGATGGGTAAGATATGCGTATCTCACAGTGAGAGGAGGGAAGGTGTGAATAACCCATACTCAGAGGGGAAGTTGTGAGTATATCACACTTTAGGTTTTAGTGCAGATGGAGGCAACTTATATGTATTTAAAAAATAAATAAATAAAATGCAATTATTGCTATGATAAAGCAAAAGCCTGTTGTCCAATTTTTGTCTTCTATTATTCCCATGCTATTCTTCAACCTGTGACCCCCTCTGTCCACTCCTCTTCCCACAAGGCGGTCATAATCGTGCGTAAGAAGGAGAATGCGGCTGAGGTGCTGCAGGAGATACGTGAGGACGCCATGCGGGCTCAGAACGAGATTGAACAGAAGCGCGATCAAGTGAAGGAGGCAGACGGCGGCGAGACTCTCAAGGGAGAAGACGTGAGTTAGCAGTAGCAGCTGCCGTTCAATAACATTGCTTTCTTTAGCCCATTGCAAGGTTCATATGGGTCCTTGAAAACCTGGAAAGTCCTGGAATTTGATAATTCTGGATTCCAGACATGCAAACTCTTGGAATTTATCTAAAGATCCTTGAAAGTCCTTGAAAATGGAAAATCATGACCATATTTTTGTTCAGCCTATTTTCACTGACATGCCCAAACTTCAATCAGTGATTGTATTGAACGTGATTTTTGTGGGATTGTCTTGATTTTTATATTAAAACCATACATATAGTCATTTTAATTTTTCATGCTTATTCACAATTCACATTGATTCAACTATGAATACAGCTGTGCTTCGGGGAACTTTAATTTAATAAACATTTTAAAGACGTCCTGGGATTTTGCACTGAACTGTACTGGAAAGTCGTGGAATTTGCTATGTGAAAATGGGTATGAACCACCTTCATGCATAGTTGACAGTGGTTACTCCTTGTATATTTCTCTAAGACTTATTACATCTGATAGTATTATGCATCATTCAGAAAGGAACAAAATACAACTATGGGTGTTGTATGCGTAAGATGTCCCGACTACGACTGGGCGTATTCCGTCGCTAAAGGGTAACTATTGATAACTTGGTTTGTGGTTTGCAGTTCAAGCGCTATGTCAACAAGTTGCGTACAAAAAGCACGACATACAAGAAGAAGCGCAGTGAGCTGGCAGAGTGGCGTGCTGAGCTCGGTGTACTCTCCCGCACTGAAGAGATTCTCAAATCTAAGGACGGCATGATTAATCAAACAATGGTGAGTTATCTGGCTTTTGATTTACATGTGCTTTGTGACATCAAATGCACATTCTGCACTTCATTGTTTGCTATCACACCGTTCATTAAACAAATGTCCAATTCAATTATTTTAGTAAAATAGAGATGATATTTGTTATTGTGGTTTTAGAAATAGATATACTTATTTATATTTTAGTGGGATTATTGTTTGGGAGTGGATACCTACATACATACATACATACATACATACATACATACATACATACATACCTACAAACAAACATACATACATACATACATACTATCATACATACATACATACATAAATAATACACACATACATACCTACACACATGTAGACATACATACATACATACATACATACATACATACATACATACATACATACATACATACATACATACATACAGCAGTGAGTGATACTATATAGGGCCTGGGACAATATGTTGTATGTATCATCTTGTTACGGCCAAGGCTCGAATCTGTGGTTGTGTAGGCAGGCTATGGTGAAATCAAACAGACAAAGAGAAAGGAAGAGTATAATGTGTAAAGAAGGAGACAAGCCCTCTGGTTTATTATTTATATGGTTACATGGGTTCATTGTAGAGTATCACCCCACCCCTTTCCCCCAATGGGAAACAAGCACTCATGGTCCTACCAATAGGGATCCAGCTTTCCTGGTCCCCATGGCTACCAATGGTCTGCCCACCACCACAAGCTGTATGGCCCCTTGGCCACCACCAACCTTGACCTTTGAGTGTGGTGATCCCTATCCCAGCAGAGGGGGTAGGCCCTGAGTGCACTCACACCCACCTGCCAGCACCGCTATGTCTATTTACATCCCACTCAGGCACCACCAACCCATACATATACATACATGCGCCTGGTCATGTACACCGGTCAGTAATAGAACATTTGCATTCCCCCCTATGCCGAATATCGGAATATTTTACAATCTAATTGTTCAATTGTCATTCCATTACACCTTATTATGTGCAAAAAGTGTAAATTACTGGGATTATGTATGGCTGGAACACCAGTGCGCAAAGGCCGACACCGGATTATTCAGAGAAATAAATATGAACCAAAAAAGAAGAATTAAAAAAGTTCCATTTTTCACTGATTAAATGTGTGCTTTGATGCCTCAGAACTACCCATCTACTGGCAGACATGTCACTTACAACCGTTTTGCGATGTGTAAGGAGTTATACGGGTATTATTTCACCTGGGGTGTCCCCGTTCTGTCTACCTTGATAGTTGAATCATTGATATTTTTTTGGTTCGTACGCTATGATCCGAATTAGACTACTCCCGACAGGGATGAAAGATCTCCGCGATTTCGCGGAAATCCGGGGATTTTTCCTGTAGCTATAAGTGTATGCTAATACGTTGCGCCCGTCCTAATATGACCTTAGATGTTGCCAGGACGTAAAACTCCAACAACCAACCAACCAATACATTGTTTCATGCTGCAGCACCATCAGTGTATACTAATATGTGGTGCAAACGCCACAGCACTAGCAGTGTATACTACTAATGGCTTCAAACGACGCAGCAGGGTCAGCGTATACTACTAATACATGCTTCAAACAGCGCAGCACTATCAGTGTATACTACTAATACGTGCTTCAAATGCCGCAGCACTATCAGCGTATACCAATATGTATGAAACCCGACTTCCGGGAATCTTAAGCGATTCCCTGACAATGCTAAGCCCATGGGAGAATATCAGCATTTCCGCTTTTTTTCCCCCGGAGACCACTTTCATCCCTGTTCCAAGCAACCAAGACCACTCTCAGTGTGCAGCTAATCAGGTCACAAGAGGTCATATGGTCACAAGGGGTAAAATGGTCACAAGGCTACCAGCATGCTGCTGCACACCAATGGTTTTGTGCCAGTCAACAGAACTTTGTCTTTCATAACTGGAAGGGGGAGGCTCAAGGTTCAGCCAGAGCTTACTCACCCAATCAGCTGGAGCTGTGTCGTTATTGTTGTTGTTATTGTTGTTGTTGAGTACATCAGCTGTGACAAAGTGTGGAATTTCTCACAGAACATGATTGAGGCTAAGCAAGGTGTATCGGGCTACCGCGAGACGCAAGATGCGTTGGAGAATGTTTCATCGGTGAAAGCAGAGCTGGACCAGATGAAGGGACGCACGCTGGAGGACATGTCCTTCATGGTGCAGAAGTTGACACGGAAGATCCAGGATAAGAAGTCCTCACTCGCACCAATCATTAAGGAGCTGAGGCCACTCCGCCAGAAGGCGCAGGTTAGTGGGAGGTCCAATTTGAATCTGCGTAAACCTGCTATGTTTGTGGGTTTAACAAAAATAAATATATTATATTGATTGTTATAATCTACTTTACTTTAGTTTGGCGTAACTTTCTTTTTATTACCCATATGGGTCATTCTCAGAAACTGTGTACCACATTTTTCGTTTCCACATTACATTGTTAGTGATTTTGCCTTCCATTCCATAAGTCAAATAATTATTGTTGACTGTTTTTAATTATGGTAGCAATACTGCATATATGTAATCTAACCCACAAAATGTATCCAAAATATGCCTATATGATTTTGTGCTGAAGTAAAAATAAGAAAATTTTCATATCGACACCATACATCTACACAAACATTTTTTCAACTTTTTATCTTGTAAGAAACAATTCTCTTGCCTTAAGTGAAATCAATAAAATTTTGTTTGAATTTATTGTGTGTGTTAAAATGATGTTATGGATGGATGTTACATGGTTAATTTCAACAGCTTTCTCAGTTTGTATAAAATCAAAATCAAAAAGTGAAAAGTCTGACATATGTGCAACATTTCAACCTTGATATCTATATATTGATTCTACTATTGTTTTCAATGTTTTCTGCTATTATTTGGAACATATCTCTTTTTGTTTCCATGTCACAAAAGTGGTACACAGTTCCTGAGAATGACCCATATACTTTACTGAGCCGGTGCCCAGGTCACTGATGAGGGACAGTCGTTAATAGACACACTGGGTTGAAGTGTCGTCACCAGCCGGTGACAGCACTAGAATCGGGATAATCTGTACAGGAAGTGCGGTTAAATTTCAGAGTTGGAAAATACATTATGGTATGATCATGTCCATTATTTATAATCACATAATAAATTTGACACCATATATATATTGTAAATAGAGAATAGGTTTTGTGTTATTGGTTTATAAGTCATTTAACCAGGAATGTGATTTCTCCGGTTTTAACTGGAATTCCGGGTATTTTCTGGCCGCCTAAAACGGAATTCTGTTGTTCTTTTTAATTCCGGGTTTTTTCTGGCTGCCGAAACACCTCTGAAATACGCTGTGCAGCCCTCTCGCTACTCAGTGGGATGCTGTGTCCCCACGATAACCTAAAAATAATTCAGGTTTTTTCCTGCACCCAATCACATGCCTGTTTAATGCCAAGCTCCAGGTTAGGTAGCGACGACTATCAATTTTGTACGTAATTGGTTTAACCTGGCTGAGATTCAAACTCCCGACCTTGCGCATGGGAAGCCGGTGCTCTTACTCATTTGGCCACTGCGTCCAGTGGGTGGAAGTTGATGGTGCTTTTATTCCTGGTCGAGTCAAACCAATGACTTAAATATTGATACTTGTCGCTTCCTAGCCTGGCATTCAGCATTATTAGGATAGGACAAGGACTGGTTGGCCCAGCGTCAGGATAATGTGACTGAGTGGGATATCAGGTCATTGTGCTGGTGGCCTGGTCTTCCAGTGGGGCAGCACTATAAAGTCGCCATGAGTGCGCACTGTCACAAGTCTGTATCCGTCCTGATATGACCTTAGATGTTGCTAGAACGTAAAACAACAAACAAAACAAACTTTTATTTTTTGTCATAATAGATTGAGATTTAGAATAACATCTGGTAACAGTTTGAATAAATGGTGTCCGCTTTCAGGAATTACAAGAGGAGTATGACGAAAAGAAGTCTGCCTACGATACTACATCAGCCGGTCTCGAGAGCAACCGATCCAAGCTGGAGCAGGTATAGAGGAACCTCTAACGAGTACACCAGTGTTGGCATCCTTTCACTGAAGCCTTACTAATAAATACCAGTGTGGCCACTGCTCTTTTGAAGAAATGTCAGTGGCGGAAAATTTGGTTTTATAGAGAGAGAAAACCACGAAAATATCTTTGTGTATATGCAGTGAAACAAAAGATGTGATTTTATTCATGTCGTCCTTGTGGGTGGATGGAGGGATCTCAAATGGGCATCAGTCTTTGTGTCAACTTATTTGAAAGCACTACACTAATAATGCACTTGGACATGTGTTTATATATTCCTATATGTATGTAGATTCATTGCTTTTGGTAACATTGTGTTTGCGCATGTCAGGAGGTGCGTGTGCTTCGTGAAGAGTGCAACGCTGAGGAGTCTCGTTACCACTACCTGCATGCCATGAAACGCATCATCGAGATGCAGCAGAAGCGCGTCCAAGAGGAGATGCGCAGCTATGTGTCATCTGACAACCAGGACAAGAAGTGCTACCGGTAAGTGCACATTGAAACTACCCGCCTAGTTCACCAGACTAACACCAGGGGTTACTGGTAGGAATGAATTGACTCTAGCAACATTCATTAGATATTTAACTATCGATTAGTGTTGGAGTGGGGAGGGGAGCAGGATATGGGGGCGGGGTGTGTATCAACACCTCAATCAATGAACATACCAGAAGCCTTCCGGTCTTAAACCTCCATATCAAACAATAACTGCTTATTATAGATATATATTTAATTTTAAATAGTTGATTGGCTGATAATGTATTAACATGTCGAAATTTTGCAGTATTAGAATTTGTATTATTATTATTATCGTGCAGGGATCTGTACATGCGTAAGATCCAGGAGATGGAGAACTTAGGCAAGGGCCTACGCGAGAAGCAAAAGTTCATTAAGGAGAACCAAGAGCCGAATGCAGAGCAGATGCGGCAATGGAAGGACTTAGAGCAACTCATGGATGCCAAGCTCAACAGGCATCCAGGGTCCGTTGTCCCGGTGAGGCGGTCCAAGGATGATGGAGTCGCTTTCTCCAAGAAGCCGGATGTGATCTATGGACACAATGATGAGAACAAACTCATATTATAACTTTGCGTATCGAGAGTCCGGTATAGTTTGAAACTTACAACTACTGTTGTGGTGACAGGCAACTGTGATATAGTTTGTTCTTTCATGTAATTTCCATTTAATTATATAATTATAGTAATTATGTAATTACATGTAGACCCACTGTTAAATTTGATTTAAAGAAAATTCGGCATATAACTAAGTATAAGTGTCGATATCTCAAGAGTTCCTGCAAGGCTCTGTGGATTAGGAAACGCATATGCTTTACTGAGCCAGTGACCAGGTCATTGATGAGGGAGAGTCAGTAATAGATGAGCCTGTCTCAAAAGGTGATAACTAATCATCTTTTTGTCCGTTGTAACGATTGACACGAAACAGCACAGAAATGGTTACACTGAAAACACAAGGACATTTGCTTCAAATCAATATGTGTTCTATTGGGATTATGAAACACCATGTAAAACATTAATCAGTTTATCCTGAGCAAATGCATGAGCAGATAGTATGTTGATCGTTACAATGGACAAAGTTTTGTCCCGTATTACTTAGCACCTTTTGAGACAGTCTCAGATACATAGACCATGTCGAAATGACAGTCACACACTGAGATTTAATTAGGAATAATAAACAGATTGGGAATACATCCATACTTGCATAGTCTGATAAAAGTATAAAGTTTTCGAAAGCAAAACACCTATTGAAATTTGAACCCAAATATTAAACCTATGTACTGGCGCAATTACTAAGTATTTGTTGATACCTAGAAGGGCTTACTAAGTTAATTTAATAGAACCTATTATTGCTGAGGCCAAGGGGGTCAGAGTTTTGACAAGCATGGCAAAATTAATTTAGCATGTTTACACTTCAAATATCTCCCAAGTTAGTCATTTTAAATTTATGTTATGTTAAGCTAAAATAAGGTTTGTTTGTTGTTTTATGCCCTAGCAAAATCTAAGGTCATCAGGAGAGGGTACCAACTTGTGACAATGGGCACTCATGACGACTTTATAGTGCTGCCCCACTGGGAGACCAGACCGCCAGCACCATGACCTGATGTCCCACTCAGTCACATTATCCTGACACTGAGCCAACCAGTACTTAGTCTATCCTAATAATGCCGAGCGCCTGGCTAGGAAGTGACAAGTATCAATTTTTAAGTCATTGGTTTGACTCGACCAGGGTTCGAACCCACAGTCTACCAACACGGGAGACGAACGCGCTAACTCATTCGGCCATCCCGTCTGGTCCTAAATTAAGGTAGATTATAACGATTAACCTGATGTATTTATCTCAGAAAGTGACAAAAACTCAAAGCTATCGGAATATAATTATGCTACTTTAACTCTGTCTGAAATAATACATACTACATAAGGGTCTTCGTTGTTCGTTATCGTGGCATGTACACATTTCCTGCAATATATACTCTAATCTAACTTTTTGAAGAGTTTAAAATATGACAACTTTTTATGCGACACATTACTATGAAGGTAATGTAATGTCCGGAAAGTAAACCCTTCGTATGTTGTACAATTAAGACAGAAAAGGATAAGTATACATTTTTTTTTTTTAACTATATATAATTCAATTTATAATCTATAAAAAAAAAAATTTTATTTAAAGAAATATCGAACAAGATTTACATAGGAGGAGGCTCCTACTGTATAAATAGCTCTAGTTGTACATACATGAATAAGCACCTACCCACCCTACCCCGGATTGTTTGGCTCTCACGAGAGTTTTCACCAACTCCTGTGTGGAAGGAACTTCATATATATTGTCTCTTACAGAGCCGCAGACATTGCTTTTTTTTTATATAGCGAATGGTAGACAGGAAGTGTGAACACTTATTTGTCTCTCACTTTTATTTTTGTTGGTACATTGGGTTGTCCCAAGCAGGGGAAATCCCAGTCACAGATGACTGGTCTTCCCCACTCCACTGCTGGTCGATAGAAAGCCCGAGCCTATACTTTTACCGACCCAAGGGATTTTTAACCTCCCACACCAGATAGACATGGTATGAGAGAAACCGGCCTTTGATGACTCTGTAAGTTACACACAGCGGTGGAAATCCAAATTGGCAGAGCCGGGGGCACGGGGAATCGAACCGCCGACCCTCAGATTAGGAGTCTGACCTAGAAAAAAAGTCACACTCTAACCACTCCGCCACAGGGAACGCCACTCGGCATTGCACTTGTACGTCATTCCAGCACATCTCCGCGATATTTGTGTGTTATGAATGCTTGTTAATTAAACTGTCCGTCCATTGATAGACTCTGTGATAGAAATAAACACAATTGTGGTTTCAACCTTTTTCCTTTTTTGGGTTATATATTTTTATAATTTAATATACAACTTCATCTAGGTAACTGTCACTTCCATAGTCCATACAGGAAAGGTTGGCACCGATCTGGATGGACTTACACTAACTGGCTTTGTGTGTGTGTGTGTGTATGTGTGCGTGCGTGGCTCTTGCCATTCCGGAGCTAGCATGCTAACCATTACACTACATAGACTCCCTGATGCAATCACCATATCTATGCCTACCTGTCTATTTGGTTCTTTGCCTGAGAGGTCAGTGCACTCTACTACAGTCATCCCCTGGAATTGTAAAGCTTTTAAATAGTTTACATCCTTAAGCGGTTTCTTGTTTACAATTAAAGTTGCATGGTCCGATGAAACATTTTTTTCAAAACCAGAACACTTGTGATATATGCGTAATAGACATCCAGACACGTGGGTAATATATGCTAATGAGATGCATGATGTTTTAGACAGTGAGTGAGACAAAGGAGTATGTAAATGAGATGATGTCATGGAAAGTTTAGCCGGCGGTTCAGTGAGCCCTAGACGGGAATAAACCATTCAGTATCCAGAAGTCAAAGTCTTCAGACGTACTTTCACAACACTTACCTACATTTGATTCTATATCACCTTAAGTATTGGTGCATTAACTACGGATTTGTGCAGCATATACAGAATAGTTAGTGAATTTATGACCTCATCCCTTTGGGCAACTACTTTGAGAAAGTCATTAGGCAGGAAAACCACTAACCAATTAGATCAATCTCACGACCTTATTAGTCCTACCCTCATTCCCAGTACCAGATATGGTATAAGTCAGGATCCAGACTACCTAGACATTGCTAGGTCATTCCTCATCTAATATCATGTTTTATGCGTAGTGAATCTGAGCCAAAACAATACTTTTGACAAGGTTGCCGAAATGATTTTGGGTTCTTTCAGCTCAAATTCCTCCAAAGTTAGCCATTTTCTATCAAAATGACTCGGGAATAATGAATAGTAGGTTATAATAGTCAACCTGATATAGTTATCTCAGAAATGATGCAAAGATTCGAAAGCCATCGGAATATGCAATTTTAACATACAGACAATGCACTTACAGATACATAAGAGTATCCGTGTTACAGCAACCAGTATTGTGTGAGTTAGGAAAATGTGTTTGGGAATGACGTAGGCTTTAGTGAATATCTTTACATATTTATGTGGGATTCCTGGTGATTATGAGCCGTGTTCACACGGGAAAAGTTTAAAGCGATTTAGACAAGGCGAATAATATAAATCGATTTAGTTTGAAAGTGTTTCGCATTCACACGGGCAGTGCTTGAGTCGGTTTAAGGAGGAAGTGGATATCTGCGCATGAGCAAGTCCATACTAACCAGCGCCAGTTTCGGTTAGTCGACGTCGGCACAAGAGAGTGTGGGTTCGACCTAGATATGTATAGACTGAATCATATTGTTTTGGAACCATAAAAACTTCTGCTGGGCAGTGAAAACCTATAAATAAATGATGAAAAAAACATCTGTGCACCTCTATCCGGTTCATAGACCAAATTATATAATATGCGCTTTTGATCGACCGGAAAGTCAACAAACTAAAGTCTCGACTGCGCATGCGTGTGACGTCCTTAATCCGCCTCAAGTAAGTCGGTTGCGTTCACACGGGCGATATAAGTCGAATCATAAAATTTGGTTCATATAAACCACCTACAGAGGTGGTTTATAAAATCCGAATTATATGATTCGAATCAGCCCTAAACCGCCTCAGCCGCGCGTTCACACGCCAAATGTGAGCCGAACTAGGCAAGGCGATTAATATGAATCGAATTAACTGCCCCGTGTGAACACGGCTATGGATATCGAATACCTTGTTGAAGCAAATCAAAGATTATTCCAAAACAGCGGGGAGTGAATGAGGATCGGGTATGCATAATCTTGAAAAGGCCTTGAATTTCATGGTGTCTCTTGAAAATTTACCAAAACACCTTCGAATTTTTAGATTTATCAAAGTCCGAATCGAAAGCAGTTGCAATTTAATTTGTTTTCATTAACAGCTGCATCAACAAAACATCTACAAATGACAGAATCATGATACGTACATTCTGTTCATTAGTATAATATATTCTGGTTCACATCGTGATAGCTACTATGCTTTTGTTTGATAAAAATAGCATACAGAAACCTAGATAAAAGATTCACCCGGTACTTGTAGTACACGGGTGAAGATCAGCCTTATATAAATACGGGCGAAAATAGCGTTAGTATGGAACATCACCTAGAAACTGTGGCTCCAGTATCAAATGGATACTTCTATAGGCGCATAGATTGGTGAAATGGGAGAGAATGCAAAAAGACAAGATGGCGGCCACAGAACGCCGTCGATTTCACTTTTAAATCTTATTAAACTAGATATTATATTATATTTTTCAACTCAAAGGTAGCGGGCTCTCAACAATACATATGTAAACAATAAATGTTGCTTCTTAGATTGTGAAATTAGGCTCTCAATTCTTTGACCCGCATTTTCGCCACCTTTTACATAGGGTTGGTTTGCACCCCTACTGCAGCAGTACGGGGTGAATCAGAAACCTGGTGAAGTGAGACCATACAGAGTTGACCTGTACATAGGCTGAATCATTATAGTGTCATATTTTGTTTGGCCTTAAGAAATGAGTTTCTGTCCTAAAAAAAGGCCTTCGCACCTTTATGGAATTGGGGATGAGCAGCCCTCCATGTCCTCCAAATGGATGAGCAGCCCCCCACATGTCCTCCAAAGGGATGAGCAGCCCTCCATGTCTTCGCTTACAAATGACATGTCAGTGTGTAGTTTTTAATTCCATTAGATGGCGCCACCCGAGCCTCTAAGTTTCGTTCTTGGCTTGTTTCAAAGATGGCAACACTGAACCACAACCTATTTACTGTCGAGCGCGTGTAATCTGGGTCGTACCATTAATATATTAAATATATCGACGCCTATGATTTTCCTTAATCATCTAATGTCATGTTATACATTTTGTGCATAGCAAATTCAGTATAAGTTACAGTCCACTAGTTGTGTTTGTGTCTATTGGGGGATGTAGCTCAGTGGTAGAGCGTTCGCTTTGCATGTGAAAGGCCCCGGGTTCAATCCCCGGCATCTCCAGGTATTCTTTTAGGTTTTTCTATATTGATTATTTTTGTTTAATCACCTTCACTTTGTCGTCGATATTGATCAAATTATCTTAATATTTTATACACTGTGCCACCCCACCCCCTTTTTTCTGTTCTCCCATTTGTATTTGAAAGTCAATATTTCAGCAAATACTGCGTTATCCCTACTGCTTGCCTATTCGTACGGCCCTTTCAATGTTTATAAACATCGGGAATGCGCGCGCAGCTTGGCTGCAGAACGAATGCACACTGCCATTGAGTTTGTCGACAGTGCAAAAGGTCACCTTATGAATTTAATATAATCTGATTGTTAAACATGTTTTCTGTGTTTTAGAGATATTTCACCTTTTCTGAATGAAGATTGCTCACGACCATTGACAATGCATTGAGTTTGCTGGTACGCGCAGTGCAAAACGTCTATTTTATTCAAAATTAATAGAAATGCAGAACCCTAACCTTACAAATTTAATACAATCTATTTGTTGAATATGTTTTCTATATGTGTACCAGGCGGTTAGTGTCTAGGTGGTGTAGTTTTAGAGATATATCACTTTTTCTGTATCTGTATGAAGATTGCTCACAAACATTGACAATGCATTGAGTTTGCCGGTACGCGCAGTGCAAAACGTCTATTTTATTCAAAATTAATACAAATGCAGAAACCCTAACCATATAAATTTAATATAATCTATTCGTTGAATATGTTTTCTATATGTGTACCAGGCGGTTTGTGTCTAGGTGAAAAAGTGAAATATCTCTAAAATGACACAACCTAGACACAAACCGATTGGAATACATATAGAAAACATATTCAACGAATAGATTATATTAAATATATAAGGTTAGAATAGATTATATTAAATATATAAGGTTAGGGTTCTGCATTTCTATTAATTTTGAATAAAATAAACGTTTTGCACTGCGCGTACGGCAAACTCAATGCATTGTCAATGGCGGTGAGCAACCTTCATACAGAAAAAGTTAAATATCTCTAAAAGCATAACACCTAGTCACAAACCACTTGGAATACCTATAGAAAACATGTTGAACAAAAAGATTATATTAAATTGATATGGTTAGGGTTATGCATTTCTATTAATTTGGAATAAAACTGACGTTTTTCACTGCGCGTACCGGCAAACTCAATGCAGTGTGCCTTCGTTCTGCAGCCGAGCTGCGCACGCACACACGATGTTAGTAAACATTGAAATAGGTCTATACCGACGCTTACTCAGCCTCGTTCTGATGCCTAATTAGGTCGCGCGTGAATCGGATGAAAGTGGTGTGACGTCACATAGCTCCGCAACAAGTCGGAGGTGTAAACAAATGGAGATGACAAGTTGACAACCGTGACATAAATGGTTGACAACCGTGACACTCTAGTTAAATTAAACAATAAGGTACCATGACAAGCAAAATTGCGCGGTGCACGCTAAACAACATATTATATTCAAGATAAAGGGATTTCCACAGAACAACATGTGCTCATTCGCTTTCAACAGAATCACGAGAATGCCTCTGTGACTGTATTCTATGGCACTATGCTAATAATTACTAATAGTAATATTAATAGTAATACACAATTATATAGTAATTCTGGATTCACGATAAACAATGAAGCGCATAAGCTTTTGAAACTTAAAGGGGACTCAACTGACTTAGTAATTACATGCTGCCGTTGTGTTCTACATTCAATGAATATGGATATGGCTGAGGTAGTTCCAATATTAATGCCTGATCATGAAATCAACTAGGTAGCCTAAATGCCTTGCCTCGTTCGTAATATTAAATGCCACGGGTTGTATATTGCTTGGAATGGTAAGGGGGTGGGTGCAATGAATCCTTGACCAGCCATGGGTTGCATTGTTGGTGGGGATGGGATTTTGTTGTTGGTGTTGTTGGTCGAAGGGATGGTGGTTGTTCAAGTGATTGTGTTCCTCCTTTGAAGTCGCTACTACGATACTAGCCTGTAGTTGGTTCTCAGCATTGCCAAGAATAGTTGAATAAGGAAGACCAATTGTCTCTGATTGAAATTTAACAACAAACGTGTTGTCAGTGCTATTTAAGGCATTAGTCTCTCAATTCCTGTTCTAATGTAACCCCCGTCCCCTAGAGCCACCCCAGAAGTTACTACCCTCACGGAACCCCACCTCCCCAGTCGAACCCTGGAAGTTATTACCCTCACGGTAGCCCCCCCTCCCAGAACCACTCCGGAAGTTGCCACCGCCACCATCACGTCGAGGCCCCCGTGACGCATTAAAAGCTGCCACCTCGACGTCAAACTCACTATCCGACTCATCTGAGAGCCGAATAGCCTCCACCACAGTCGGTCGTCCAGCACGCAGTGCCTTGGCGCAGTAATCATTGACCACTTCAAACATCTCCTCCAGAGAAGACTTGCCCAGATGCCAGCAGTCACAGGCAGCCCGCTGCTCACCAGGATCCAGCAGTGAGCACAGGTATGATCATCAAATCAGTGATATAGTCTAAAGGTAAATGGTTATTCTCCCGTCTACATGTGCAAAATAAGATCCCCACTATATTTGTAATGCCTCATTTTAACCTACTATTGTCTTTATTGTTCATACCATCTCATCATCTCATTCATAAATAGTTCATATGTACTATAATTGCTCAGGCTGGAATACAAATTTTGGAAAAAGAAAAAAAGACAATGCTCTTAGTAGTCTCTTACAGACTAAACCCAATTACTATAATACAAATTAATCTTTCCCAACGAATTGGTCTAGACAGGTGAGGAGGGTAGGAGAGGTAGATGGGGAGGGGTCTTTATTTAGAATTAGATATGTTTAGGCCCACACACCACCTATTCCCGCAACTACCGGTACTTCATTCAGCTCGTGGGGGGGGGCTTGCTATCATACAACCATAACATACAACCTTTGCTTGGCACAGTTTCCCGCTAGGTGGCAGCAGGCAAACGGTAAAGGCCCTGTCACATTACGGCGCATGGCGGGAGCGTATTGAAAACCTACGTAAGTCGTGCGGGTGCCGGCCTATGATGACCTTCGGTGAACTTTCGGGTGGGTTTGAGCATATGGGGGACCTATGAGGAGCGTATGGGAGCGTGCTGCGACATTTATTGACGGTTTTGATTGGCATGTGGAGCATATGAGGAGCGTATGCGGAGCGTATGAGGAGCGTAGAAAAGCTGGAACTGTACTTGCAGTGCCTGGGCATCCATCCTGTATGAGCAGCAGAGCAGGAATGACCGAAGGAATGGCGTGGGTCGCCTTTATATACCGAGACCATAGGTCGGGCATACGCCGCCATACGCTATGCATACGCTTTTCATACGCTACCAATACGCTCTCATACGCAATGCGTAGGTTCTGCGTACGCTGCATACGCCCGAGATACGCCCGTGACGCAAGTTGAGCGTACGAGTAGCGTACCCCTAGCGTACGCCGGTGTACCCCCAGCGTACGAGGAGCGTATGACGGTGTATGCTAAGCGTATGAGTAGCGTAAGAACCATACGCCCCCGTAGGTCGAGATTTTTTTAGCATGCACAAAAAAATGTGGACGGACGGATTTATGAAAGCGTATGGCGGCGTATGCCTCATAAGCCGGCATCTGGCAGCGTATGAGTAGCGTATGCGTAGCGTATGAGTAGCATATACGGTGTATGCCGACGTATATGACGTAACGCGCCTACGCCGCCATACGCTCCCGCAAAAAAATCTAATGTGACAGCCCCTTAAGCTGTACACATGGGGCGTAATCTATTAACACGACCCGGGCGATTCGGGGCTGCCAAAACCACCATTAATACGATGAGATCGCTGCTTTAAACTTGTATCACGATAGGTGGGAAGCCATTCTGGGAACACCCGCTGGTAAGCAGGTTGCCTAAAAGCGATATGCAACCTGAAACCCAGTGCCCACAAGATCCCAGACAACTACGAGGCTACCTACCATTGACCTTGACCCCTTTTCGGGGTCAAGGTCAATGGTATTGCTGCTGCTGTAAAGCAGGGGGTCTCCTGTAGTCTTTTCGTGGACGACTTTGTTTTATATTACAGCGGTGCTAACATGAATGTCATAGAGAGACAGCTACAACCAAGCATAAATGGGATCCATCGATGGTCAGTTCTGAACGGTTTCAAATTTTCCAAGACCAAAACAGTCTGCATGCACTTCTGCCTGCTGCGTAGAATACATGCGGAACCGGAGCTGACCCTGGATGGGGATCCCATTAAAGTCGTTGAGAAAACCAAATTTCTGGGCCTCATTCTCGACGCAAAACTGTCTTTTGTGCCACATATAAAGTACCTGAAAACAAGATGCCTGAAAGCGCTGGATATTCTGAGGGTGCTGTCCAGCTCAGAGTGGGGAGCGGACAGAGATGTTCTGCTCTCCGTGTACAGAACCTTGGTTCGTTCACGAGTGGATTACGGCAGCATAGTATACGGTTCCGCAAGGAAATCATATATTGGGCTGCTAGACACGATCCACCACCAGGGACTGCGCCTGGCCCTTGGGGCCTTCCGCACCTCACCAGTTCAGAGCCTTTATGTCGAAGCCAATGAACCATCACTTAACAACAGGAGAATCAAACTGGCCATGCAATATGTAGTCAAGATAAAAACTAATGCATTGAATCCTGCACACAATTGTCTATTCGAGCAACATGACGAATCCAGGTATGAAGCCAGGCCAAATTACATCCGGCCACTGAGGCTCCGAATGAAACCTCATTTGGAGGCCTTGGGCGTGGATTTGGACGTGTTGGAGGATGCCAAAGTCCCAGAACATCCCCCGTGGTCATTGAGAAAGCCATCGGTTATCCTCCGACTCACGGAACTGAGGAAATCTGGGACACATCCACTCGAGTACCAAGGACTGCATGCAGAGATTCAAGGCCAGTTTGCAGACCACCTCTCCATATACACTGATGGTTCGAAAGACCAAAGCCGGGTAGCTGCTGCGGCAGTCTGCCGACGGGAAAAATTTGGTGTACGTTTGCCCGATCAGAGCTCGATTTTCACTGCAGAGGCCCGAGCACTCCTTCTCGCTTTGGAGTGTATCGAGGTATCCAACCACACTAACTATGTTATATACAGTGATTCGTTCTCTTGCCTCCTGGCTGTTGCTGGACTGAAAACGAATCACCCTATTCTAGCAACGGTCATTTATAAAATGAACCAACTGACAACAGATGGGTATGATATCCACCTGTGCTGGGTGCCTGGCCATGCTGGCATACAAGGAAACGAACGAGCTGATCGGGCTGCGAAGAAGGCCCTGAACTGTGATCTTGAACCGTGTCTGATCCCTCACTCTGATCTGAAACCACTAATAGCCACCCACATAAAATCCAAATGGCAACATGAGTGGGATGAAAACATCAATAAACTTAAAGAAATTGAACCATCTGTGGGAAAGCCACCACAGACTCATGCGGGAGGTCGGCGGGACCAAGTGGTCCTTAGTCGCTGCCGTGTTGGCCACTCGTGGCTTACACATGCTTTTCTGCTCAAGGGGGAACCTCCCCCTGAATGTATTGGGTGTCAGTCCCCACTGACACTCAAACACATTTTACTAAGTTGCGTTGATTTTTTGGCCCTGCGCCAACGGTTCTACACTGCAGGCAGTATGCATGACCTTTTTACTAAGGTAAAACAGGAAAACATTTTAGCCTTTTTGAGGGCAGCTGGACTGTACCACCTTATATAGTTTACTAAATGGATTCTATTAATTATTAATGAAACTTTTCTTTTTCTATGGGAATTTGTTTCCCTTGACCACAGATATATGATTGTGAGCTTTCTAATTTAATTAGTGTCTATTGGCACATAATTGATTGTCTGCTTTTACATGTAAAAGCGATGGTTTGAACAAAAAACAAACATTTCTCGCCGTGAATATGGCCTATGCTGCCGACACGGAGTAAAGCAACCACCAATCAATCAATCAATCAATCAAACCTACAGGAATGGGGTTCGACCCACCTACCGACCACTGATAAACTGAACAGGAGACCTATGTCTCTCTTCCTCCTTGCAACGGGACAGAGGTTCCAGGTGCTGGGCCAAATGTTCTCTGTGGCAGAGTGGTTAGAATGTCTGACTTTTTTTTAGGTCGGACTCCTAATCTGAAGGTCAGTGGTTCGATTCCCCACATCCCCACCACTGCCAATTTGGATTTCCACCGCTGTATAACTTACAGCGTCATCAAAGGCCGGTTGCTCTCATACCGACCCGTTTCCCGACTGGAGCGCTCACATATAATTATATATACCGTCCGTTTTCGCGACTGCGATCCACGCACCTGGTGTCTTTAGCACGAACTACCCTAGCTACCCGAGCGCCTCCTAGCGTTTTGTGTGTGTCTCTGTGTGTCTGTGTGTCTGTGTGTGCGTCTCTGTGTGTGTGACTCTATGTCTCTGTGTTTATGTGTGTCTGTGTGTGTGTGTCTCTGTGTGTGTGTCTGTGTGTGCCTCTGTGTGTGTTTCTGTGTGTGTGTCTGTGTGTGTGACTCTATGTCTCTGTGTTTATGTGTGTCTGTGTGTGTGTGTCTCTGTGTGTGTCTCTGTGTTTCTGTGTGTCTGTGTGTGTGCCTCTGTGTCTGTCTGTGTGTGTGTTTCTGTGTGTCTGTGTGTGTCTGTGTGTGTGTGTTACTCTGTGCCTCTGTGTGTGTCTGTGTGTTTCTGTGTCTCTGTGTGTGTCTCTGTGTGTGTCTCTGTGTGTGTCTGTGTGTGTGTCTGTGTCTCTGTGTGTGTCTCTGTGTGTGTCTGTGTGTGTGTCTGTGTGTGTGTGACCCTGTGTGTGTGACCCTGTGTCTCTGTGCGTGTCTCTATGTCTGTGTCTGTGTGTGTGTGTCTCTGAGAGAGACACACAGACACTCTCCCTCCCTCTCTCCCTCCCTGTGTCTGTGTGTGTGTCTGAGAGAGAGACACACAGACACTCTCCCTCCCTCTCGCTCTCCCTCCCTGTGTCTGTGTGTGTGTCTCAGACACACACAGAGAGACACACAGAGAGACACACAGAGAGGCACACACAGACAGAGACACACACAGACACACACACAGACACACACAGAGACAAAGAGACACACACAGAGACACACACAGAGACACACACAGATACACACACATACAAAGAGACACAGATACACAAACTCACAGCCACAGATACACACACAAAGACACACACACATACACAGAGACACACACAGACACAGAGACACACACACAGACACACACACAGCGACACAGAGACACACACACAGAGACACACACACAGACACACACACAGACACACACACAGAGACACACAGAGACACAGAGGACTTGGATCGCAAACGGCTGACCGCTCACACCTACCGTTTCTCGAACGGCCCGATTCGTTTTTCGAATCCCTTGCGATTCGAGTTTTAAGCCCTAAAACTGAATTTTAATTCGCGAATCGCAAGGCTCTGGTGTGCGTGGGGGCCACACACCTAACGACTAAAACCCAGGTTTATGCGCGAAACGGGCAGTTTTACGTCGTAAACGGGAGGTGTGCGCTGGCCATAATGGTGAAAACAAGTCAATTGAGACTTATCCATGATAGGCAGTATAAATCTTCAAGAAAAGCAACAACAAAATTTCAGTGGGGCCACGCCAGCTGCATGCTACAGTATTTGACAAAATGAAGTCAAACGACCAGGGCCGAAACCCACTAGTTCTGCAATTCCAGGATTATGGAGAACTGTGTCTACACCACCTCAATACCTACCTGGGAAGGGAAGAATTAGCTGGGACGGACCCAGCTGTATTCGCGATGACCAGGAACCCTGCAAATGGTAACCTACCAGGAAACCCTTTTCAGATACATCAGGATGACGATAGCGGAGGCGGGGATCAAATGGATCAGTTCACTCCATACTCCTGTCGCCACGTATCCACCAGCACAGCAGTGAGAGGACAGGTACCCATAATTACCATAATCATGGCTGCACGTTGCTCGGGGGAGAACACCTTCAGATGATCTTACCTTCACATGAACTTAATCCTAAACGTTTGTGGACAGGAAGGAGGGTGTGTAAATAATGGACAAATAACTAAAGTATTTATCCAAGTTAATACTTGCAAAGCATGGTGTGTAATGTTGGACTAATAACTAAAGTATTTACCTAAGCGAATACATGTAAGACAGGCTTAAGGGTCACACATAAATAAATAATAACAGTAACTAAACAACAAAATAAAGTGGTTGTTGATGCTTGAAAATACATAAACCTAACCAATATGGGAATGCAGTCGCAATACAAAGTAGTGGCTGGCCCTCGTAGCCTGATTACCATCATATTATACGATCCTGGCATTATTTAGATACAAGATTCACCCCGTACTGCTGCAGTAGGGGTGCAAACCAACCCTATGTAAAAGCTGTCGAAAATGCGGGTCAAAGAATTGAGAGCCTAATTTCACAATCTAAGAAGCAACATTTATTCTTTAGATATATCTTATTGATAGCCCGCTACCTTTGAGTTGAAAAATATAATATCTAGTTTCATAAGATTTAAAAGTGAAATCGACGGCGTTCTGCGGCTGCCATCTTGTCTTTTTGCATTCTCTCCCATTTCACCAACTCTGTGCCAATATAAGTAGCCATTTGATACTGGAGCCACAGTTTCTAGTTCATGTTCCATACTAATCCTATTTTCGCCAGTATTTAGACTATGTTGTCCTTCACCCGTGTACTACAAGTACCGGGTGAATCTTTTATCTAGGCATTATTATGCAACACAATATGGATTATTATGGTGAGAAAAGGGCCAAGAAGGACCAGCGGCCCGCCCTATGCCTAATAACACCCACCCGATAACAACTGCATCCCAATATTGGGGAAGCTACCAACAAAATTACGAAAGCTCAACTGAAGCGACATCTCGTATCATTGGCCCCCCTTCTTACCTTAATAATTGATATTCTGCTGCATGATAATAGCAGAATCTTATATTATTCCGGGATGGTGCGGGACGAGTGGGTGGTTGTCGCATGGCTGGGCAGGAACTGACAAATTTACTGAGCATTTCAGTTTGTAAAAAAAGAAAATAATGTGAGGTGTAAAGTACTTATGCAAATATTATTACGTATGTAATTCTCCTGTCGTCTATTGTTATTATTACGACTGCTCCTGTAACCTTTCCTTTTGATATGCTCCTTTCTACTATGGGTTACTGGAGGCTGGGCTGGAGACCGGTGTCGCAGTTTCAGCGCCCGGTCAGTTTCAGCGCCCGGTCAGTTTCATGCGCATGGGTCAAAATCTAACATCATCGTCACTAACCTTATAAATTTAATATAATGTTTTTGGTAAAGATGTTTTCTATATGTGTACCAAACGATTTGTTTCTAGATGGTGTAATTTGAGAGATATTTGACTTCTTCTGTATTTTCTGTTGTTTGGTTTTTGGGTTGTGTTGTTTTTTTTTTGTTTTTTGTTTTTGGTAAAGATGTTTTCTATATGTGTACCAAGCGATTTGTGTAGTTTTAGAGATATTTCACTTTTGCTGTATTTTCTGTATGAAGATTGCTCACGACCATTGACAATGCCTTGAGTTTGAGTCTATACGGGCCGCTGAAACTGACCGGGCTCTGAAACCGTGTCACTGGGAGACCTGATTCCAAGCAGCTCCCCTAATTCTCTCCTTTCCTCCCGGCCGGCACCTCACCCACCTACTAACGGCCCATTTCGCCAACGATTTAGTTCAATAAAATTAATGGTAGGTCTAAAGGGCCAGCCAGAGTTATAGGCTCAATCCATACGAATCTGACTTGTCTCCTTTCTGTTATTTTCTGTTAGCTAATTATTATGGAAGGAACTAATAATAAAAGTTGTAAAAAATAGCACCTCCCCCCCCCCAAAAAAAAAGACCACACAGGACATGCACACGTGACATGGCCACACCTGGAGCTTTCCTGGAGGCGATAGTGACAGCATTTATTTATTTAAATAATCCCATACATTATTTATATAAAACTCGTTTAACATAAAACAAGCCATGAATAATGGCCTAGTATGAATGTAAAAGTTGAAAATCAGTATGTAACCTATACTGAAATAGTATAATCTGGTATACTTTATTTGCAAGTGAAACAAAGACATTGGAAGAATAGAAAATATATATATTGTTAATGTTTATGTGTTACTGTTAGTAGTACTGCACACGGCCGAGCCGACTCAAGTCCATTGAGAGTGAGCGGTGGGACTCAGTAAGTAGCCTACCTGGGGAGAGGTGAGGAGAAAACAACACCTGCGTTAGGAAGGGGCCCTGCCAAGACCTTCGCCGTGAGGAGACCACACAATGGGGCTGCTTACAGACAGCACCTCGGACGCCCAATGTGTGACAGTGTGGACATTGGCCGGCATCGTGGACATCACAAACACCACGTGACTCCCACTACCGGGCAGATGCGCGTGTTCAGCTTGCTCTGGGGTGACAGACAACCACTAGATCTAGTAGATGCGATGTGTATTTATTGCTCGCCACATTTGTCACACACACACGTATACACTTGGACCAGATGAGCTGTCGGGTATAACTAGTATAAGTCACACAGCCGGCGTAGCCCATTTGACATTCACCTATTCCTTTTACCTTAAAAAAAAGAAGAAATTGTCAGCGGAACAATTCTGGATGACTGTCAATGTGCGAGATGTCAGAGTAGTGGTGTCGCAAGGGATGTATGCCAAACCATGACGCTGTTGGTGCATATATAATATATCTTTTCTAAGTGGCTGATGAATAGATAAGGGGTTGATAAATAGGTCTACACGGGCCTAATATTCTTGTATAGCTCTTTTTAACCACAAGCTTAATGCTAATGTGTAATAGTAGGCCTACACACCGTACCACTGTTTGTTAGTGTTGTTCTTTTGTTCGGGACCATCACCTGATAAGTGACGTCATCAACATGGATTCCCTATAGTAGATCTGATGAGCTGAAGTATCCAGTAAATGACGCATCTTGGATTTATATGCTGGTAATTATTGAATAGTGTGCTTTATTATCCCTACATAAGGGTATATGCGAAGACACTCGACTCGTCTAGTCATCAGAATATTGGCAGTTAATGTGACTAAAGCCGTGTTCACCCGGACAAAATGTGAGGCGAATCAGACAAATCGAATCAGGTGAGGCGAATTAGCCGCCCGTTCACACAAGCACTGCTTGGGCCGGAAGTCGATATCTGCGCATGAGCAAGTCCAGACTAACCAGGGCCATGTTGGGTTCGACGACGCCGGCACCAGAGAGTGTGGGTTCGACCTAGATATGTAATGACTGAATCGTATTGGTTTGGAACGGTCAAAACTTCTGCTGGGCAGTGAAACCCTAAAAATAAATGATGAAAAAAATATCTGTGCATAGATAGCGGTTTCATTAATTAAATTATATAATATGCGCTTTTGATCGACCGGAAAGTCAACAAACTAAGGTCTCGACTGCGCATGCGTGTCACTTCCTTAATCCGCATCAGTGCGTCCACACGGGCAAAATTATCCGCATCACAGAAATCGATTCACGTAAACTACCTCGCTTAGGTGGTTTACAGGATCCGCATCACGTGAACCGAATCAGCCTTAATCCGCCTCAGACGTCCGTTCACACGAGAAATGTGAGGCGAACTATACAAGTCGCTTTCTACGAATCGATTTACATCGTCCGTGTGAACACGGCTTATGATCCATGACCTCGGGATATACTTTTTACCAAATAGGCCTACTTGTGCTTGTTTGTAATTGTAGGCATCAATTCAGTCGAACAACTCTATTCCGGAATATTACACCCATGTGCTATATAATGCTATTTAATGGCTGGACACTAATTAAACCTATATATAATATGTATTCAATTATGACAGTAGTATCAAAGATTCTGCAAGCAGAATCTGTGGCGATATCGTAACTTGTGCCGTCACTATGGAGTAGACTATGCGTGAGAAATCAATGCTTGTATTATTTAGATGCATCAACCACTAACCACGGTTTAGCTGTAGGACATACCTGGGTGGGGCATGGCGCATAAATACGGCACACACAGGAAGTACATCATAATGTTTATTTCTGCACATCTAGACCTACCACGAGCAGCACTACATCTCACAAACTGACAACTAGGCTCGACCAACTCCACAAAGCAGGTACGTCAAAGTGTCCTAACATATGTGGTGGCCTATCACTATGCAGGCCCTTTATGCTTCAATTACAGGTCAATGTGGTCACAATTAACTAACCATTGTGTCATGCTGTAACACATTTACCAACTCCAGATAACTAGATTGTGGTTCCTGTTAATGTTATGAGACTATTCGTGCCTTATTCGTCAACGCACATGTTCAATACGTTGTTGAGAGCCCGTTTAGATTTGGTTCGGAAATGATTTTTATATAGCTCATTGTAGTAGGCCTACTTATCCACTAGGTAGCCATAAAATACGACGGTAAGCTATATACATCCTGAAAAGGAAAGTATATATATTTATATATATATATATATATTTATTTATTTTGTACTATATATAAATGTATATACTGTAATATTTGTATATAATATCAGGTATATATATATCATTTCCTTTATGTTATCTCGTGCTGACATTAAACCATCTTCAATCAATCAGTCAATGCCTTTTTTTTTTCTCATAAAAAAACAACTTCCACCAATTGCTAGTTGGTGGGATCTTGTTAAGCACCATACATTTATTTCACCGGTGTCTAGTAAGCGTATTTCCATTTCCCGGGCTGTTACTGTTAGATTATTCTATATACCGTAGTGTCTCAAATTAGCTCCTATGTAATTTCCTCGTTGTCCCCCGTGCTGCTATGACGCTCAGTTCCTGGACGAGTAAAACCAAAGACGTAACACAAGTATGCATAATTGTCACTTCGCTATATGACATTCGATATTAGTAGAATAGGGCCAGCAACAGCTAGCTAGTTGGTTTCTTATTAGCATAATATGACTGAATACAATGCAACATTATGATGCTGGTGATATAGTATTTCAGTGGGGCAGCCGTATAAATCCGCCATGAATGTGGACTGCCCTGATAGTGATACAACATCATATATGTTACTATACTATGGTGTTAAAGGCTAAAGCCCCTTCTATCAATCAATTTGATCAGTGAACCTTCATCTAAGAAGTAAGAGTCCCGTAAAGCTCAGGTCCAATATCGGGCAATAACTGCTTATCATAGGTCACTTTGTGGGTGTCGAGATGTGCACCCAGGTTCGTGGTATCGGGGTGTGTATGTCATTTAACGGTTCCCCTGGCAAACAGCTGGATATGGCCCCAATATTTGCACATTGCGCCGCCCTTTACCAACATTTCACACATTATGTGTGCTGTGTATTACTACACATACAAGGATACTATATATACAGTAAAACCTCTCTATACCGACACTCCACAGATCGACCAATCCCCTATATCGATCGCTTTATTTGGATCCCAACAATGCCATTGTAAGGATATTCTAACTCTAAACTGACCACCTCCATAAATGGACCACTTAAAGTCGGTCCCATGGTCGGTCGATTTAGAGAGGTTTTACTGTACTACTGTACTAGGTTATGCACAACAGTATATATCCTGTGGTATAATCTATATGGGTCGTTCTCAGAAGTTGTGTACCAATACTGTGACATCAGTACCACAAAATCAAAATACTGTCAAAGTCTATACAAGCTACCTGAAAGTGTATGTCCTTTTGCATCTGAATAATTGAAAATAAACATATTCTGACATTTTTAAGTAGGTCAAATGATGCTCACACCCAATAAATAACAGTATAGCATGGAAACCAATCTGACTCAAAAATCAAATATTTTCCATACAATGCTTGACATTTTTAGGACATTTCACATGCCACTTGCTTTATAAACAGTAGTAATAATAATTTAAAACCTCATTGCTATGGTTTTGTCTTATTTGTGATGATTAAAGAGAAAAGCAGAAAAATATTAGCAAGGTAACAGTCCAAGTGGAATAAACAATTTTACACAAATGTTTGGCTCAAATTTCAATGTTTAGGGGCAATTTCAGGATTGATCTTTTACTGTACCATAACTGGGTCCATGCATAGAGTGTGAAATGGTGAAAATAGTTCCTGTACTGTATCGAATCAATAGTGTAGAATATATTCCACTTATTGACAAAAGGAGGGGAGAATAGCCATAATCTCAGCATCTGTCCATCAATCATCCAAGGCATTTTCAGTTGGCGTCTTTCCTCCCTGAAACTATTGATATAGTCTGGCTTTTTTTTTGTTTAAAAAATAAAGAGAAGCGAAGTCATTAACTTAGCTTTTGTCGCGTAAAGGAAGATATATCTCTCTTTGGATTCGCGGCTTATAAATTCCTACTTGTTTTCTGTTAGATTTGAGAATAGTTGTACAGCTAAGTAAATAACCGAGTGAAATATGGTAGAACAACATCTGCACTGTGCGCTAAATAGAATCCATTTCCTCCGCAAAATGCCACGTCCTTATGGTAAGTTCAAGGCCAGAACATGCTTTAGGATCGCCCCTATAATACATTGCATCCACGGTCCACACCTATTGAGCTAATCTTATCACCCGGTTGATCATATCAGCTACGATTTGAACTTGTCAACCTCGATTATATTATCCTAAACAAAGGTACACATATGTACTATCTTGACAGCTGTTCCAGTTCGGGGAAGAACCAGGGCGACTAAGGGCTTCAACAGTTGGGTTATCTATCTACTGGGTCCAGATGTGTTTACAAGCTAGAGTGGGCAGGTATCTTTGTAGAATAAACCATAAGCATATTCAGCGCTATACGGAGCGACCTAACTAGCCACGGTGCGACCCAACCAGCCATGGTTGAACTCGTTTCAGCCCGTTTAAACTTGTTTCCGGTACAAAGGCTAGGGGACCAGGTTGGAAACTGAGGGATCGATTATAGTGAGTCGGGTCACCCCAGTGGCTAGGATTTCAAATCGAACACCACGAGTGGAGTAAACAAAATACACGCGCAATCATAAAATACTTTGCTGTAGTTATATCGGGGGGGAAAATAAATGGATTAAAGAGTTTGAAGTATATTTGAAATTTATCTACATCAATTTCTGTTTAAATTACACAATATCAGTAATTACAGAATGCGAAACTCATCCTGCAAGGGTATGCTCGATATGACCCAGTGGTCAGCCGTTTTTGCTTCTTTCGTCGCTGTGGACCCTTCTCGAATAAACTGTATGCACGACAGGCGTATTTTGGTAGCCAAACCCGTCAGATACACATAACCTGATACCCACACACAACACACACATACACACATACACACTTATTAAGATATTAAATGTGGATAGATTTATAGTATAATAATATACCGGACGCGTTGGCCGAATCGGTAGAGCGCAGGCTTCCCATGCGGAAGGTAGGGAGTTTGAATCACACCTGAGTCAAACCAATGACTTATAAAATTGATACTTGTCACTTCCTCGCCTGGTGCTCAGCATTAATAGGATAGGACAAGGACTGGGTAGCACATCACCAGGATAATGTTACAGTGTGGGATATCGGGTCATGGTACCAGTGGCCTGGTTTCCCAGTGGGACAGCACTATAAAGTCACCATGAGTGCACACTGTCATAAGTCGGTACCCATCCTGATATTACCTCAGATGTTGCCTGGACGTAAGACACCAACAAGCAACCTATAGCCAACTATGGACACTGCTCGAATGGACTGCTTAGAACCACAATTGATTAGATAAAGGGAGCCAAATAATGAATTGTCTGAATATAAACAAAACTGCCATGCCATGGTAGGTCCCGACTGCTCTGTCATCCACACTCTATTTTGGCGAATATGTTTAGCGAACTGTCACTAGTGTCAGTTGATTGACTCGCCGATAGTCGTCAGGTGGCTTATTAAAATGTTAGTAAAGTGTCCCCGAAAATCGTCAGGTGGCTTGTTAAAATGTTAGTAAAGTGCTGCCGAACAATCATCAGGTGGCTTGTTAAAATGTTAGTAAAGTATCGCCAATAATCGTCAGGTGGCTTGTTAAAATGTTAGTAAAGTGTCGCCGATAATCATCAGGTGGCTTGTTAAAATGTTAGTAAAGTCTCACCAATAATCGTCAGGTGGCTTGTTAAATGTTAGTAAAGTGTTGCCGGTAATCATCAGGTGGCTTGTTAAATGTTAGTAAAGTGTCGCTGGTAATCGTCAGGTGGCTTGTTAAAATGTTAGTAAAGTGCCGCCAATAATCGTCAGGTGGCTTGTTAAATGTTAGTAAAGTGTCGCCGGTAATCGTCAGGTGGCTTGTTAAATGTTAGTAAAGTGTTACCGATAATCGTCAGGTGGCTTGTTAAAATGTTAGTATAGTGTCACCAATAATCGTCAGGTGGCTTCTTAAATGTTAGTAAAGTGTTGCCGGTAATCGTCAGGTGGCTTGTTAAATGTTAGTAAAGTGTCGCCGATAATCGTCAGGTGGCTTGTCAAAATGTTAGTAAAGTGTCGCCAATAATCATCAGGTGGCTTGTTAAATCTTAGTAAAGTGTTGCCGGTAATCATCAGGTGGCTTGTTAAATGTTAGTAAAGTGTCGCCGGTAATCGTCAGGTGGTGTACAGGTGTCTGTTAGAGGTGAAGACGTCATTATGCATCAACTAGCTCAGGTGAGGGCAGGTGGTGAGTCAGACCCTGGAGAACGCAATCTACTGCCCCTGCCCCCGCTACACACACACACACACACATATAATATATATATATACATATATATATATATATATATATCTGTTGCTCACCTCCAAACGGCAGACTGCACCTGGACTGTGGGCAGCGCCCTCCCCCTTCTCAGCCACCCTCTCACTCTCACACTCTAACTCTCTCACTCACAGTCACACTCACGTCAACACATGCACTCCTCCACCTCGCTGAGGAGTGTGCACTGCCCACATTTACTATACGCCAGCTCATCCAACTAGGTCACTCCTGTAGTGAAATGCATTCTCTAATATGTACAAATCCAAATATGATCGTCTCAACGGCTGGAACTTGTGGAAGACCAGTGCTTCGGCGCTGATAACATATGTTCAGATGAATAACATCCTCCCCCAAAAGTATTTCACCCACTTTCACACCCACTGATCCCAACCATTTATTGTTCGTGTCCATTCTCTTCAACATCTCTCGATTTGTATTTATTGTATTGCTTGGTTGGTGAAGCAGGAGAGATTTCATTCGCAGACAATTGATCTTTTTCACTCCACTGCTCCTTGTCTTATCCTAGTAATGCTGACTTCCAGGCCAGGTAGTGTCAGGTATAAATTGTTAAGCCATTGGTTTGACTCAGCCGGAGTTCGAACCTACGACATATCAACCAGGAAGCGAGCGCTCAACCCATCTGGCCATCGAGTCTTTCCTTAAAAAATAACCCAAAAGAACTCACCAAGTCGTTTTTATAATAATAAACCTATTATTATTAATTAATGTTCCACTCACATTGCATAGATCGGACGTACTGCTATGACCCTACATGATGGCAGGACCTCAAGCCCCAACAAACCGAATAGATCGGTCATCACAGTATTATATGGGCGTGCCATATACTCCAACTGCCTCTGGAAAAGTCAGGCCGAACAGCTGCAATGAATTAGCTGAGGCTTCTCCCCCGGACCCCACCCCCACACACCGTACCGCCATCAACATTCACCCACTCACACATATTTCCGAATATCGGAATATTGTTCAACATGCATGCATTGAATGATTATGTATACTCCCAATTGGCAGAACCAGACGGGATGGTCAAATGATTTGAGTGTCCGTCTCCCGTTTTGGTAGACCGTGGGATTCGAACCCACGGGTTCCAACCCTGGTCGAGTCAAACCAATTGATACTTCTCACTTTCTAGCCAGGCGCACGGCAGTATTAGGGTAGTGCAATGACTGGTTAGCTCAGTGTCAGGATAATGTGACTGAGTGGGATATCGGATCATGGTGGTGGTGGCCTGATCTTCCAGTGGGGCAGCACTATAAAGTCGCCGTGAATGCGCACTGTCACAAGTCGATGCCCGTCCTGATATGACCTTAGATGTTGCCAGGGTGTAAACTCCAACAACCAACCAACAAACCCTGACCAGCTAATGGCCCTGTCACACTACGACGTAACGACGTCAATGTAGGGAGAACGTGAAGAACGTTGAACTTCTCGGCGTAGTATGCAAATTTGGGCAAGTTGAACGTGGATGCAGCGTAGTGGATGAGAGCGTAACGTCGGTAAAGCGTAGTGATACCGTCATTCAACGAGAGAGGACAACGTAATGATGCTCATGGAACGTTATGAATGTTATTCCATCGCCAGAACTATGTTGCTTTACGTTACCTTACGTTACTTACATCATTAAATGTTGGTGAAACGCTGAACGTATGTTCTCCTGACGTTCTCCTGACGTTCTCCTGACGTTCTCCTGACTTTCCCATTACGCCGCATGGACGTTTCCACCGGCTTTAATGTGGGTCAACGAGTGGAACGTAGTGGAACGTAGTGAGGAACATTTGCCTAACGTCCATTTAACGTCATTGACGTTCGCTGAACGTGAACAGAATGTACGGCGAACGTAAACCCTTACGTTCCAGCTACATCGACATTTTTTAACATGTCCAAAACCTTGACATAACTCGACATAACACGATGTAATGTGACATAGCTCGACGTCAGTCTAACATCATTATGATGTCATCATAACGTAATCCAACGTACATCAACGTAATGACGAAAAATAACCACGTTAGGCTCACGTTCGCTCATTACGTCATAGTGTGACAGGGGTATAAGACACTTGAGCATTATGAATCGCAATACAATCATGTAGCTGTTTTATGTATCTCTATTGTGCTATAACCTATTAACTCCTTATGATATTTAACCATACTTATCATTATCAAACAAATTGATATCACATAAAGCCATTTTCAACCCATGTTTAAAAATAAAATTGTATTTGTTGTTACATGAGTTGATCAAGCAGTGGAGTGTGGTATTTTCAATCGCAGACAATTGGCCTTCTTTATTCCACTGCTCTTTGCCCTATCAAACAACAACTTGCGCACAGAATGATCTAACCATGGTAAAAGCAGAGAGCGTGAATACAGATGAGAGAGACAACTCCCGCGAAAATCGGTAACACAGGCTACAGTGGCGTTCCTGGCGGTTAGTGTTGAACAAGCTTTGAGTTTGCCATACGTGTAGTGCAAAACATTTGTTTTTATTCAAAATTAATAGAAATGCAGAAGCCTAACCTTATCGATTTAATATAATCCTTTTGGTAAACATGTTTTCTATATGTGTACTAAGCGGCTTGTTTCTATTTGGTGTAGTTTTAGAGATATTTCACTTTTTCTGGAGGAAGATTGCACACGACCATTGACAATGCCTTGAGTTTGCCGTACGCGTAGTGAAAAACGTCAGTTTTATTCCAAATTAATAGAAATCCAGAACCCTAACCATATCAATTTAATATAATCTTGTTGGTAAACATGTTTTCTATGTGTATTCCAATCAGTTTGTTTCTAGGTGTTGTAGTTTTAGAGATATTTAACGTTTTCTGTAGGAAGATTGCTCACCGCCATTGACAATGCCTTGAGTTTGCCGTACGCGTAGTGAAAAACGTCAGTTTTATTCCAAATTAATAGAAATCCAGAACCCTAACCATATCTCTTTAATATAATCTTGTTGGTAAACATGTTTCCTATGTGTATTCCAATCAGTTTGTTTCTAGGTGTTGTAGTTTTAGAGATATTTAACGTTTTCTGTAGGAAGATTGCACACGACCATTGACAATGCCTTGAGTTTGACAGCTGTGTCATATACTGTTCAACAACCACCACTTGGAGCGCCACAGTCGGCATCTGTTACATGGTGTAGTATGGGAGTTGTCCCTCTCATCTGTATACACGCTCTCTGGTAAAAGGTCAGTAAAGGCCAGCAAAGGGTCCCTGGAATTTCAAAAAGGCCACCTTTCAGTTGCACATAGCTGGAGGAGTAATTAGAGATGCTACGTGAATACGCGTTAAATAAAGCCCTACCGTGTTATGCCTTAAAGTTCACTCAACACACAGTTGGAGGAGTAATTAGAGATGCCACATGAGTACGGGTTAAATAAAGCCATACCGTGGTATGCCTTAAAGTTCACTCAATACACAGTTGGAGGAGTAATTAGAGATGCCACATGAGTACGGGTTAAATAAAGCCCTACCGTGGTATGCCTTAAAGTTCACTCAACACACAGTTGGAGGAGTAATTAGAGATGCCACATGAGTACGGGTTAAATAAAGCCCTACCGTGGTATGCCTTAAAGTTCACTCAACACACAGTTGGTGGAGTAATTAGAGATGCTACGTGAATACAGGTTAAATAAAGCCCTACCGTGGTATGCCTTAAAGTTCACTCAACACACAGTTGGTGGAGTAATTAGAGATGCTACGTGAATACAGGTTAAATAAAGCCCTACCGTGTTATGCCTTAAAGTTCACTCAACACACAGTTGGAGGAGTAATTAGAGATGCCACATGAGTACGGGTTAAATAAAGCCCTACCGTGGTATGCCTTAAAGTTCACTCAACACACAGTTGGTGGAGTAATTAGAGATGCCACATGAGTACGGGTTAAATAAAGCCCTACCGTGGTATGCCTTAAAGTTCACTCAACACACAGTTGGTGGAGTAATTAGAGATGCCACGTGAATACAGGTTAAATAAAGCCCTACCGTGTTATGCCTTAAAGTTCACTCAACACACAGTTGGAGGAGTAATTAGAGATGCCACATGAATACAGGTTAAATAAAGCCATACCGTGGTATGCCTTAAAGTTCACTCAACACATAGCTGGAGGAGTAATTAGAGATGCCACATGAGTACGGGTTAAATAAAGCCATACCGTGGTATGCCTTAAAGTTCACTCAACACATAGCTGGAGGAGTAATTAGAGATGCCGCGTGAATATGTGTTAAATAAAGCCCTACCATGGTATGCTTTAAAGTTCACACAGCTGGAGGAGTAATTAGAGATGCCGTGTGAATATGTGTTAAATAAAGCGCTACCATGGTATGCCTTAAAGTTCCCACAGCTGGAGGAGTAATTAGAGATGCCGCGTGAATATGTGTTAAATAAAGCGCTACCATGGTATGCCTTAAAGTTCACACAGCTGGAGGAGTAATTAGAGATGCCGCGTGAATATGTGTTAAATAAAGCCCTACCATGGTATGCCTTAAAGTTCACACAGCTGGAGGAGTAATTAGAGATGCCGCGTGAATATGTGTTAAATAAAGCCCTACCATGGTATGCCTTAAAGTTCACACAGCTGGAGGAGTAATTAGAGATGCCGCGTGAATATGTGTTAAATAAAGCCCTACCATGGTATGCCTTAAAGTTCACACAGCTGGAGGAGTAATTAGAGATGCCGTGTGAATATGTGTTAAATAAAGCGCTACCATGGTATGCCTTAAAGTTCACAAAGCTGGAGGAGTAATTAGAGATGCCGCGTGAATATGTGTTAAATAAAGCCCTACCATGGTATGCCTTAAAGTTCACACAGCTGGAGGAGTAATTAGAGATGCCGCGTGAATATGTGTTAAATAAAGCCCTACCATGGTATGCCTTAAAGTTCACTCAACACACAGCGGGAATAAAAGTTGCATAACCTGATCCTTTTGAAAGTCTGCCATATTTTATCAATAAATATAGGCTTATTAGGTTGAGCGCTATAATCTACTTTGCTATATAGATCGGACATGATGGCCGAATGGGTAAGACTAAGAGGTCTCACTTTAGAGGTCAACCCGGCCATTTACACTTTAGCGTGCGGTCTACCTGCACGTTTACACTACATAACTGATGCAAGCAATTTACCTAACCCTAACCCTAACCTTCAAAATGTAAGCACAGGTAATAAATCCATACCATGAAAGGTCACAAAACCAGCTGAGGTTTTGGTAGACAGATCAGGGGCCGTATTCATGAGCTCAGGGTAGGGCTCTAACCGTAGGGTAGGGTATCCCCCCCGGCTAACGGTGGAAAATCCATATTCATGAGCTTGGGGTAGCACTACCCTGGGGCTCTAACCAGGGGGTACCCTACCCCATTTTCGACTCGGGGGTAAGGGACTATCCCGAGGGGGTAGTGAGCGTGTGTGGCTCTGAATCTATTCAATGCGGTCATATTTGATAGATTTAAATACGCAATAAGTGAAATTTTATCAATTTAACCCTAAATCCGAAGCGAAATTCACACTGCTGGTGCAAAGGCGGTGATATTTATACTTTCGAATCGACGAATGTAAAGGTACACAAATCGCCGCCGCCACAGCGACGTCGATATCCATACTGTCGACGTCAGGTAAAAATGGCCGCCGCCGTCGCCGCCGAATCGGCGATAATTTCTTACGCCCAAATCTATTAAATGCTGTCATATTTAACAGAATTACATACACAATAAGTGAACTTTTATCAATTTAACCCTAAATCCGAAGCGAAATTCACGCTGCTGGTGCAAAGGCGGCGATATTAATACTTTTGAATCGACGAATGTAAACAAAGCGAAAGGGTAGCTATCCGCTCCGGCTAGAACATTGGTGAATACCGATTGACCTATTTAACCGTCGCCGTTAACCCGCGGGATAGCTACCCAACGGCTAAGCCTAACCTCCGGCTAACCTTACCCCGAGCTCATGAATACGGGCCCAGGTCTTTGCACAGCGTAGACTACGGATACTGCGGTATACCACACGCTAAGGCGCCTCTCACACCTTACCGAAATGTGTTGAAATGTTGCGCTTTCCCCCAGATGAAACGGACGCTAAACGGACAAGGAATGTACATTAACAAATACCCACCAGACAATAACCGGACGACAACCGGATGACAAAGGGATGGACCGAACATCAACCGGACACGTACCGGACTATTCACAGATGCGCCGAAAACATATACTGACTGAATTTCCGCAACTAGGTCAACGGACTCTGCAGGAAGCAAACCGGAGAGGTAACGGATGGGTACCGGACAACACGGACTAAACGGACTTAAAACGGACAACAACCATACACATCAGTCCGGCGGTGTCCAGTACAAGTTTTGTGCATGTTCAAACCTTGCCACCGTAAATACCGGACACCCCCGGAAAGAGCACGGAAATGCCGGATGCCTACCCTATATAAAATGGACATTGACGTATTTCACTGGACAGTGTCCGGTTTCTATCCGTTTCCCGAGTCCGGTAAGGTGTGACAGAGACTAAAAGTTAACACTGGCTGCTTTCCCATGTGGTAGGTTGTGTGTTCGAACCCCGGCCTAGTCAAACCACACATTCACTTACTCAATTCATCCCTCCCTCACTCACTCACTCACGCATTTCCTCACTCACTCAGTAACTCGTTCCCTCGTTCGTTCATTCGTTTCCTTCATTCCTTCATTCCTTCATTAACTCGCTCATCGTCGGCTCTCTTGTTTCAAACTACCACAGTAAAGTCGGTGGAATCTGGTGCGGAAGTGTCCAGTATTATTGTTTTTGCACACGAGCCACCGAGTGGCTGAATAAGCGCCACTCGTCCGATTGATAGATTGACGCAGTGCAGACGGCGTCCTCAGTGGGCGTTTGACATCTGGTCTGCACGGCCGACCTACCTGCCCAACAACGTGGCCATATGGCTTCAGTCCCACTAACAATCATGAGTGCAATCCAATAGCACCACTAATTGCGACATGCCACATGGTAGTAGTCAATAATAGATTAGCCTGTGCTCATTGGGACATCATGAATTGGCGTGACTGGTGACAATGCTACAGTACAAATTGAAATGGATGTTTCCCGCATGAGGCATCATTGGAGCGCCTGCCCGTCTGCGAACCCTGTAATCAACGAACTCCTGACTTGTGTGGGTATTGTTTAAATGTACTGTTTTTTGTGTCGCATATTACAGGACACCTGCTATGTCAGGACAACATTGGTCTGTATGATGACACTATCATTTAAAGATAGGTACTATTATGTGTCGACCAGACACAGTGGCCCAATCAGAGTGCCGGCTTTCCGTGTGGAAGGTCCGGTGTTTGATTCCCGACCGAGTCAAACCAATGCCTTACAAAATGTATACCTAGCCTGGTGCTCGGCATTACTAGGATAGGGAAGGACTGGTTAGCTCATTGTCAGGATAATGTAACTGAGTGGGATAGCGGGTCATGGTACCAGCAGCCTGATCTCCTAGTGGGGCAGCACTATAAAGTGGCCATGAGAGCACACTGTCACTAGTTGGTAGAATCTGCCCGTCCTGATATGAGTTATGACCATGGATGTTGCTACGATGTAAAACTCAAACAAACAAAGTATTATATATGTCGAAACCAGTGGTCTAAGTCTCAATCGACATTGGTAAACAATGGCATATATCTATATATATGGATAGTGATAAACCCTTTATCGCGGGTAATAAACTCGGTAGTGGTTCTTCCCCCCCCCCCCTCTCTTGGGGTGGGGGTGGGGGGGCGGGGGGCTCCCAGCATGCACCTCGCCCCTTCCCTACCTCGGGGGGGGGGGGGGGGCTGCTTTCGCCATTCGGTCGGAAGCAATCTTTAGCATCCCCATCCCTGGTGGAGGGGGGGGGGGGGGTTAGGTGTGTGTGATGGAGGTTTAGGGCTGTGGTGAGGGTGTAGGTGTGTGGCGGGGGTTTAGGGATGCTAAAGATTGTGAGGTGCCACAGAGAATATGCAGAGAAAGCATCCATTGCCCGATGTGGGACTAAATTGCACATATCCAAATCCATATTCCGAGGGTGAAAAAGCAGTAACAGCTAAGACATTTCCACCTTTTCAATAATACCACTAATACCCATACAGTAGAGTGCCGCCAGCACCGGGCTACAAATATAATAATATGAGTATTCCAAGTTCCGCTCCTCACCTAAAGAAGAACTGAAGCACACCGGGACTTACACAATTTATCCTTGTCGCCACCTGCTAAAGACCTAGCCTGGTGCTTTAATATGATAGGACAAGGACTGATTTGCTCAGTATCAGGATAATGTGACTGAGTGAGATATCAGAATGGTGCCGGTGGCCTGGTCACCTAGTGGGGCAGCACAATAAAGTCGCCATGAGTGCGGAAGCACTGTTACAAATCGGTACCCGTCCTGATATAGCCATAGATGTTGTCTATGGCTATATCAGCGATAGACAACGTATATGGCTGATATAGCCATAGACAACGGCTATGGGGAAATTTCAATCGCAGACGACTGGTCTTCCTCATTCCACTGCTCCTTGCCCTATCCTACCAATGCCACTCGCCAGGCTAGGTCGTGACACATATGAATTTGTAAGTCATTGGTTTGACTTGGCCAGGGTTCGAACCCGGGGGTTCGAATCCCACAACCTACCAAAAACAGGCGGGTGAACAGCTCATTCGGCCATCCCGTCTGGTCTTGTTGTTATTATTGTTTGGAGTATGCACTGGTATGACAAGAAATGAAAAACATGTACATACAAATTAGTTAACATTCCATTGGAGTGTGGGTCAGAGGAGAAATCACTATGGAGTTATGCAGTATGATCCAAGTTGAGACCTTGTGTCATGACCTCATGACCCGGATACAATGGACCGCACAGTGCGCACGTACGCGCATGCGCTGTGTAAACATACCGTCTGCAAAACAGTGTTCACTACGCACGGGTGTGAATGGGGCCCTTGCAAAAACATGCTGAATGGTTGCACCCCTCCACTCTCAGAATTCTGCATATGACTGAGTGTGGTTGTGTATGTGTGTAGTTATAGGAGGGTGAGTGAGGAAGGAACAGGAGGGTGGAGGAAGGTGTGGAAAGAGAGAGAGATTGATTAATTGATTGGTGGGTGGTTTCTTTACGCCGTGTCGGCAGCATAGGCCATATTCACGACGAGAAATGTTTGTTTTTTGTTCAAACCATCGCTTTTGCATGTAAAAGCAGACAATCAATTATGTGAGAGAGAGAGGGGAGGGGAGAAGAGCAGGCGGAGAGAAAGTGAGGAGAGGGGGTGGGTGTGCAGAAAAGAGGGGGAGGGAGAGAGAAAGAGAGATAGTTGCACTCAACTCCTCAAGCAAGGAGGAGCCACACATATGCACACATGGGCGTGGGTAGGACGATTGTATCAAGGAGCCTGGATAGTCCAATTGCTGAGACGCTCGCCCTTAGTTAGTTTCATAGCAGCGTAGGTTCCGGTGTTGCGGTTTCAGTTCTCAACCAGTTTCAGTTCTCAACATTGCTTCTGCCCATGCGTCTAAATCTCAATGCAACATATTCAACATGGCCGCTATGGGCGTTTGCCAACTTGTGTGTTTCATTTAACAATATACGGTCGGTATATGAGGTTTTAAGGGTTTTAGAGTGATTTACACATTAGAAATCACCACACACACACATCAACAGCAAAAGCAAAGCTGTCACTTGAATCCACGCATGTGCAGAAGCGACAGTTGAGAACTGAAACTGGTTGAGAACTGAAACCGCGACACCGGTCCTGTTGTTGTCAGAGTACCCCTCTTATTGCTTTGTTGGCATGACTTGTGTGTCTATCTTCTGCAATAGACAGGTTCGTAATTCCGACAGCGCATGTGCTGAGAACGGCGTCGACAGCAAAACAAATGCCGACAGCCATTGAGTTTGCTGATACGCGCAGTGCAAAACTTCAATTTTATTCTAAATTGATAGAAATACAGGATAATTTGGCATAGACATGGATGCACACATGCAATATAATAAGTTATTGATTTAATGAATATATTTAAGACACAACTATCACTAATTAAGCATTTTGAGCTAAGAAACATACAATTTCCCATAAAACAATCAGGCGCTTTACAGGCTGATGTTCACATCACCATTTTTAATTATTGTTCTAAATATTAACATGTCAAATGTTTCAACAGAAAGTTGTTACAAAGAAATATATAACCAATGTCTGATTAGCCCTACTCATTTCCTAGCTCTGCCAATGTTATTAATGTTGCATGGTTCGGTGAAACATATTTCTTTCAAAACCTAAACACTTATCTAAATTTGCTTTTAGCTAAGGATTGGGGACATCCTATATAGGGTATGCACTGACGTCACGCTAAACGGCAGTGTGGCCATTCTGGAGATACAACCACAATAACAACCCCAACAAACTCAATGCATTGTCAATGGTTGTGAGCAATCTTCATACAGAAAAAGTGAAATATCTCTAAAACCACACCACCTAGAAACAAATCGCTTGGTACACATATAGAAAAGATGTTTACCAAAAAGATTATATTAAATTGATAAGGTTAGGGTTCTGGATTTCTATTAATTTTGAATAAAAAAACTCAAGGCATTGTCAATGGTCGTGAGCAATCTTCATACAGAAAAAGTGAAATATCTCTAAACCCACACCACCTAGAAACAAATCGCTTGGTACAAATATAGAAAACATATTTACCAAAAAGATCATATTAAATTTATAAGGTTAGTGTTGTGCATTTCTATTAATTTTGAATAAAACTAATGTTTTGCACTGCGCGTACTGGCAAACTCAATGCATTCTCAATGGTCGTGAGCGATCTTCATACAGAAAAAGTGAAATATCTCTAGAACCACACCACCTAGAAACAAATTGCTTGGTACACATATAGAAAACATATTCAACGAATAGATTATATAAAATTTATATGGTTAGTGTTCTGGATTTATATTAATTTAGAATAAAATAGACGTTTTGCACTGCGTGTACTGGCAAACTCAATGCATTGTCAATATCCTTGAGCAATCTTCATACAGAAAAAGTTAAATATCTCTAAAACCACACGACCTAGACACAAACCGCTTGGAACGCGTATAGAAAACATGTTTACCAAAAATATTATATTAAATTGATATGGTTAGGGTTCTGCATTTCTATTAATTTTGAATTAAAGCGGCGTTTTGCACTGCGCGTATCGGCAAACTCAATGCATTGTCAGGTTGTTTACTGGTTGATATCGGCACAATGGCCGCGCTTGCATTTGATGATATCACAGGAATACCCTCTATACAGAATAATCAGTGCATTTATTACCTCATCCCCTTGGACACCTCCTTTGAGACAGCCATTATTATACAGGAGCACTCATTAAGCAAGTAGGTAAATCTCATGGCCTCATTAGCCATGCCCTCATTCCAAGTACCATATGTAACCTAGTCAGGTTCCAGGATGTCCCACTAGACGTTTGATAGCACCATAGCCTGAATTGTTTTAAAGTTGCATGGTCTGATGAAGCATAGATTTTTTTTAAATCCCAAACCACATACTTACATTTGATCCTATGTTTCCAACGCAGATGGAACAATGTTAGACTGGAAATCTGAAGGGACCATATTTGTTGCTTTTTTGGGGGGGGAGGGGATTTTTGTACATCAGTTGATTAAGGAGGGGAATTTTCAATTGCAGTATTTGGTCTTTCTCATTCCACTGCTCAGTCTGACCTCTCAGGCAAGTAACCACATAGACAGGTAGGCGTGGGGAGTGTATTGGTATCAGGGAGCCTAGGTGGTGTAATGGTTAGCACACTGGCCTGGAATGCAAAGAGATGTGGGTTCGAGTCCCGCTCTAGGCGCAATATTTCCCATTTTCATCACCCCCACGACACTAATAATGGCAAACCCCAGGTTAGGTAGTGACAAGAATCAATTTTAAGTGATAAGTTTAACTAAACCAGGGTTGAAACCCAGGGGTTCAAATCCCATGACCTATCAAAATGGGAAGTGGGTGTTTAACACATTTGGCCACCCCTTCTTGTTAGTTTGAATCCTGTTCTGCCAGCTATTTCTTAATCTACTTTAAACAAATTCAATTTTGTATATTATCAATGCACAAATACATCAATAATAAATCAATGTGTACCCAATTTGATTAATTCTATTTATGGAATTTACCATGAGCCACGAGCAAACATTAATAAAACAAAGACGACCAACAAAAAGTATCTGAAGAACTATTATAGCTTTTATCATATTGATCAGTTGAATGAGGGTGCTAACGTTGAAGAAACAGCTTTGAAGAAAATGAGTCGGCGAGCAGCAGTCACTCTCACCCCAGTAAACACATGCGAGCAAACATTAATAAAACAAAAATGACCATCAAAAAGCACAATTTCAATGAATATTCCACTGCTTCAGATAAATTCTGTTATGTTGCAGAATGACTACTCACTGCTAAGATCAAATTCTGTTGTTTAGGAGCATGACTTAATAAAAATAATGTTAAAATTGAAAAGAGCAAGCAAACGCCCATAGCTGCAGTTCGTGACTCTGACGTTACACCAAAACCGAGAATGCCAACAAACAAATGACGGTGCAATGGCGCCATCAGTTGAAAATGCTAGGCGACCAGGCTATGCTTTATTTATGTCATTCCACATCACATGGTCATCGCGAGATGTGAATCTGGGCCAAAACAACAAGAGTTTTGTCAAGCTTGCTGAAATTATTTAGGATTCTTTTTGCTCATATTTCTCCAAAATTAGCCATTTCTCATCAAAATAATTCCAGAATAATGAATGTTAGGTTATAATGTTCAACCTGGTATATTTATCTAAAAAATAAGGCAAACATTCTAAAGCCATCTGACTATGCAACTTTAACTATAGGATATAAATAAAAACATGAATAAAATAAGTAAAACTGACTGGCTATAGTTCTAACACTAGTGACTAGTCTAGTCTGAGCGACCAGATTTGGCTAGATGTAAGTGCAGATGGCATAAGAGGTGCTGATTAGATTGATGTAAATGCAATCCTAGATAAAAGATTAATATCTTAATCTTGTTATATATATTTTATTTGAGTTGGTATTCTACGTTTCAAATATGAGCTAAGATGAGCTGAAACTAGCATATTTCATAGCAGCAGCCAGTGCTTTAGCATGTGCCATGTGCCATGTGCTTGGCACAGGGTTTTTTGCTGCCACACATCCCACAATGCACCACGTGGCTGGAATTATGAACCCGTCTATTAAGTTTGGCTTTGTACTGAGAAAAATGTTCAATTTTTTAATGGTTAAACCATCCTGCGAATAAGACATTATCGGTGTAGTCTGAGGTTTGGGATAGTTTGGATCGCTAGAATTGGCAGCCATCTTTGTTTCCCTTCAGTTGATACACAGCACTGTAGAGTCCACAAAGCTTCAAATTTCATATCGGGCAATAAATGCTTAATTTGGCTAGTAGTATCGGTAGCTCTACATGTGTTTGATTGGTGGGAGTAGATCTATATTAGCCAGATGTTATTGGCTGAGTCAAGTAGCATATTGCAACTATGGCCCATAACTAAAACTAGCTTAAAGTTACAGAGAAGCCTATGTAAGATATTTAGGAATTATATTGATCTAAATATATGTATACGTACAACATGGTTATGTATATATATATACAGATACATATGCATATGTACATATACCTGCATACATATATACCGCCTAGCCCATTATGAATTATAATGCAATCATTGTGGTCCATACGATATTATTGCGAAAAGAGCAATGTTTAGCTAAATCAGGGTTCTGTTTACTGAATAATAAAAACAACAATAATGATAACAAGAACAATAATAACTATTAATAACAATAATAATAACAATAATTACCGCACTAACAACATTAACACAACAATAATAATAACAACAATAATAACAGCAATAATAATAATGTAGTAGTCGGCACTGACCTCTCAGGCAAGTAACCACATAGACAGGTTGATATCAGGCAGCCTAGGTGGTGTAATGGTTTGCAGACTGGCCCGGAATGCAAAGAGATGTTGCTTCGAGTCCCGCTCTAGGCGCAATATTTCCCATGTTCATCACTCCCATGACACTGGTTGCCGTGACCATGATCCTATACAAGCTATGCGCTGTATCGTTGTTGAACCTACCCTGTGTATGTATGTGTTAGTGCATTGCCTGTATCATGAGTGTATGTATGTAATTGTAAACATTAAATGACAATTTAAAAGACTTACAATTCCAGGGGGACGAGTGTAGTAGTCGCCACTGACCTCTCAGGCAAGTAACCACATAGACAGGTAGGCATGGGTAGTGTGTTCATATCAGGGAGCCTAGGTGGTGTAATGGTTAGCACACTGGCCCGGAATGCAAAGAGATGTGGGTTCGAGTCCCACTCTAGGCACAATATTTCCCATTTTCATCACTCATCAATAATAACAATAATACAAATAATAACAATAATAACGATAATAATAATAACAACAATAACAACAATAACAACAATAACAACAATAACAACAATAACAACAATAACAACAATAACAACAATAACAACAATAATAACAATAATAACAATAATAACAATAATAACTACTACAATTCACCAATCCTGTCCGGGATTAGAGGGAATCCAGGCTATACCACCAGACATACACCTGAGTGTAGGGTGAGGAGGGGGCTGGCGAAGGTTTAAAAACCAATTACGAACCCACGGTATTGCCAGCTTACTGGTCCGGTAAATGTGTACCCTTTGTAAGCATCTGGTTTGCACACACTGCATGCACACTCACTCACCCCTCAAGGTGCAAGGTAAGTGAAAATGTCAGGTCGGCTCTGACCCAGTCACTCTCCCTCTCACTCTCCGCCCGGCTCAGGGGTGTATTTCCCATTGGCGCCTTAGTCATCGTCGGTGAAGCGGACATGTGACGTCACACATGGGTAGTGACGTCACACGGCGCAAGCAAACCGTCTACTGCGGACCTGACAGTGGGTTTTTGGAGATGGGCGGGGTTTGTTGAGGGATAGCTGTGGCTGGGTCTAGGAAAATGTCGTCTGCTTTCAATAATCATTTGTCGTCTGCTGTCGATGGAGTGATTTAAATTCAAAATAGTCTGCATTTACAAACAAATAAAAAAGGTTTGATGAATGCATGTCGTTCTGCTATTCATACTCATAGTGGTTTCTGTAACACCCCCCCCCCCCCTCCGCCAACTCACAGACATTCAAAAGTATTTCAAAAGTAGCAAATGCTGCTAGGGTGCTATTTTGTTCTTAATAGGCATACATTTATGATAAGTATCTTTCCTTCTTATTTATTTACCCACATGTGACTATCACACTTGTGGTTCTGGATCTTGCAGCTTATGGATTCGGATTGCATATTTTAACAAAAAACACCATGCTGCTCGGCTGTTATCTTCTTCGAATATGCATAATGTGACTATGACAGTATGAGTATCTTTCTTATTTCCTTACTTACACGTGACTATCACACTACTTGTGATTCAGGATCCTGGAGCTTATGAATTCGGATTGCAAAAGCAGCACTCGTGGCCTCTGTCAGTGTGGCGGGGAGCTCTAGGTGCTCTAATAACCTTTACCTAACACTTTAGTGGGAGTCAGAGTTTTATGGCCCTGTCACATTACGACGCTTCTCGCCGGCGTGCCGCCAACGCGCAAAATAAGTTGTATGCGTCGAGACACGTCCAACTTTTCGGCGGCGGGGGAAAAAGTTTGACGTCAGCGCAACGTGTTGGTAGCGTGCGGCCAACGTGTATCGACGCGTGGGGGAAAAAAACAAAAAAAAAGAGGTTGGCGCGCCATCCTGATATGACCTTAGATGTAGCTAGGACATAAAACAACAAAGCAACAGTTTGGCACAACGTGTGGGAACGACCCTAACGCGCGTGTGGCGACTGCCTAGCGTTTGCATAACGTTATTCCAGCGATCTTGACGTCCCCCTAACGTGCCCATAATGTCCGCACCCACACATTGGCACACGTTGGCACATGTCGAAAGTTTTGTGCAAGCACAAAACTTTTGACGTGCCACGACGCGCGCCGCCGATCCTCGCCGACCGTCGCTGTCCATCAGCGTGTACCAACGCGTGCCTAACGCGCGCATAACGCTTCCTGACGTGTCCCGACGTTCTGCCCAAAAACCACATACGTCGACGCGCATTGGCGAGAAGCGTCGTAATGTGACAGGGCTATTAGAAAAAAAAGACTAATTACACCAACGCACATGCGCCCTAAACCTCATGCACTACTTACTATGATCACCGATACAGCCAGTTACTCCAGCAGCCCGGGTTCTGTGATGGCTGCTAAACAACCCTATTAAAAAAGGGTGGGGAAGCTGGGTTATGGAAATAGCCACATGAATTTGTCGTCTAAATATATTACAGTACAACCCCGTTAAACCAAGCTCGGTTAAACCAAACGATCGGTTAATCCAAACTTTTTCGGCAGCCTGGCAAAATACTACCATTTATCATATAAAAAAAGTTGGTTAAACCAAAGTCGGTTAATCCAAAATATCGGTTAATCCAAACAAACTTGTCGGCCCCAGGCCACTTCCGGTACAGTTAAACCAAACTTTCATGTGGTTTTAAGGTCATCTGAGAGTTGTTTATATGATAAATGGTAGTATTTTGCCAGGTCGCCAAAAAAAAGTTTGGGTTAACTGATCTTTTGATTTAACCATGGTTGGTTTAATGGGGTTAAACTGTATATATATATAAAAAACAATAATCATAGTGTCTACATACATTGTACATTCATAATGCACCCCCATATTTGCCAAAGCCAAGTCAAAGTCAAAGCTCGGTTAAACCAATGATCGGTTAATCCAAACAAATTCCTAGGGTCCCTTCAAGTTTGGTTTAACGGGGTTATACTGTATATAGTAATATACTGTTTGTTTGTTTGTTGTTGTTTTACGTCCTAGCAACATCTAAGGTCATATCAGGACGGGTACCGACTTGTGACAGTGCGCACTCATGGTGACTTTATAGTGCTGTCCCACTGGGAAACCAGGCCGCCGGCACCATGACCTGGTATCCCACTCAGTCACATTATCCTGACACTGAGCACACGTCCTTGCCCTATCCTAATAATGCCGAGCGCCTGGCTAGGAAGCGACAAGTATCAATTTTATAGTCATTGGTTTGACTCGACCGGGACTCGAACCCACGATCTACCAGCACGGGAGACGGACGCTCTAACTCATTCGGCCATCCCGTCTGAATGTGTTGTTCAAATACGCGTCTATCATAGCCTGCTGCTCTTTGGGGGGCAGAAATGATGATTTCATGTAGTTTAATCAACTTTAAAGGTTGAATCAAGAGTTTCTACTGGCCGCCATCTTGGGTTGTGTTTGTTTGTTTTGCATTACATCCCAATTCATCAGCTCTACAACAATATAGAGAACCCCTGTGTGCTGGAAACGGTGACTCCATAGATTGTTTATAATTGTTTCACGCCAAGCAGAGTGTACTCAGATTGTGACATGAGCCGTGTTTACACGGGCGAGTTAATTCGCGTCATATAAATCGCCTTGCCTAGTTCGCCTCACATTCGCCATGTAAACGCACTGCTGAAGCGTATTAGGGCTGATTCGATTCATATGATGAGCTTTTTGTAGATCGCCTCGCTAGGTGGTTTATATGATGCGATTCTGCTGGTTCTTGGGCGGTGATAGAATAAAATAGTAGTGCTTGCCGGCTACAGATGGAGCAGTAACTAATCGCTGGTGCCCGGCAGTGTTAGGGCCCGATTAGGCCGAAATCTATTAAATGCGATCATATTTAACAGAATTACATCCTCAAATAATGAAATTTAATTAAATTAACCTTAAATTCCAAGCGATATTAACATAGCAGCTACATCTGCGTCGAATCGACGTGTGTAAACTAAACAAATATAGCAGTGCTTGCCGGCTACAGGCAGAACTAAGGCTGCTGGTTCCCGGCGCCGAAACACTTTCAAACTCGCTTCGTGTAAACGCGCCACTACTTCGCTTCATATGAATCGGTTTGTCTAATTCGCTTCACAATTGCCCGTGTAAACACGGCTATGGTCGTCATTCACCCCTACTCTGGGTAAGGGTGAATGTGTTATCTACCGTACACCCAGGCACTCATCATGGGCACAGTGCTGTACTTGAAGTAGTATAATCTGATAAAACCATGCCATGTTTTAAAATTGAAACACTTGCCTGCATTTGATCCTACAAAGTCAATGTTATATAATTGTACCCTTGGTCGTATTAAAAAATGTATGTATGTGTCGAAGGAATATTCACCAATTTAAAGTTGCATGGTCCGATGGCGTTTGAATTTCTGTCTTATTTTTTAGATAAATATATCAAAGTGATCATTATGAGCTACTAATCATTAGTCTGGAGTCATTTTGATGAAAAATGACTAGTTCTGAAGCAATTTGAGCTGAAAGAACCCAAAATAATAGACTACATCACGGTTCCGACTGCGCATGCGCTGAAAACGGCCTTGGGAGCAAAGCAAAGGCGTACGGCCATTGAGTTTGCCTATACGCGCATTGAAAAACATCAGTTTTATTCAAAATTAATAGAAATCCCAAACCCTAACCTTATCAATTTAATATAATCTTTTTGTTAAACCTGTTTTCTATATGTGTTCCAAGCGGTTTGTGCCTAGGTGGTGTGGTTTTATCAATATTTTACTTTTTCTGTATGGAGATTACTCACTGCCATTGACAATGCATTGAGTACTCTGGCTATGGCTCTAACACTAGTCTGAGTGCCTAGATCTTTCTAAATCTAAATGCACATGGCATAAGATGTGCTGATTATATTGATGTAAATGCAATGCTGGATAAAAGATTAATATCTTAATTTATTATATATATTTTTTTAGTTAGTATTCTATGTTTCAAACAAGAGCTGAGATGAGCTGAAACTAGCACATTTCATAGCTGCACCCAGTGTATTAGCATGTGCCATGTGCTTTTGGGGGGGGTTGTTTTGCTCTGACCCATCCCACAATGCACCGCGCCGCTGGAACCGTGATGTAGTCTATTTCGACAAGCTTGTCAAAACTCCTGTGGCTATGACCTAGATGGTCATCTCACGGACACCACGTGATGTGAGATGACCTACTAATCGTGGAACCTGACAGGGCTGTAGGTAGGTATTTCTGGTTAGGGTGCCACACAGTCTGATCAATACAAATCTAAGCAGAATTGAATAATTTCATCCTGAGAAGCATATTAATCATGGCATAATATACAGAAATATGTAGTGCTTATATTGATTTTTAAAAAGTAATTCCCAGCCATACTTTATTGACTGAATAATTAGTGTACAATATTTGTGTGGCATCCAGACACCACTGGTGACATCTGTGATGGAAATTTGTAATGTTATTTCTGAAGACATCAAATAATTTTAAAAGAATTTAAACATGCATACATGTTTCGAAATACTTCCTTCTGATTTGGGAACTGTTTTGTTTGATATATCCATGCAATACAAGATGTTAGTAAGGATCCAACCATGTCCCATATGTGATGTTACAAATGGCTGACTGTAAACTGGGGTTTTTTGGTACAAAAACACTTCGTAACTAAAAAGGCCAAAGTTGCACGTGGTTTATTTTATTTCCCTTATTTCTTACATCAAATCTGAACATGAATATGAAAAGCATAAGGAAAAAAATAAGTAGGATCTTTTTTTATTGATGTTTTAAAATCCCATCCCATGCTGACCAGTTTTCAGGAGAGTGACCCATATACACGAAATGCAAATTCATTAGCTAGCAATGCAGATTTCCAGGTTTAATGCTATGATGGCAGCAACTGTTCTGATCATCTGTTATCGTTATACATATATGGACCAACAAAAAATATATATATATTGATCAGCCAATACTAATGTATATATATATAACTTTCACAATTTAAATTACCCAAATTGAATAATTATATTTATAGAATTGACCAAACAGCATTGAATATCCAACATGGAGGGGGGGGCAACATCCATCTCATTTCCCCTTCCCCTCTATGACCCTGCACAGTAGGCCTACTTGGTTGGGGGGGGGGGGGGCTAATGAGGTCATGAGATTGGCCTAATTGGTTAATGGCCTCCCTGCATAATGGTTGTTTCAAACTGAGTGTTCAAAGGGGTGGGGTTATAAATTCACTGGTTATTCTGTATATGCTGTCCCAAACCATTAGCTAGTACACCAGTATCTAAGTTGGATATATAGGATCAAATGTAAGTAGTTGTTTTAATTTTGCCAAAATTATATTTCATCGGACTATGCAACTTTAAGATGGCGTTGACATTCTGGACGTCAACCATATGGTCATTCTGACATATTTGTTGCATACAATCATATTATTTCTGGTATTTTGTGTATGTAAATTACGTTTATTTAGCATGTTTTCACTTCAAATACTGCAGAATGTCAACACCATCCGATTGTGCAACTTTAATGTATGGGACCTAAGTACCTGTGAAGGTTTGGGTCACCCAATCGAATCCTCCCATTTGCAGTTTGGGCTATTTCCCGCCCCAACCAGTAGTCCACAACTGGTTCATCAAAGGCTGTGGTATGTGCTGTCCTGTTTGTGGGAAAGTGCATATAAAAAGATCCCTTGCTGCTTATCGGAAAGAGTAACCTATGTGGCGGCAGCAGGTTTCCTCTAAAGAAATATGTCAGAATGACCATATGGTTGACATCCAATAGCCGATGATAAAAATCAATGTGCTCTAGAGGCGTCGTTAAATAAAACAAACTTTGTGGGACCTTAGTGGAGACAAACATCTTCATTGTTCAGTTGGTTGGGTGATTGTTGGGGTTTTACGTCCTAGCAACATCTAAGGTCATATCAGGACAGGTACCGACTTGTGACACTGTGCACTGATGGTGACTTAATAGTGCTGCTCCACTGGGATACCAAGCCACCAGCACCATGACCTGATATCCCACTCAGTCACATTATCCTGGCACTGAGCCAACCAGTCCTTGTCCTATCCTAATAATGCCGAGCGCCTGGCTAGGAAGCGGCAAGTATCAATTTGTAAGTTATTGGTTTGACTCGACCAGGGTTCGAACCCCTGTGTTCGAATCCCACGATCTACCAAAACGGCAGACGGACGCTGAATGCACTCGGCCATCTCATCTGGTCGTCATTGTTCAGTCTGTGGGTCCAGGTGTCAATGTACCCCCAGCTTTAGAAGGAAACCACGCCCTTCTTCGTGTAGTGTTATGACTGCAGATACCGAACGCGAGGGCCTAATCGGTACAGCGCACGCTTCCCGTGCGGAAGGTCGGTAGTTCGGAGACTCGGCCTAGTCAAGCCAATGACTTACACAAATGACACGTGTGTCTACCTAGCCCGGCTCTCGGCATTGGTATGGTAGGGCAAGGACTGGTTAGCTCAGTATCAGGATAATATGACTGAGTGGGATATTTGGTCATGGTGCCGATGGCCTGATCTCCCAGTGGGGCAGCACTATTAAGTCGCCATCAATGCGCACTGATACAAGTCAGGGCTCGTCTTGAAATGGACATAGATGTTGCTGGGACGTAAAACCCCAACAAACAAAGATGACTGCAAATTTCCCCCTATGAATCACAAAACAATAACACAGAGACGATAACGGACATCCTGCCAGGCTGGAATCATGACCTGGCAACCAGATTGAGGCTCCTTCTCTTTCCATTACTTCGTGCGTTTATTAACCCATTGCCCCATTTCCGTTAGAACAAGAGAGTCCAACTCGGACTGTTAAGTAAGGTGGAGAAGTCATCCGGTTTCTGTCTGATCATTGTCATTGCCATACTTTCAGATGATGTATGTAGACTGGGCCTTCAGTAAGAAAAGCCACAAAAACAGACCCGCGCTAGTCAGTTGTTCGACACCACTTTACTGAATGGTCCTTTTTGTTTGTTTCTTCGATGCTTTTTCTGCACTGGTGTTCTTTTTGTGGAATGTTGTTCCAGATTCAGTTTTAAAATCTATATATGTGTGTCTTGCATGTGTCTCAAAAGGTGGTAAGCAATATGGGACAAAACTTTGTCCATTGTAACGATCAACATTCTATCTGCTTATGCATTTGCTCAGGATAAACTGATTTGTTTTTTACATGGTGTTTCATAATCCCAATAGAATACATATTGATTTGAAGCAAATGTCCTTGTGTTTTCAGTGTAACTGTTTCTGGGCTGTTTTGGGTCAATCGTTACAATGGAGAGAGAAAAAAGAGTTATCACCTTTTGAGACAGGCTCATATACATATACAGTAAAACCTCTCTAAATTGACTGACCTAGGGACCGACTTTAAGTGGTCCATTTAGGGAGGTGGTCGGTTTAGGGAGTTAGAATATGGTTACAATGGTATTGTTGGGACCCAAATAAAGTGATCGATATAGGGGAGTGGTCGATCTGTCGAGGTGGTCGTTAGAGAGGTTTTACTGTATATGTATATATAATACGCATTTAAAGTTGTGCCGTGGGGAGTGATGCGAATGGAAAATATTTCACATAGAGCAGGACTTGAACACACACTTCATTGCCATCTAGTAACTTGACTTAGTATTCCTTCGATACATTAATAACTGTTTAACAGGTGCACCAGTATCTTAGTAGGATACACAGGATCAAATCAATGTAAATGTTTTGGCTTAGAACAAACAGTTGAAGCTTTCATCTATACATCTTAGCGTTTCCAAACTGCCACTGTCAGGATAATGTGACTGAGTGGGATATCAGGGCATGGTGCTGGCGGCCTGGTATCCCAGTGGGGCAGCACTATAAAGTCGCCATGAGTGCGCGCTGTCACAAGTCGGTATCCGTCCTGATATGCCCTTAGATGTTGCTAGGGCATAAAACAACAACAAACATTGAAACATTGGCCACTACCTTTGTGTAAGCCACGCATCGTAGTACCAGCCTCCCCTCCACATCCTCTGTAATAGTCTAATACAGGGAACAGGTTTATTGTGTGGTATAGAAATCCCCCCCCCCCCGCCCTAAAACCAACAATGAAATTGAATCAATCAGATGAAATTACATTTAGATTTACAACAACAACACCTTTAGAATACAGTGTATTGCACAAATCTCCCCTATTTGACTATGAGGGTTATTAGACTGCTTACTGACATTTGAAACCGGATGTTGTTATTTAGCACTCTTCTGATTGGTCCGAAGCGCAATCCGTGGAGAGGGGGTCACTGGAATTGAGCCAATGCTTCTTTTTGGTGAAGCGCATTGGGACAATTTCAATCGCAGACAATTGGTCTTTCTTATTCCACTGTTCCTTGCCCTAATCTAGTGAAGCCATTTGCCAGGTTAGTTGGTGACAATTATACATTTTAAGTCATTGTATTAACTCGGCCAGAGTTCAAATCCGGGGTTCGAATCCCATGACCTGCCACAGTTGTATGTCCAAGCATATATGCATACTGTATGCTTGCATACGCACATACATACATACATGCATACAGACATAACACAGACATACATACATACATATAATGATATATACATACATATCGCATGCATATACAGTAAAGCCTCCCTAACCGACCAGCTCCACAGATCGACCACGCCTCTATATCAATCGCTTTATTTGGGTCCCAACAATAACACTGTAACCATATTTTAACTCCCTAAACCGACCATCTCCCTAAATCGACCATTTAAAGTCGGTCCCAAGGTCGGTCGATTTAGAGAGGTTTTACTGTATATGTATACATACACACATGCATACAGACAAGCAGACGGACAAACATACATAGGGTACTTGCACCTACATGCTTAAATATGTATTCACACATGTTGTCCATCTCTTGTCAATCTTTTTGTAACACCATATAACATTCTTACATTGACAAACACATCCATACATGCGTGCATACAAACACACATGCATACAAACATGCACAAAAACATACAAACCAGGGGCGTAGCTAGACCTTTAACGATGTGTGCTCCTAATTTCGGCAGGGGGTTTAGGGGGCCGCTTACGGTGTCACACCCTTCCGAATATGAAATCATATCTAAGTAACCCCCCCCCCTCTCTCTCTCTCTCTCTCTCTCTTTATTATTTTTTAATTTTTGTTGTTGTTGACAAAACGAAGTGGACGTTTTGGCGTATGCGCGTATGCTTAGCTACGCCCCTGCAAACACACATACATAGTCGTGTAGTGCTGTGGGAACACGTGTGAATGGCAGTCCATCACTTCTTTTAGAAGGGGGACGGCGTTCCCTCACTATTTCAAATAATTCCAAACCTGTGTTCCCTCACTTCTGTTTTTAGCATTACACCACTGCATAATAAATTAATATATAGATACAAACACACGGGAAAATATGCACGCATACATACATGCATGCACACATGCATACATGCATATTTTGTATACATAAATGCAGACTTACATATGTACACTTACACATGGACAAACACATGCACACATACAGACATGCATGCAGACTTACATATGTACACTTACACATGGACAAACACATGCATACACACATACATACATACATGCAGACTTACATATGTACACTTACACATGGACACACACATGCATACATACATGCTTGCAGACTTACATATGTACACTTACACATGGACAAACACATGTATACACACATACATACATACATGCATGCATGCAGACTTACATATGTACACTTACACATGGACAAACACATGCATACATACATGCATACATGCATGGGGACTTACATGTGTACACTTACACATGGACACACACATGCATACACACATACGTACATACATGCATGCATACATGCATATGTACACTTACACATGGACAAGCACATACATACATGCATGCAGACTTACATATGTACACTTACACATGGACAAACACATGCATACACACATACATACATGCATGCAGACTTACATATGTACACTTACACATAGACACACACATGCAAACATAAATACATGCATGCATACTTACATATGTACACTTACATATGGACAAACACATGCATACACACATACATGCATGCATGCGGACTTACATATGTACACTTACACATGGACACACCCATGCAAACATACATGCATGCATGCATACTTACATATGTACACTTACACATGGACAAACACATGCATACACACATACATACATGCATGCATGTAGACTTACATATGTACAATTACACATGGACACACACATGCAAACATACATGCATGCATACTTACATATGTACACTTACACATGGACAAACATGCATACATACATGCATGCAGACTTACATATGTACACTTACACATGGACACACACATGCAAACATACATGCATGCATGCGGACTTACATATGTACACTTACACATGGACACACACATGCATACATACATGCATACACACATGCATGCAGACTTACATATGTACACATACACATGGACAAACACATGCATACACACATACATGCATACATGCATGCAGACTTACATGTGTACACTTACACATGGACAAACACATGCATACACATACATACATGCAGACTTACATATGTACACATACACATGGACAAACACATGCATACACACATACATGCATACATGCATGCAGACTTACATATGTACACTTACACATGGACAAACACATGCATACATAAATGCATGCAGACTTACATATGTACACTTCATCATCATCATGCTGTCGGTCGCGATGCGACAAAGACTGCTTTCATTACTTGACTGCCGCTCTCCATTTAGCTCTCTGCTGTGAGAGTTGCGTCCATGAGTCGGTCTTAATGTCTCTCAGCTTCAGGTTTCTCTTGATGGTATCCTTGAACCGGAGACGGGGCGCCCTCTCTTTCTGTAGCCAGAAGACAGTTGAGAATAGAGGATCTGCTTTGGTAGCCTGTCTGATGACATCCTCATGAGGTGTCCAGTCCACCGGAGATTCTTTTTGATCAGAAGATCTTCCATAGAGGGCAGCCCCATCCGTTCGAGTATTTCCTTATTCGTCACTTTGTCCTTCCAGGTTAGCCTCATGATTGAACGCAGATGTCGCATCATGAAGGCATGCAGCTTTTTCACCTGCTGTCTGTACACTGTCCAGGCCTCGGCTCCGTATAGTAGGGTGGATAGCACGATTGCGCGGTAGATCTTACCTTTGACCCGAATGGACACATGGTGGTTGTTCCAGAGTCTCTGGCGTAGTCGGCCGAAAGATGCGCTAGCCTTGGCCATCCTCCTCTGTATCTCAGCATCAATGCGTCCATCACTTGATATAGTGCTTCCGAGATAGGTGAATTCCGGAACAGAGTTCAGCTTGTTTCCGTCAACCATGATCTCCTCCTCTCGGGTTCTTGTAGAGTTGGGTTGGTACAGCACCTCCGTCTTCTTGATGTTAATTTTCAGGCCAAACTTCTTTGATGCATCGGAGAAAGCGTCCACTATTTTCTGGGTCTCTTCAGCAGAGTGGGCAACCAGTGCACTGTCATCTGCGAATAGTAGCTCTCTCACCAGTATCTGAGTAGTCTTGGTCTTCGCTCTGAAGTGTGCGACATTGAATAAGTCAGCGCTCTGTCTGGACTGTATATAGATGCCATCCCCATGTCTCGGAAAGCATGCATACACATATACATACAAACACATGCATACACACATACAGACATGCATGCATACTTACATATGTACACTTACACATGGACAAACACATGCATGCACACATGCATACATAAATGCAGACTTACATATGTACACTTACACATGGACGAACACATGCATACACACATACATACATACATACATACATGCAGACTTACATATGTACACTTACACATGGACAAACACATGCATACACACATACATACATGCATACTTACATATGTACACTTACACATGGACAAACATGTGCATACACACATACATACATGCATGCATGCAGACTTACATATGTACACTTACACATGGACAAACACATGCATACATACATACATACATACATACACACATACACACACATACACACATACACACATACATACACACATACATACATACATACATCAGACCTATCTGCATTCACAACTGATGTAGTACTAGTAGGTGATACAGGTCCATCAGGATGTCTGCAGCACCTTGTGTTCTAGATAAAAGATGCACATCAAACTACAGTAGCATGAGTAGGGGTGAAGAATAACCCTATATAAAGGGGGGGGGGGGTGTAAATGAAATCAGGACATAAATTCTTAATCTAAAAATCTAAATATATTCTTCCCACACCTTGATATGTTTACCCGCAATTGTTGAACTGATTAGTAAACTGGAAGAAATACTACATCGATTTAATTGAATCTATCACTACGAAAGGCCGTGCTGTCCGGTATATTTAACATGCATACCAAACTTAAGTTAGTTTCACTTCAATTATATCCCTTTAAAATAAGTGACTTCAAATTAAAGGGATTCGATTATAATGATCAAACTTAATATTTGGTTTTGTTTCTTAAATGGCAGAAACTTAAAACCATTGTATTATACAACTTCAACTTCGGTGATTAGACGAGAACTGATGTTCTCAATGTGATATTTGCCATATCATGACCTTACTATGAAAAGGTTCTATCTGACAAAGTGACTGAATTGGTGTTATGGATGTAAAAATGTTCTATCTACAAAAGGCTGTCATGCAGCTACACAACTGTTTCTCAACTGCTATTTTTCACTGAGATATATTAAAAATAATATTGTTCTATCTGCTTTGCTATCATGCAGGTACACAGCTTCAGTCCTCATTATCTCAAAAGCACCATTTTGTCAAATAGAACCTTTTTATAGTAAGGTTGCGATATGTATCTATATTATATTCAATAAACAGACCCATGATCGTTTGTTTGTTGTTGTTTTACATCCTAGCAACATCTAAGGTCATATCAGGACGGGTACCGACTTGTGACAGTCCGCACTCATGGCGATTTGATAGTGCTGCCCCACTGGGAAATCAGACCGCCGGCACCATGACCCAATATCCCACTCAGTCACATTATCCTGACACCGAGCGAACCAGTCCTTGCCCTATCCTAATAATGCCAAGCACCAGGCTAAGAAGTGACAATTATCAATTTTTAAGTCATTGGTTTGACTCGACCGGGAACCAAACTCGGGAACTCCCGATCTTCCGCACTCGAGGCCTGTGCTCTACCGATTCGGCCCGACCTATCACTATCAGTATCACCGTGCTTGCCCATGATCGTGATTATTTGATTAAATAACCAGGTTTTTAATCGCCTGGAAACTCGGTTTATGGCTGTTTATAGCACACGCACTTCCATCCCCTCCCTACTCGACGGGCAATTCTAATAGAAATGTTGGTTGGTGTATGGCTGGCATTATTAGAATGTGGTTGATTTGCGTGTGGCTCTCTCCCTTTTCTGTTCACACACCTTTCTCTCGTGAATGCCACACATGAGATATACATCTGTGCTCAGAGGTTATCAGCTCCTTCCCGATCCAGGTGCCCGGTGCTTCTCGCCTCTTTTTATTTTCATTTTTTATTAGTATTACTATTTATCTTATTTGTTAGTCCTTGTCGAGAATTGGCTGCAGCGCATTTATTTCCCACCTCATCGGCCTGTCTACACGTAAGATAGTGTGTAGTATATAGCAATTAATTTTCGCGAAATATATATTAATTTGGTGGGGTTTTATTTATTTATTTATTTATATATTTATTTATTTGTTTGTTTATTTATTTATTTATTTATATATTTATTTATTTGTTTATTTATTTATTTATTTATATATTTTTTGTTTATTTATTTATTTATATATTTATTTATTTATTTATTAGTATTTAGAGATACATTCCATACTCATTTTTTCTCCCTCTCTGTATTTGTTCTACAAACAATGAAATATAAATGATTAGATTTGCTTGAGAACAAAAAATTATTGTACATCGAAGCAAAAATAATCAAATATAAGTGAAGCTGCTGTATGTGCGAACATTTCTGTCCCTGGTTTGTTAGTTACACTTAGAGCCCATAGAAGATTCCCGTTTCTATTAGCGGGGGGCGGGGGAACGTTTTACACATTGTTCCACGTGCATTTTACCCTGTGTAGTTACTGCTTAACCTGAGTCAATTCGAAAAGGTATTCACCTCCAGCCTCAATGTGCTGTCTTTTTGTGTCTTTAGTCTGTATTTCTCCTTCGCTGTTACTTAACTGTAACTGTAAATAACTAGCAGTTTAGATTCGGATTATTTCCCTTGCAAACAAAGTATAATTCTCTCTCTATTTCCTGTCCTTTCCTCCTTGTTGTCTATCATCCTGTCTGTCTGTTCTTTCTCCTCTTCACTGCTGGTCTTGTCTATCTATCCCTATCCATGTCAGAATGTGAATATTAAGTCAATTAAATGGAACCGATCACTGCTGCAAGTCATACAAGCCTGTGATGTCCAGCATTTTGATGTGCACACCCAAATTATTTAATATAATTTTACATCAAATAGGTTTGCGATTCAGATATCTGCAAAGTTAGCCCTTTTTAGAAGAAGAAGATGAAGAAGAAACTTACTCCAAAGTAAACAATAGTAGCATACAATGCGTTATATATATATATATATATATATATATATATATAACCGGGTGCGGTGGCCGAATCGGGAGAGCACAGGCCTCGCGTGCGGAAGATCGGGAGTTTGCGAGTTTGGTTCCCGGTCGAGACCAATGACTTAAAGATTTATACTTGTCGCTTCCTAGCCTGGTGCTCGGCTTTATTAGGATAGGGCAAGGACTGGTTAGCTCGGTGTCAGGATAATGTGACTGAGTGGGTTATCGGGTCATGGTGCCAGCGGCCTAATTTCCCAGTGGGGCAGAACTATAAAATCGCTATGAGTGCGTACTATCACAAGTCGGTACCCGTCCTGATATGACCTTAGATGTTGCTAGGGTGTAAAACAACAAACAAACAACTATATATATATATATTCGGCAGAGCTCAAAAGTATCGGATTATGCAACTTTCATATTCACAGTTGGAAAACTATATATTTATTGAGCTTACCAACAACAACAACAAAACTCAAACAAATACACGACCGAGGGCTTCTTGAGTTGGGAGACCGGCTGTTACTTGAGAAGTTCTCGGGCCGCCCAGCCGCTGCCCCCGCCGTGCCCTCCCAACAACACCCCTCGGGGCTGACTGCCTTGCCACGCCCCACCACACGGCCCGTCGAGCGGTGGGGGCGGGCCCATTATGGTAAGCAGTAGTCTAGGGTTGTGTTTTGGCCATAAGTCACAGGGTAAATTGCCTCCTGAAGCCCACGCCACATACTTCCTGGCCGCTTATGGTGCAGTCACACTATGACGTGATGGCCTAACGTGACTCCGATGTGGTGGCTTTTCGTCATCACGTCTGATCACGTTAAAGTCATGTTACAGTCACGTTAAGCTCTCGTCGCATCACATCAACTCTCGTCGCCTCTCGTCGCCTCTCGTCCAGGTTTTGAGCATGTTCAAAATACTTTGATGTGGCGCGACGAGTTGACAAGACGTGCGCGTCACATTACAGTCACGTCATGGTCACGTTAGTCTCTCGGCCACGTTAGGCTCAAGGTCACGTTATGGTGGAGACGTGGTGCAGTCACACTATGACGTAATGGCCAATGTTGTGGATTAGTATTACTAGTGTTACTACTGGTTGTTGGTTGTTGTTTGGTTGTTGGTTGGTTGGTTGTTGGTTGGTTGTTGGTTGGTTGTTGGTTGGTTGTTGGTTGGTTGCTGGTTGATTGTTGGTTGGTTGCTACTAGCACCACTAATAGTACTACTAGTACCACTAATAATACTACTAGTACCACTAATAGTACTACTAGTACCACTAAATAGTACTACTAGTACCACTAATAATACTACTAGTACCACTACTAGTACTACTAGTACCACTAATAGTAATAGTACTACTAGTACCACTAACAGTACTACTAGTACCACTAATAGTACTACTAGTACCACTAATAGTACTACTAGTACTACTAATAGTACTACTAGTACCACAAATCGTCCTCTCTCGTTCGGACAACGATATACCCTCGTCGACCACGCCGCGGTGTCGTCCAACTTGGCCCCGTATTTGCATATCACGTCAGGTTTTTTCTAAAGTCGCCCACGTCGGGCTCACGTTGGAAATTATGTCGTAGTGTGACTGCACCATAAGCCATCCCCGAGTTAAGTGTGGTCTCTGCAGCAGCCGCTTTGGGAGAAGGGGCCCGACCTATGAGTGTCACCGTGCTTGCCCACACTGTGTGCGGGGTTTTATTGTTGGTGTTAAGGGTTTCACTTCTGGGCCCATATGCATGAACAAGTTTTTATCGGCTCCAGTGTTAAGGGCCGCCGCCGGGGTAGCTAACGCCGGTGTTGGGAAATGGGTCACAGGGTATGTCTGGTGCCAAAGCACGGTGGTGTTAGCTAACATATGAGTTATTTATAGATTTGGGATATCCCTCTGAGCCTGTTGCCGGCGAGCACCACTATTTGCCAATATCGCCGCCTCCAATGGGGCGGCGGCGATTTGTTTTGTTTACATTCGACAATATGAGCGGCGACGTTAATATCGCTTTGAATTTGGGGTTAATTTGACCAAATTTCACTTTTTGATTATGTTATTCTGTTAAATATGATAGCATTGAATAGATTTGCGCCTAATCGGTACCTAACTCCGCCCTTAAACCTGGTACGGAGTGGTGTTAGCCTACAAGATCTTAAACTCAGTGTGTTTGCGTAGCACGGCTCCGTGCATAGTGACTTTTCGCCGCTAAACTAGAAATCCCATGCAAAATCAGTTTTGGCTCGCTAACACCGCCCCATGCATACGGGCCCTCATTGTAAAAAGAATGTTCCGCTATTAGCTCGTAGGAGTTGAAGCGGTGGAGTCATACTCATATATTCTCTGGGTTAGTTCTAGAATTACTTCTTTTTTTTTAAATTCTTTTTACTATTTTCATTTATTTTTGTCATGAATCCCAATATTCGAGACAGGTGCTTGTCCCCTCAGGAACTCCTGTAAGCCTAAAGCTACCGACTTGGTGATGGTGCACACTCCTGGTGGTTTTATAGTACTGCCTCAATAGGATGTTCATACTGCCGGCACCATGGTACAATAGCTTAGTGAGACACATCACCGTGACTAAGACCCGGCCAGTTCTTGCCCTATTCCGGTAATGTCAAGGATCAAGCAACGTGCGAGCAATTATAATTTGTGCATGCCCTTGACTTTGATGTGACCTCCTTCTCACATGGGAATTCGTTCGAAATGACTTTGCCATGTCGTCTAAAAAATATACATTATTGTTTTTGTTAGTGTGTTATTCTTTGAAATTCTACGGGAGTCTACGGCCGGTCCTGGAAACTATGTTTAGGCCATCCCATCTGGTCGTCTAGAAGTGGAGCTGGGAGAGACTATGCCTGAGGCCAAAAGTGTAATTATACATATATATATATATAGTAAAACCTCTCTAAATCGACCGACCATGGGACCGAATTTAAATGGTCGATTTAGGGAGGTGGTCGATTTCGAGAGTTTTTTTATATTGTTACAATGGTATTGTATGGGTGATCGTTTGGGACCAAAATGGCGATCGATATAGGGGAGTGGTCGATCTGTAGAGGTGATCGGTTAGAGATGGTTTACTGAAGATATATATATATATATATATAATGTATTATGTGGATATAAATAACTGCTGAAATACTAAATACTAACCGGCCATTGCGTATTTCTTAACAATACACCTACAATTTAAATCATATTAGTTTTTCGTATAAACTTATATAAATAATGTGGGGCAGAATGTGTGTGATAGCCTGTATGTGGAGGTGTGTAGATAGGAATATAAATATATTTACAGCCTGGTGTATTGATTGATATGTAAATAAATATATTTAGATAAATATCTCCATCATCATCATCATCATCATCATCATCATGCTGTCGGTCACGATGCGACAAACACTGCTTTCATTACTTGACTGCCGCTCTCCATTTAGTTCTCTGCTGTGAGAGTTGTGTCCATGAGTCGGTCTTAATGTCTCTCAGCTTCAGGTTTCTCTTGATGGTCACATTTAATGAAAGCTGCCTGCAAAAGGGTTGAAGTGCTGCTGGCTTTTGCAAGTTACCAGCGGCACTCTCTCGGGGAGCAAATAGCGGTTTCACACCGGCAAGAACATGTCAAGACAGACGTAAAACTATTTGTCCCTGCAGTGGCTGGTCGGGAGATGATGGGAGTTCCAGACATCAACCACCCTTAATGCTGCCACAGCGACATGGTTTTCTGTTTTGGTTTGCTCCCTTATGGCTGGCACACACCTCCCGTCTGTGCGCACCCACCTACCGTTTACGATGTAAAACTGCCCGTTTCGCGCACAAAAATCGCTAGGTGTGCGCCCCCCGCGCACACCTAGCGATTGCGATTCGCGCATAAAACCCAGTTTTTAGTGCTAAAAGCGGCCGTTTACGATTGCGATTCGCGATTCGAAAAACGAATCAGCCCGTTTTCAGTTTTAAGCGGGTCGGGTCGGGTCACGAGTTTTAGTGCGCGAATCGTAAACGGGAGGTGTGCGCCAGCCATTAGCCTTTGGTTCTGTCAAGAACCTGTACCACAAGGCAGTGGTTTACAACTCTGCAAGGCAGGGCCATCAAACTCCCTGAGGTATTGCTATACCTGCATACCATAGATATACATGTAGATATCTCGATAGATATATCTATATATCGATTGATATATATATAGATAAATATATATATATATATCTACATGTATAGATATATATATATGTATAGATATATATAGATAAATCGATAGACAGACATGCAGATAGCTAGGTAATTTGATGGATGGACAGACAGACATACAGATACATACATACATACATACATTACATACATACGCCCATACATACATACATACATACATACATACATACATACACACATACATACACACATACATACATACATATATGTGCGAATGGGTGAGGGGTGGATGGACAGACATATAGATAGATACATACATACATGACTGGTTGGCTCAGTGTCAGGATAATGTGACTGAGTGGGATATCAGGTCATGGTGCTGGTGGCCTGGTCTCCCAGAGGGGCAGCACTATAAAGTCGCCATGAGTGCGCCCTGCCACAAGTCAGTATCCGTCCTGATATGACCTTAGATATTGCTAGGACGTAAAACAACAACAAACAAAGCGAATGGGTGAGGGGTGGATGGACAGACAGATAGATAAATAGATAATAAATTTACTCTTCCCCTTAAAAGGAACAGCGACACACCATAGTTTACGTAGCATCCAGTGACGAGGTGTGTCTGTGTGTGTGGGGGGGGGGGGGTGCACGTTAGTTGACAAAGCATCCAGTGACGAGGTGTGTGTGTTGAGGGGTGGGGGGAGGGTGGGGGTTGTGCGTGGTAACTTGTAGGATCATGACGCATAGATAGATATATAGCAGTGAGGTTTTCACTGCTCTTCAAAAGGAAGGGCAACACCATTAGTTTACGTAGCGTGTAGTGACGGGGTGGGGTGTGGGTGCGGGGGGGGGGGGAGAGGAGGTGCACGTAGACTGAACCGTAAAGCAACACACTAACAGGTGTATGCTAACATACATACCCCCCCCCCCCCCACACACACAGACAGTGTTAGCCCTCAGGGAAGGAAGCCAGGGGCTCCAAGAAAACAGTACCAGCCACTTCCAAACGCTGCCCTCGGAATGTATGGCCATAATGTACAACTCAATATGCTATATATATATATATATATTTTTGTTTGTTTGTTTGTTACATATACACACAATTTTTACTTATATATGTATGCATTTTACTTTTAGGTTATGTATGCATATATATCGATAATATATCAAGTAGAAGTTAAGATCTTGGGAGGAGCTGCCATTATTGTGATCTGTTTGCCATTCGCAGGTGGCGCCGCGGTGAGAGAATACGGAACTAGTTCTTAGTGTTTAATATACGGAAGCTAAGTCTAGCTCAGTTAGTTGGTGGAGTAACTGATGAAGAAGGAACATGTACCTGTGTATACTCCCATAATACATTGTAGATCACATACAATTTGAACTGTATATAGATGAATGCATAATTCTAACAAGGTGGGAGTTGCACCCCGACCTTCCGCACAAGAAGCCAGCGCTTTATCGATTCGGCCACCGCGTCCGATGGTGGGATATGCAGCTTCGTGTTATATAATTATAAAGGAAAGATATAGTCACCTACAGACTCTTTGCGTCAGATTTAGTAAATATTGTTGTTTAAATACCTTGTCAAAACAAAACAAAATCCAGCCTCTTTAATTCTGATTTGCAGTCAGCGCTAAGGCTGCACTATTACAGTACAACCCCATTAATCCAAGCTCGGTTAAACCAAATGATCGGTTAATCCAAACTTTTTTAAGCAGCCTGGCAAAATACTACCATTTATCATATAAAAAAGTTGGTTAAACCAAAGGCAGTTAATCCAAATTATCGGTTAATCCAAACAAAATTGTCAGACTAAATGCCACTCCGGTATGGTTAAAACCAAACTTTCATCTGGTTATAAGGTCATCTGAGACCCCACCAACTTTTTTATATGATAAATGGTAGTATTTTGGCGGGGCACCGAAAAAAGTTTGGATTAATTGATCGTTTGGTTTAACCGAGCTTGGTTTAACAAGGTTATACTGTAGTCCACATACATTGTATATGACATGTGCAATACATGCTTTCTCAAAGTCAAAGTCAAAGTCAAAGCTCGGTTAAACCAATGATCAGTTAATCCAAACAAATTTCTAGGGTACCTTCAAGTTTGGTTTAACGGGGTTATGCTGTAAGTGGCCACGAGGGCCAGCCGCTACCATGTCGCCGCATGGTGTGGTCAGAGAGTTGAGGCTATTTCTAAGTACAGTATAACTCTGTTAAACCAAACTTGAAGGGACCCTAGAAATTTGTTTGGATTAACCGATCATTGGTTTAACCGAGCTTGGGCTTTGACATTGACTTTGAGTAAGAGTGTATTGCACATGTATTATACAATGTATGTGGACACTGTTTTTTTATGTATGTACAGTATAACCCCGTTAAACTATGCTCAGTTAAACCAAATGATCGGTTAATCCAAACTTTTTTCGGCGGCCCGGCAAAATACTACCATTTATCATATAAAGATGACCTTATAACCACATGAAAGTTTCAATTAACCATACCGGAGTGGCCTGGGGTCCGACAATTTTGTTTGGATTAACCGATAATTTGGATTAACTGACTTTGGTTTAACTAACTTTGGTATATGATAAATGGTAGTATTTTGCTGGGCCGCCGACAAAAGTTTGGATTAACCGATCGTTTGGTTTAACCGAGCTTGGGTTAATGGGGGTGTACTGTAGTTGGTTACCCAATGTGGTTAGACGCTCCCCCACCCCATTACACAACACACACACACCAGCCAGCAAGACTGCCAGCCAGCCCACACCACCCACAATGCACCCCCACAATCTAACGGGCTCTCCTTTAATTTAATACTAACACGAGTAACAGCAAACAGGCACTGTTAGTTTTTGTGTTGGTCATTGTCAGGATCCGTGGAAGTTCTTTGAACCTCTTGTACGCTTTTACCCTCCCCCCACCACCCACACAAACCAACCCACACCACACACCACCCCCCCACCACCCCACCCCACCACCACCACCCACCCGCCCTCCCCGTGTGATCATCGCTTTGATTCTTCCCACCATTCAATACTTTGCGATGTCACCACGTCCCACCAGGTGGCAGCACCATCGGCCCTACCATATACATTTTTTAAAGGATATTTTTTCAAAGAAGGACAAAAAAAAAAAGGCTGACACACCGGTGCTGTTGCTTCACACAACCGTGCCAACATTGTACTGCATACACTGCAGTGGCTCCACCGTGACTCAGTTGCGTCAAACAGGAGAGGGTCTGACTTTTGTAGTCTTTGAGTGCTGAGAACGCCCCCTGCCCCCCCCCCCCCCACACACACACATACACACGCCGGCGTACAGAACCATCAGGTCCCCGAGCCATGCGAACCATGCTTCCACACCTCACCAGCAAAAAAACACATAAAATACCACACAGTGTATCCAGGGATTAAGCAAATGTATCTACTCTATTTCCACGACTGAAAGGAACCGGGGGAAAAAACCCCACACACTCCACAGGCAGGCCATCATTTATGGAAACTAAATCCTGTTTTATCTGTAGATTCCTTTCACGCTTACAAGTGACATTACCGCTACCACAAACTGTCTGCCTGTCGACCTGTCTGCGTGTGCACTAATCACTATAGGTAGGTAGATGGACAGCCTTCTCGCCCTCTTGTCTGTTTGTGTTATTGTTTATTGTTTGTTTTCTGTGTGGCGGCTCGGTGAAGTGTTGGTAGACGGGGCCCGGTTCCCACACCCCTCGTTGCTTCACCTGGCTCAGTTGCTGCGTGGCAGCTGGTGCGCCTTCTGTCCTCCCCCCCCCCCCAATCAGAACACCGCCCCCCCCCCCCACACACACACTCCATCAGCTCCAGCATCATCCCACAACCGCGATTCCTGCAACATCACCTCATCTTTCCAGCCGCTCCCCTACGAACAGCGAAAGGTGTAGAACTAGAACTTAGTAGAAGCGCAGTATTACATCACTCTTCTCGTGTATGACAAGTGCTTTTCTGCGATGTTAAAAAGATGAGCTGGAAAGAATAAGGGAAGCATCGAGAGGATCGCCGTTATATATAATATATAATGTATAATGTATAATACATAAAATATAAAATATAATGTATAATAATTTAATATATAACATATCAATATAATATATAATGTGTAATGTATAATTCATAGAATATAATATATAATATAATATATAATATATCAAATATAATGTATAATGTATAAATATAATATATATTATATAATATATAAATTATATATTATATATACATGCTTAGACTTTCGTCATTTTGCTTTGAAATGTTCAGTTAAAGTTAACATTGGTTGTTCGGCTGGAGGATTACCCGTTGAGGAAGCCATAGTTACCTTACTACATGTTTCTGGGTAAAGTTGCATAGTCCGATGGTTTTGAATTTCTGTCTTTTTTTCTGAGATAAATATATTAGATCGATCACTAGTATCTACTTTACATTAGTTCAAAGTTACTTTTATTTTAAATGGTAAACTTTTTTAGATATTTTGAGTGCAAACATGGAAAATTAGTTTTGGCAAGCTTGCCAAAATTCTGACACCATAGACTTCTGCAGCAACAGGTTCTCTTAAATTGACTCAGTATTGCCTTCTACGCAGAAACAAATGCTTAATAAGTGCATCAGTATCTAAGTTAGATATGTAAAATCAAATCTAGATAATTGGTTTGGTTTTGAATATTTGATATTTCATCGGACTATGCAGCTTTAAATAAAACTCAAATCAATTCAAAGTGGCAGAGTCCGGTGGTTTTGAGTTTCTATAATTTTCTGAGATATGTTTGTTTGTTGTTCTTTTACATCCTAGCAACATCTAAGGTCATATGAGGACGGGTACCGACTTGTGACAGTGTGCACTTATGGCGACTTTATAGTGGGCCCCACTGGGAAACCAGGCTGCCAGCACCATGACCTGATATCCCACTCAGTCACATTATCCTGACACTAAGCCAACCAGTCCTTGCTCTATCCTAATAATGCCGATTGGCAGGCTAGGAAGGGACAATTATCAATTTTATAAGTCAATTACTTTGACTCGACCAGGAACCGAACTCCCAATTTCTAGGACGCGAGGGCTGCGCTCTACCGATTCAGCGACCGCGGCGAGTGGCCTTCATCCTACGATACACCTTTAACAGCCAGACAGGTCTGAAGTCGTAACTAGATATATGTGTTCTATAATCTATTGTGGGAATATAAACAAGGACACTGGCACTATCCGTTTCCTTCTCTATATTAGTTTTTAATGTTATCTATTATCCTATTATCACAGGAGTTAAGCTAAGATTCCTTACACGCGCTATGTGGTATGCGAATGCGAATGCGAATGCGGCAAAAAATCGAAAAGCATCTAAGTCAATGGGGCTGATTCCTTACATGCGGTATGCGGTATTCGGCATGCGGCATGCGAATACTGAATCGGTCCATGTAGCGATCGATGCAGCATGCGAATGCGAATGCCCATAGAGAGCAGTGTTAGAGAAACCTGACACTATGTGTGTGGGTGTGGGTGAAAGGACCCAAACCGTTCGCATACCGCATGCCGCATACCGCATACCGCGTGTAAGGAATCTTAGCTTTAGTTCCTGCTTCCGCCACATCGGTGCCATCTGTGAGGGGCGTCTGGTCACTCCCGCCTCCAGCCTGAGCGGACGGTCAGGTTTAATGTGCACTAGATCTCTCTCTCTCTCTCTCTATATATGAGCATTAGATATGCTAATAGGGATATATAACGTGCACTAGGCACTAACTAGGGACAGGGCACAAGTGAAAGGAAAGCTGCAAACAAAACAAACAAACAAATTCTGGGAACATGTCCTCTTCATCCACAAGCCTATTACCATCTCACTAGATGTACATACTAGTTATGATAGGAAGTTATAAAAAAAACTAAAAAACTAACATAGATACTAACTACTTAAATAAATGCTGGTGGACGTCCCGGATACCAACCCAGAACCGGAACCAGGGCATACACCATAACATTCCTCACAGCTGTCCAGCGTTGAAAACAAGCACCATTGCTGGAATTTACACGCTATGGGCAGAATAAATGCTGTATCAATAGAAAAATGCATATATACCATAAAACCTCTCTAAATCGACCGACACCATGGGACTGACTTTAAATGGTCCATTTACGGAGGTGGTCAGCATAGGGAGTTTCTTTTATCATTATAATCGTATTGTATGGGCGATCGTTTGGGACCCAAATAAAGTGATCGATGTAGGGGAGTGGTCCATCTGTGGAGGTGGTCGGTTAGAGAGGTTTTACTGCACTTGAAATATCCCCTTTACCCTCCGTGAGTGTCTCGTCATTGTCCTGGCCTATTGGAAGGGCGGGGGTCAATATGGCAAAGCAAAGACAGTCAACCACCTTCATTTTACTCTTCGCTTCTCTCCTACCATTTCCAGCCTCCCCTTTCTCGGCCCTCCCTGTATTTCCCCCAGTCTATTTTATCAGCTCCCAGCCGCACCCCCTCCCACCTCACGCCGCAGGTCACCCCCACCTGAACCCTGCTCCGGCACCCGGCCTCAGCAGAATGAAAGGTCACACCCTGCTGTGACCCCCTTCCCCTACCCCCTCCCCTCTCCGCCCCCTTCTCGGCCTCCGCCCCTATCACACCCTACGGCCGCAACCCTACCACCCACCGGCAACTGCGCCCTACTATTCCTCCCTATCCGATGGAACTCTACCCCACCTCGCCAGTTAGGCACAACAATTTCCATATCCATCAACCCCCCCCCACCCCTCTCCTCCCTACCCGGCATCCTTCACACACACACCGACAGCATACATCATCCGGCTATAGTATTATCATGCACAAGAATAGAGATTATTAACATCATAAGACCAGTGCCTCTGCGCTGACAAAATATGTATTCAGATGAATACAAAATTACCCCCCCCCCAATCTCCAACTCAGTCCCATTCCCTCCCCCCCCCCCCCCCCACCCGCACCCTTGTACAATTGCACACTCAAACCACCCCATCCCATCCCCCAGTATTCCACACGGGCACCCGCTAGCACCCACTCCCCCTCAACCCAGCCCCCCCCCCCCCCCCCCCCTCCCCACACACACACAGACACACCTCGTGCCGGGGACCGAACCGTAGTGGACATTCAAGTCAGTCGGTGCGTGGAAGTGCGTGGACGCGCACGTGCACCAAGCGTGTACCAGCGCCACCTATGCGCACCACCACCGCCACCACCGCCACCACTTCCCCCCTGCCGCACAGCCCACGCACGACCCGGCACTCCCTCGTCATTAGCTGACAGTACACCGCCACGAGCGGGTACAAACAGTGTACACAGGCGCCACCTCATTATCACCAGCTTGTTGCGCCCGGCGACGGTCTGTGGTAAGGACCGAGGACTTACTGCTGCTACACGTGGGGAACCAGCGCCGGACGCCCGCCTGCTGCATGCCCCCTGCCGGCCGGCACATCGCGGCTCCTTCCACGTCCAGGCGGCCATGTGGGGCTGATGAGCCACGCGCGGTGGGTTGTTAGTGCAGCCTGGGCAACGCCCCTCCCTGCAGCCAGAGCGCCTTGCGCTTGTGGCTGGTACTTAGCGTGCAGAGAGAGTACCTTTTAGGTAGTACTTGGCATGCAGCGAGGCTACTTTTCAGCTGGTGCTAGGTGTGCAGCGAGACTACCTTTCCATCTGGTACTTGGCATGCAACTGGTACTTGGTGTGCAGTGAATGACACTGAGTCAGACTACCTTTACACTTACACTGTCACAGATGGTACTTGGCATACAGCAAGATGGTCTTGGAGCTGGTAGTTGGCATGTAGTAAAAGTACCTCATTGCAGTGACAGTACTTTGGAACTCACGCTTGGCACACAGGGACTAATTTACAGCTGGGCATGCAGCATGATTACCGTGGAGCTGGTATTTGATGTGCAGTGGCGAGTACCTTGGAGCTGGTACTTGGCATGCAGTGAGAGTACCTTGGAGCTGGTACTTGGCAAGCAGTGAGAGTACATTGGAGCTGGTACTTGGCATGCAGTGAGAGTACCTTGGAGCTGGTACTAGGCATGCAGTGAGACTACCCTGGAACTGGTACTTGGCATGCACTGAGAGTACCCTGGAGCTGGTACTTGGCATGCAGTGAGAGTACCTTGGAGCTGGTACTAGGCATGCAGTGAGACTACCCTGGAGCTGGTACTTGGCATGCAGTGAGAGTACATTCAACTTGTTATGGAGTGCCACTGGTGACTGAATCAGAATGTTTTGCAGCTGGTACTAATTGCTAAACGGAGAGTAACTTACAGCTGGTACAATGTGTGCAGTGTCAGCACTTTGCAGCTAGCCAGTACTTGGCATGCAGTGAGTCTCTGAGAGTACCTTGTTTCTTGAAGAGTACTTGATTGAAATGCAGCGAGAGTACTTTTAAGTTGCAGTGTGAATACATTGCAACTGGTCCTACTCCTAGTGTGTGGTGTGGCCAGTGTGTTTGTTTTTGTGTGCGCATGCGCTGCAAATAAAACAAGTTCACGTGAATTGAGCGATGGCTGCAGCTACACGGAGGACCTAACACTGCATCGCGGTGCACGGCACGCCACATCTGTCTCAGAAATAAGAACACGCCCAGAGCCGTGTCACACTGCAGCGCGCCTCGATCACCGTCTGCCGGAGCAGCGTGTGCTCTAAGAGGGAGAGCCGTGGGCCGTTTGTATGGAGCTCTCTTGAGCACTGTTTACACGGTGCTGAGTATGACGGCCGGCTGAGGCTTGTGATAAGGGTTCTCACCAGTATCGCACCTCCAGTGCTTGCCTGAACTTGCCTGTGCAGGGGCGGTGCCTTGATGCCGGCCGCACTGAGGAAGTAAAGCATGTGGCGCCCTCTTGAGGCCGTCTACAACTGCAAGGTTAGTACCACTATCACTGTATCACTGCATCACTGTAGTATTAGCCCACCTACTCCTACAACGTCTCATCTACCCAGCCATTCACCACTTTTTGTGATGGGTTGTTCTTCACTCCTACTGTTAACTGTACAGAACAGTACCGGGTGGATCTTTTATCTACGACAATACCAGATGAACCACATATTCCAGGATACACCCAGCTAACATCAGCAGATTCAAACTCATTACTGCACATGACAAAACTGAACAGAGCATCCTCATCACATGTTGTGGGCCCTGATGGTGGAGTCGTCCACTTGGCCTGAGCATGATATAGCTCAAACACTCTAAGTCTAATCTAATCTAATGTAATCTACAGTTAACCTATCTTCTGCATCTACTCACTACTGGGAATCTGAGCTGCAATAATTCCTAGTTTCCAATTCAGCAATTGTTTTATAACGCGATCGTTGGGGTTCCATACAATATCATGCGATAAAAGCACGTTAGGAGGCTTTACACTAATTTGGGGTTCAGTTTATTTAATTCCCTTTGAATTAAAGAAGCGCAACTCTGATGAATCGTTGCGATATATCCGAATTCATGTAAAATAAAGGGCATGTAAAATTGCGGTTTCACTGTCTAACTCTAAGGCACCTCTGTCATGGGTTTGATTCCCAGCCGAGTCAAGCCAAAGCCAAAGAATTGCAAAATTGATATTTAACTTGTCGCTACTTTCCATGACACTTCACATTGTCATTGGTCATTGCTAGGGTAGGGCAACGACTGGCTCGCTCAATGTCAACACTTTGAAGATATTGTGTCTGAGTCACAGTGAGTGGGATATATAATTATATTAATATTGGATCATTATGGAGCATATAATGTGCCATATTCGCTATGAAGTTGACTTGACTCTTGAGCACACACTAACACAATACTTGTGACAAGTCAGCAATCTAACACATGCCCTGCGGTCCCGGTCAACTTATTATGCCTATGTTACTAGTAAAATAGTCAAAGTGCTACTTTTCATCCGCCTTACAAGTTACAAGTTATCCCATCTCTAATCAGCATACATGGTAGATAAAAGATTCACCCCGTAGGCCTACTTGCAGTCCAACATAGGGCGAACATAGTTATACTTATACTTATAGTATGGAATAGGAAGTGGAATCCCTGGTTCCAGTATCAAATGGCTACTTATATTGCCACAGAGTTGGTGAAATGGGAGAGAATGCAAAAAGATAAGATGGCGACCATAGAATGCCATCGATTTCACTTTTAACAGTCCATTAAACTACATGTTTTATTATATTTTTCAAATGAAAAGTAGCGGGAATATATTAAGGTATATGTGAATAATATAATTTGGTTCTTAAATTAAGAATTTATCTGCTCATTTCATTTACCCAGCATGGATTGTAAATCATTTTTGCCACTTTTTCTAATGGGTTGGTTTTCACCCCTACTGCAAGTATGGGGTGAATTTCTTATCTACATACATGGCATTTGCACAGCCCAAGACGTATCCAGTCATATAACCATGACTTTATTGCCATGATCCATGAACAATGGTCATATGCCTGTTCTATTGTATATAGGATCTCTACCACTAGGCCTGTTCTCTGCGATGGCAGTACCGGTGTAGCAGGAAATCGCAAACCCTGTAAATCGCAAACCCCCACTTGTGATTTCCTAGGAAATCGCAAACCCCCATGCCATATATGGGCATGGGGGGTTTGCGATTTCCTAGGAAATCGCATATCCCCCCTGGAGATCGCAAACCCCCTGTCACTGGCGGCGATGTTAATCGCCAAACGTAATGTAAACAAATCGCCGCCGCATCGACATCACGTTCCATACTGGCGGCGGCGGCGATTTGTTTACTTTACGTTCGTCGATTCGAAAATATAACTAGTAATATCGCCGCCAATGCGGCAGTAGCCTTAATAACGCTTCGAATTTAGGGTTAAATTGGTAACCAAATAAGTGAAATTTGACCAATTTAACCCTAAACTCGACGAACGTAAAGTAAACAAATCGCCGCCGCCGCCGAATGGGCCACGGCAGGGGCTGCGATCGGGCCGGGGTTTTAAACCGTGACAGCGGCGGTAGCCTTAATAACGCTTCGAATTTAGGGTTAATTTAATGAAATTTCACGATTTGAGTATATAATTCTGTTAAATATAGTCGCATTGAATAGATTTGGCCCGAATCGGTCCCAAAACACAGGGGGGTTTGCGATTTCCAGGGGGGGTTTGTGATTTCCTAGTAAATCGCAAACCCCGGGGTGTGCAATTTCCAGGGGTTTGCGATTTACTGCCACACCGGAACTATTTTTACTGGTAACGGGTCACTGCGCATGCTCCATCGGAAAATGGACTACAGTAAAACCGCTCTAACCGACCACCAACACAGATCGACCAGTCCCCTATATCGATCTCTTTATTTGAGTCCCAACAGCAACAATATCATTATAACCATATTCCAACACCCTAAACCGACCACCTCCTTAAATGGACCACTTAAAGTCGGTCCCAAGGTCGGTCGATTTAGAGAGGTTTTTTTACTGTATTCTCTTTTGCTTGTGCCTGGTGTAGACCTGATTCTATTTGTAATCAACAAATGCTCCATTCATCCAATGGTTGTGTACATAGAGACTTGAAGCCCTAGTTAAGCCCCAGTCACACATAGCCGGACGAGCCCCGGATTTTGAGCCGGACAACCCACGGACCAGCGGCCCGGACTGTCCCGTACCGCCATGGATAAAATCACTGTTTTCGTCGATTTTTGCCTCGCAGTCACACTTTCCCGGATGAGCCCCAGATGAGTCCCGGACCGCCCCGTACCACCCCCGGACTGGGCCGAACCGTGGCTCAAAATGATCTCACACCACCCCCGGACAGGCCCAGTCCACCCCGGACTACCCCTAAAATACCCGGACCACCCCTGGATCAGGCCGGATTGAGCCTGGATCGCAAAATGCCCCGGATGTTTTAAACATTTTAAAACATCCGGGGCTGAGCCCGGACGGCGTCAGACGAGCCACGGATCAGGCTGGATCAGGGGGTGTCGGCACGGATGAGCCCCGGACCACCCCGGATGGCGGTCCGGGGCTCGTCCGGCCCTCGTCCGGCCCCTGATCCGGGTATGTGTGACTGGGGCTATAGCAAGCCGGTGTTGTCCCCCCCCCCCCCCCCCCACCCCACCCCGAGACGCTGTGATAAGTCGTTAAGATGCTGCTGACGTGAAAGGAATGACTCTTACTGCGAATTACTGCAGTTGTTTAAAGCCCCAGTGAACACAACGGCTTGCGACCACTTTGGACCAAAGAACCCACAGTCACCAGTGACCTCCGTCCGACCAAAGAAATGGTCGCCAACGTCTGGGTGACCATTTTGGTCGCCACGTTTTTAGTGCAGTAGCTGCAACCTTCTGACCAAAATGGTCACAAGGAGGTCGGCGACCACTGAGGACTGCTTTGCGACCAACCCTTTTTTGTGGTTGCAAAGCGTTCACAAGCAGTTGCAAGCAGTAATGTGACTGGGGTATTGCCAACTGTAAGCCAGTGTCGCAGTTTCCGGCGTCCGCCAGTTTCCGCAGTACGCCTACACTCAAATGCATTGTCAATGGCCGTGAGCAATCGCCATACAGAAAAAGTGAAATGTCTCTAAAACCACACCACCTAGAAACAAATTGTTTGGTACACATATAGAAAACATCTTTACCAAAAACATTGTATTAAATTTATAAGGTTAGTGACGATGCTGTTTGATTTTGATGCATGTGCAAAAGCGATGCGTACCGCGGAAACTGGCAGACAGCGGAAACTGCGACACTGGGACCAGTGTAGGGATCCGCAACCGGAAACCAGACGGGATGGAGGACTGGGTAGGGAGCTCCCCTTCGATTAAATGAAAGGCATTGCATGGGTTCAATTCCCGGCTGAGTAAAACCAAAGAGTTTACAAAACTTGATAATCGTTACTACCTTGCCTGGTATTCAGCATTGCGATAAGGTTGGCTCATGTCATGGTTATGTGTGATATTGGGGCGTGGTGCTGGTATCCAAATGGGGCAGCACTATAAAGCCACTAGGCCCACGCATTGTTTATTACAAGTCGGTATCCATTCTGATATGAGTTGAGAAGTTATTAGGATGTAGGACGTTTTGTTAGATTTACTGAGGTTTTTCTTTCTAGCAACATCTGGGGCGAGGTTGGGGGATCCTATTGGAACAGGTGATGTAGCAATTGTCCCCAGTCGTCACCTGTATGGGTGGAACTGTAGTTACTGCTGCATCCCACCACCACCCACTTCATACTACATACGCCCCCCCCCCCCCCCCTAACACATAACCTCGCCTCCCCCCCCCCCCCCCCCCCCCCCCCCCACACACAAAAACAACATGCCCCGCGTTGACTAGTGGCACAAGCTGGTTGAGCAGTAGATAAAGGATTCACCCGGTACTCGCAGTACACGGGTGAAGACCAGGCTTATATAAAAACGGTCGGAAAATCGGGCTAATGAACTGAGTCTTTATGAGAGCCTAATTTCACAATCTAAGAAGCAACATTTATTGTGTGTACATGTCTTCATATTTACCCGCTACCTTTGAGTTGAAAAATATAATAAAATATCTAGTTTATTAAGATTTAAAAGTGAAATCGACGTCATTCTAGCACCGCAATTTTGTCTTTTTGCATTCTCGCACATTTCACCAACTCTGTGTCTATATATTTAGTCATTTGATCCTGGAACCACAGTTTCTACTTCATGTTCCATACTAAAGCTATTTTCGCCCGTATTTACACTACGTTGTCGTTCACCCGTGTACTACAAGGGTGCATCTTTTATCTAGTTGAGCAGAAAATGTTGTCTAGTTGTGGAGCACATGACAGCACACAGGTGCATAACGTAAACCTGACACTCCGTATCTCCGTGTGAATGGACATCCAGTATGAGTGAGAACCAGGGTGTGTGTGTGTTTTATGCGTGTGTTTGTGAGTCAGAGGAGGGGTGTGTGTGACACAACCAAAACACGTGCACCTTTACGTTTTGCTTGCGTAGCCTACCTACGTACTCCTACGTCGGCTCACCAGTGGGGTGGTTGTTGGTTGCTAGTGTCACGGTTTAAATTCTCAGTGGGTTTAGAGTTTACTCTCGGGGTTCTGTGCATGCGTCAAAATCTAACAGCATTTCAGCGTATTCGATTAATCAACTCGGGTGACCCTAGCGACTTTTTGAAGCACAAATGTGACGTCATCGCCGGTAGCCAACCCCAGCCACGAGGTGGGTTAAACTTTTTGCACAAGGCACGTGTTTTTGTCAACTCCACTCGGGGTGTTCTATTTGAATTTCTTCTAGCAACTCGGGTGACCCGAGTCACCTAGGTCGAATACGCGCATGCGCATTAACCCCGAGTGTAGACTCTAAACCCACTGAGAATCTAAACCGCGACATCGGCTTGCGCCATGCCTCACACAGCTCCCGACCGGCTGGCTTGCTCGCTAGCTGGCTGGTTCGCTCACTCGCTCGCTGGCTGGCTCACTCGCTAGCTGGCTGGTTCGCTCACTCGCTCGCTGGTTCGCTCACTCGCTGGCTGGCTGGCTGGCTGGCTGGCTGGCTAGCTGGCTCGCTTCCCACACCCGCATGCGCACAAGTACAGGCCCATTACGACCCGCTCCACCTGCAACCCCCGGCCAGCTAAGTCGGCATCCCGGTTCGTTTGTTGTTGGGGTTTTATGTCTTGGCAACATTTATGGTCATATCAGGACGGGTACCGACTTGTGACTCATTGCGACTTCATAGTGCTGTCCCAGCAGGAGATCAGGCTGCCAGCACCATGACCTGATATCCCACTCAGTCACATTATCCTGAAACTGAGCCAACCAGTTCTTGCCCTTCCGAGCGCTTGGCTATGAAGCGACAAGTATCAATACTGTCTCCATTACTAATACTATCATTATCTCTGTCTGTCTGTCACTACCGGTGACAGACTGTCATTGTCTTGGTCACTGTCACTGTCATCATCTCTATCACTGCCACTGTCGTTGTCACTGCCATTCGATTGTCACTGCCTCTGCCACTGTCTTTGTCTCTTGATTGTTTCTCTCTAGCTCTCCTTCACTCACTCTTCTTCTCTTCTTCACTCCTTCACTTCTTCACGTCCTCTCTCTCCATCTCTCCCCATCATCAGTATCACCAGTATTATTAGTATTCTATTGGTTTTAAGTCATTGGTATTCTATGCTATTATTAGATCATCGTGATCTAATAATAGCATAGATCACGATGAATATATATTCATAGTGATCTCTCTCTATAACGTCAAAATGCCGTTATAGAGAGAGATCCATTATAGGCAGAGACTGACTGTCGGAATGGGTTGAAACCAATGTTTTTCTTTTATACTTGGCCGTTAGACACAGAGGCTATGCTATTAAATTAAAGGGGTGCCGTGACGGGACCAGCATTTTTTGCCGTTATTGACATAGATTTGTTTTTGACAGAGGCCATTATTGACAGATTAGACGGTATTTATGGATTTGTCCGACCCAATATTATATCCTCACTGTAAAATTTGTGCAAACTGATACTGACTACAGGCGTGTCAAATATTACATCAACATCAACACTTAGCTTGTTTGCGGTGTCACCCTCGTTCTGATATCAATATTAAAGAATATACGAATGAAGGCTGGTAGTTGGCAAACGGCAAAAGGTAGAGTGCAACCCCAATTTGACGCACTCCAATTTGACACAAATTCCGATATAATGCCATTATTCATTGGGCCCGGAATCCGTAAACTCAAATGTAATTCAGTAAACTGAACCCCAATTTAGCTCGGCCCCACTTTTTTTTAACACGGTGATGATTTTTTGTATAGACCCCCAATGATGGCATTATAATGGAGTTTCACTATAGTCACTGAGGCAACGCCAGCCACCTGCACCCGTCCACACGCACACGCACACACACACACACACATGTGTGCATACCACGTTCTATGTGTGCATACCACGGGTCAGCGGGGGCCTGACACATCACGAAAACACGTGTGGTTTATTTTTTAAATGTCAAAATAAATTCTGCTGAAGCTATAAATGCTCCTCCATTACATATTTATGGTGGCTTTGGATCTGATTGTATAAATGTGCCTCCATTACATATTTATAGTGACTTTGGTTCTGATTGTATAAATGTGCCTTCCTTATATATTCATAGTGACTTTGGTTCTGATTGTATAAATGTGCCTTCCTTATATATTCACAGTGACTTTGGTTCTGATTGTATAAATGCGCCTCCATCATATATTCATAGTGACTTTGGTTCTGATTGTATAAATGTGCCTTCCTTATATATTCACAGTGACTTTGGTTCTGATTGTATAAATGTGCCTCCATCATATATTCATAGTGACTTTGGTTCTGATTGTATAAATGTGCCTTCCTTATATATTCACAGTGACTTTGGTTCTGATTGTATAAAAATGCGCCTCCATCATATATTCATAGTGACTTTGGTTCTGATTGTATAAATGTGCCTTCCTTATATATTCACAGTGACTTTGGTTCTGATGTTATAAATGCGCCTTCCTTCTGTTGCATGGCGGTAAATCGGCCCTTATATTCCTCGGTGTGAATGAACATATGCGGGCGTCCGTTAGGGACGAGGAGGGCCGGTGGTGCTGCCACCGGTCCCATTATGGTGGTCAGGATGCACATATTAGCAAATGGGTATATATATAATAATAATAGCAATAATAATGGTATTCCGTTCCACACCTTTATACTCGCATAATAGTTATGCATCATGTCAAGTGTGATTATGATTCTGCATAGTAAGAGGCAGCGTCATCTCTCCACCGTTCACCCTTTTCTGTGTTAGATCCTCATATGACCTTACATGTTGCCTGGACGTGAACAAAATACCAACAAACACACTTCTGTGTTAGGGAGGACTTGGGGGCCAAAAATAATGTGAGACTTCAATTTCATTTTTATTTTCATACAGCTTAGTAGGAAAATTATATTACTAGTCATGGTACTCCAAAATATGCTTGCACATGCAGCAGTACCAAGGGTTTTCTTGTTGAAGCTCTGGTATTCACAGAATAGCATATTCCCTGCACCCCGTCCGGCCCCAGGCCCTTTACCTATTGTGGGCCTGATGTGATGCGACTTTGTGATGTGTGAGTACACGCGTATAGGATGACAGACCTTTGGACTCGTTGTTAATAATAATATTATATTATGTACAAACACCTGCCCAACACGCACACGCCCGCTTAGCATAGAGCACCTCTCGATGCTTCATATAATGTCTTTTTCAGTGTGACAGACAGAAAGAGAGAAAGAGGGGGAGGGGCTGAGAGACATACACAGGCAGAGAAAGAGAGAACGAGGAAGGGAGAGAGACGCAAATAGAAAAGCGGGTAGAGAGACACAGGCACACAAAGTGAGACAGAAAGACAGACAGATGGAGAGAGACAGAAACAGAGACAGAGACAGAACGAGGGAGGGCGACAGAAACAGAGGTAGAACGAGGGGGGAGACAGAAACAGAGGTAGAATGAACGAGGGAGGGAGACAGAAACAGAGGCAGAAACAGAGGCAGAACGAGGGAGAGAGACCGACAGAGGCAGAATGAGCGAGGGAGACAGACAGAAACAGAGGCAGAACGAGGGAGAGAAACAGAAAAAGAGACAGAAACAGAGGCAGAAACAGAAGCAGAACGAGGGAGGGAGCCAGAAACAGAGACAGGGGAAGAACGAGAGAGGGAGACAGAAACAGAGCCAAACACAGAGGCAGAACGAGGGAGGGATACAGAAACAGAGGCAGAAACAGAGGCATAACGAGGGAGGGAGACAGAAACAGAGGCAGAAACAGAGGTAGAATAGGGAGAGAAACAGAGGCAGAATGAGGGAAGGAGACAGAAACAGAGGCAGAACGAGGGAAGGAGACAGAAACAGAGGCAGAAGGAGGGAGAGACAGAAACAGAGGCAGAAACTGAGACAGAAACAGGGGCAGAACGAGGGAGGGAGACAAACAGAGGCAGAACGAGGAAGAGAGACAGAAACAGAGCAGACCGAGGAGAGAGACATGCATAGAAAAGGAGGGTAGAGACAGACAGAAAGGCACATCAAGAGGGAGAGAAATAGAAAGAAAGACATGGTCAGAAAGAGACAAAGAGAGAGCATCCTAAGACGCTGCAGATAATTGTTTTGGTTGTGAAAATTTGATGTTTTTACCAGACTATGAAACTTGGCTATTTGTGCAACTTGAACACATTAGTAAAACATCACACTGACTAACGAATAAAGCACGAACTAAATGACATAACGAGGAGTTTGTGAAATTTGAAATAAATTATCCCCTGAAGGGGGTGGCGCGGAGATGTAGCTAACCGTCCAGGCTGCACAATGAACGCCAACTGGTTGCCATGGCGATCAAAGGTGCGACTGCTCTAATGCAACTGTAGGTGCCGCCATGTAACATAACACCACCACCCACAAACACACACGTACCTACACACACACACGCACATGCACATACAAACACTTTGTATGATACAAGACTCACGGCTAGGATTATACAACAAATGTGACTGTGCATATTTAGTAACGTAAACTTTACTAACAATTCGTCGATGGTATGCAGGGATGAAAGATCTCCGCGGTTTCGCGGATTTCCGCGATTATTTATATTTACCGATTAACTTTAAACGTTAAAAAAATTATATGTATATGACAACACTTGGGGGAGTTCGAATCCCATTTTTAAATTACCGTAGATGTTGCTAGAACATCAATCCCAAACAAGAGCGAGTCCGGTATGGGCGATAATACAGTCACAACAAGGTTAGTTGAAAACTGACTTCCGGTATTTTTCCGTGAATCCCTGACAGTGCTAAGTCTATGGGAGAAGATCCACGTTATCACGGAAATTTGCCGTTGGCGGCCTGATTTCCATGATTTTAGCTGGAGACCACTTTCATCCCTGGGTATGTGAAGTAAAATAATATCCATAGTAGTACGTTTGTTTGTTGGTTGTTGGGGGGGGGGGGGGGTTACATCCAGGCAACATCTATGGTTATATCAGGATGGGTACCGACTTGTGACAGTGCGCACTCATGAGTGACTTTATAGTGCTGCCACACTGGGAGATCAGGCCACCAGCACCATAAGCAGATATCCCACACAGTCACATTATCCTGATACTGTGATAACTGTGGTAACCAGTCCTTACCCTGTCCTAGTAATGTGGAGCTCCAGGCTAGGTAGCAACACGTATCAATTTTGTAAATCATTGGTTTGACTCGGCTGGGATTCGAACTCCTTACCTTCCGCACAGGAAATATGCCCTACTGATTCGACCACCGTGTTTGGTACATAGTAATATCTATGCTACATTATTGGTCGGATATTGACTATTGGATTAGAAAACTATCGGCACCATAATTATAAATTTAAAAATAAGATTATGTAATGTTATCTGATAATGCTTGTAACAGCTGACTGGTAATATCCTGGATTATGATATATGTGTTTCAATGAATGGAGGTTTCAATGAATGGAGGTAAAGTCCATATGGAGATAAACTATGGGATATCTATGCGATATATATGCTTGTTATTACAGTTGCATAGTCCGATGGTTTTGGGTTTCTAACATCTTACTGAGATAAATATATTAAATTGATTGCTATAATCTACCTTACTTTAGTTTGAAGTGACTTTTATTTTAAATCGCTAAGTTTTGAGATATTTGAAGTGCAAACATGTCAAATTAGTTCTGGCAAACGTGCCAAAAGTTTGACACCATAGGCTTCTGCAGTAACAGGTTCTATTAAATTGACTCAATATTCCCTTATATGTAGTACCAAATGCTTAATAAGTGCATCAGTATCAAAGTTAGATATGTAGAATCAAATCTTGATAATTGTTTTGGTTTAAAAAATGTGAGGCTTCATTGGACTATGCAGCTTTAAATATATAAGAGTTATCTACATACAGATAATAAGATTGACCCAAAGGGGGAGGATGCCTACCAACTAAAAATAGTCAAATATGCCAGACTATAATATTGTCGTGGGGGTGATGAAAATGGGAAATACTGCGCCTAGAGCGGGACTCGAACCCACATCTCTTTGCATTCCGGGCCAGTGTGCTAACCATTACACCACCTAGGCTCCCTGATATCAATACACTCCCCACGCCTACCTGTCTATGTGGTTACTTGCCTGAGAGGTCAGTGCAGACCACTACACTCGTCCCCCTGGAATTGTAAGTCTTGTAATGCTTACAATTACATACATACAGGCAATGCACTAACACATACATACACAGGGTAGGTTCAACAACCATACAACGCAAAGCTTGTACAGGATCCTGAACACGGCAACCAGTGTCGTGGGGGGTGATGAAAATGGGAAATACTGCGCCTAGAGCGGGACTCGAACCCACATCTCTTTGCATTCCGGGCCAGTGTGCTAACCATTACACCACCTAGGCTCCCTGATATCAATACACTCCCCACGCCTACCTGTCTATGTGGTTACTTGCCTGAGAGGTCAGTGCAGACCACTACACTATCATATGATTAAATAAAATTCAATTTGTAAAAGAGGCACCCGAACCTGTATCAATTTAAAAGGCAATAAACTTGTTGTTGGAAAAGATAGCACTTGCATATTTCCCCCAAAAAGGTCCCACTTGCATAGTAAGGCAGCCGATTGAAGAAAACCTATTACATTCTGTGAATAAACTATTTGAAGCTATAATATAAGAAGAAATGACACATAACCCTTTGGGCTGGGGGTGCCTGGTTGCACCCGCAGGTTTCGCATCCCTACAGTCCGGAGCACCTGCAATCGGGTACCACTGTATTTTTTATATGATCTACAAATTATATGATCTACAAATTATCGTGAAAACATTTCTAGAAAAACAATTCAACCACAGACGCACCCGGGCTGTAAAAGCGTGTGGAACTTGTGGGTGCATCTGGGCACTCCTAGCCCCATAGAGTAAATGGCTCGGGCTTGCTGCACTTGATATTGCTACATTGATTGGTGGTTGCTTTACGCCGTGTCGGCAGCATAGGCCATATTCACGGTGAGAAATGTTTGTTTTGGTTCAAACCATCGCTTTTACATGTAAAAGCATGCAATCAATTTTGTGTCAATAGACACTCATGAATTGTTAAAACTGACAATCATATAGTTTCTGGTCAAGCTAAATAAAATTCTAGATGATAGTATTATTCACTGATGAAATGTTTTTTTAAAGCTATATGAGGTGGTACAAACCAGCTGCCCTCAAAAAGGCTAAAACATGTTCTTGTTTTACTTTAGTAAAAAGGTCATGCATGCTGTTTGCAGTGTAAAATTGTTGACCCGTCCTGATGTGACCTTAGATGTTGCTAGGACATAAAACAACAACAAACAAATGGGAAAACACCAGTTATCCATCATCTGTACCCACGTAAGATTCATATAACTATATATAAATGTTTGCATTAAAATTTGGAGGAAAATCTCAAATAGAATAACAAGTAAATGACTAATGCTTTATATATATATATATATATATATACACACACAAGTCGAAAGATATTTAATGCAATATATAATATGGATCACATAACTTATTTTAGCGTCACTCTACTCTCAGCTTCATGCTAGTTCAGTGCACATCTATTACGCATCCAGTAGGCTACACTTCATATAAGGGAACTCAGCTGATCACAACACATTCACTGTATGTTCATCATCATCATCATCAATCCCTTAAAGCTGCATAGTCCGATGAAATATCAAATTTTCAAAACCAAACCAATGATCTAGATTTGATTTTACATATCTAACTTAGATACTGATGCACTCATTAAGCATTTGTTTCTGCGTAGAAGGCAATGCTGAGCCAATTTAACAGAACCTGTTACTGCAGAAGTCTATGGTGTCAGAGTTTTGGCAAGCTTGCCAAAACAAATTTTCCATGTTTTCACTCGAAATATCTCAAAAGTTTACCATTTAAAATAAAAGTAACTTTGAACTAATATAAAGTAGATACTAGTGATCGATCTAATATATTTATCTCAGAAAAAATACAGAAATTCAAAACCATTGGACTATGCAACTTTAAGTACAAGGGTCAGTGGGGCACCCTGACAATTTTGCTATCAGTTTCTCCCATTTTCCCCTGTTGTCCACTGCTCTCTGGGACTTGCTGAGCTCCAGGCCTGTCCATTCACTGATGTTGTCTTCCAACATCTTCTTTTATCCGCCTTGTCTTCTTCCCCATTTCACTCTGCTTTGCAACATGGTTTTGGCCAGACCTGATGAACATGAAATATATCCATACCACCTGGCAGCGTGGTTTGCTTCTCTTTATCGATCATCAGGAGATCTTTGTGTGGAGCACTGCGTGTTCACGCAATGGGGAATAGAGATGGGCTAGCAGTGCAGTGTTTGCTCTCCATGCTACAGGTCGTGGGTTCTATCCCCAGTCAAACATAGCAAATTGGCAGGTGCCCTTAGCTCGCCTGGTGCTCGCCTGGTGCTCGCCTGGTGCTAGGCTTTATTAGTAGAAACTACTTGGCTCAAAGTCAGAATCATCTGACTGAATAGAATACTATCTCAATATGTTGGGGCAAGGGATGGTGTCTCAGTGTGGTAGCACTATAACTCTATCAGAAGTGCACATCGTCACAGGTCGGTACTTGCCCAGATTATGATCTCAAATATTGCTAGGGCGTTAAACCTTAACCGATCAGTCCAGACATTTGCTACAGTACTGTATTCACCTATATATTATGGCATACTATTATTGTACCTTATATCATATATTATGCATCATGCATTATATATTGTACATTATATATCATATATCATATTGTAGTGGTCTGCGCTGACCTCTCAGGCAAGTAACCACATAGACAGGTAGGCGTGGGTAGTGTGTTGATATCAGGGAGCCTAGGTGGTGTAATGGTTAGCACACTGGCCCGGAATGCAAAGAGATGTGGGTTCGAGTCCCACTCTAGGCACACTATTTCCCATTTTCATCACCCCCACGACACTGGTTGCCGTGATCATGATCCTGTACAAGCTTTGCGCTGTATGGTTGTTGAACCTACCCTGTGTATGTGTTAGTGCATTGCCTGTATGTATGTAATTGTAAGCATTACAAGACTTACAATTCCAGGGGGGACGAGTGTAGTGGTCTGCACTGACCTCTCAGGCAAGTAACCACATAGACAGGTAGGTGTGGGTAGTGTGTTGATATCAGGGAGCCTAGGTGGTGTAATGGTTAGCACACTGACCCGGAATGCAAAGAGATGTGGGTTCGAGTCCTGCTCTAGGCACAATATTTCCCAATTTTCATCACCCCCACGGCAATATTCATGTTCTAGCCTTGAAGCTTAACTATGGCCTATGCTTAATATGTGTGCTTTACACTTGCTTAATGATTACACTTTTTACCTGCAATATATACTTATACATATATAGACATAAACATATACATACATATGTGATGTATAACGAATTATGCGAGTATAAAGATACATAAGGGTTAATTATTATTATTATTATTTGTTATACTCCGTAAGACCAACACTGTACCGGTGGCTCCACCTACCCTCTTCGCCTCCACAGGATGTAGACCAGTGTCAGTCGCACCGGAGGATATACACACTTATGCATAGTTGAACAAATAGATAATTAGGTCTGTGAATTGTTAGGCAAACGGCCCCTCTGGGTCACGTGACCTGTGAGTAGGCATGCGCCCTGCGGACTGGAAAGTGAGACTGCTGTGTGAGTGTGGGTGTGTGTGTGTGTAGGTGTGCCTCAAGCACGGCGAAATGTGGGCGTCCTTGTGAACCTCGACTGGATCCTGTTTTGGGAAGTACTTCATATTTGTGAGCGAAACCCTTCCCATTATAGCCCAGGGCGTTGTATGTGGTCTACGTAAGTGGTGTTAGGGGGTGCTGGAGGCAGAGGGAGTAAAGGAGACAATGTAATGCCGGGAAGAAGGAGGGGTAGAGTGGGGGGACTCCATTGTTAATGTCTACGGTGAGCATCGCTGGCGCACCCCATTTCTTCTTCCCCTTTCTTCTTCCTTTTCATAAAAAAGAAACGTATCTCGGTTAGATGGTTAGGGAGTTTGTTGTACTTAGTTTGGATGTTTTCACTCCCATTATTCAGGCATGGGGAAACAAGCATAGACCTTGTTCTAAATTTGGCCACGGCTATAGAATATTGCTTGTGCCTCGCTTCAATCTGAAAATCGAGTTTTTGATTTGGTAAAAGACCCGGATGTGTATTTCTTGTAAGCTGCAGTTGGGGCTTTGCTGTGGCCATCCACCTCCCGCTGTTCGATTGGCATTTTTAGTTTTTAATTACGCTTATTTAGAACGTGTCATGACATTGGCATTGCACAAAGATCAGGTAGTGTCAGTCAACGTAATGGACTACAACAGCAACAGCAACAACATCAACAACAGCAACAACAGCATGGTAAGAACTTCACAATAAGGAGTAAAAGAACAACAAAATAAGAATACAATGAGGTCAACTAAGTAAGCATAAAAAAGAATAACAAAATAATAATAATAAAATCAAAGCAAACAAAATAAAACAAAACTATAAGGGCAACACAATAAGGAAAACAAAACATGGAATAAGAGCAATAAAATAAGAGCAATAAAATAACAAAATAAGAGCAATAAAATAAAAGCAATAAAATAAGAGCAACAAAATTAGAACAATAACATTAGAGCAACAAAATAAGAGCAATAAAATAATAACAAAATAAGAGCAATAAAATAAGAGCAATAAAATAACAACAAAATGACAACAAAGTATGAATAACACAATATGGACGACGCAGTAAGTACAAAATAACAACAATAATCTATGAACAAGAAAATAACAAAGACACAATAAGAGCAAGGTGCCCGGGATCTCCCCCTATTGTTTACAAGATTTTACACAATAGTACAGTGCACACTAATAATATGCTTTTATTCAGTCCACATATATATGCATATATATGGCATTTTAAGATGATAATACAAATTTGATAAACTTCCATTTTGTGTTGTGATAAACCTTTACTTGTGGTGTCTTGTGTATATGTATATAAATGTGCCTACATCAAAAGGAGAAACAAGCGGAGATGGGATGGACAATCTTTATTGCTTGTCTGGCTAGCAATTATATGCCTACCGGTTAAAGTTTGAAAGCTGGCCGAAGACTGACCAATATGGAGGGCCGGCATCCGAACCCGCCGTTTTGGCGCACCTGCAGGGCAGGTCCGGGCTAACAAGTAAGGCATTGATTGGACAATATTGGAATAATAATATTACAGAACGATAATATTAATAAGTACTTTAACTCCGGCATTTATATACGCATAATATATATTATACTCCTTATATCTTAGACCCCCGTTCCCCCCATAAACCACACATAGACCCCCTGCCACCATTTGCTTGTCTCTGATAAAGCCTTTAACTAACACCAGTAACAGCCTATGCATCATTGTTTATAGTTTCCAGGAAAGGAGATTGGTTGAGAGAAATTGTTTAACTTGAGACCTCATGGCGTCATAGACCAGTCAACCAACAGGTTGTGCATGTCTAGCTAGTTACAGCTGCCTAGTGCATCACCTTTTCAAAACCAAAGTACTCACCTAGATTTTATACTAATTATTATGCTGCGTAGATGGAGATATTACGTCAATTTACCAGAACCTGTTACTGCCGAAGGCTGTCGTGTCACAATGTTGATGTGCTTTCCAAAGTTAATTTGGTATGTTTTCATTTCAAATATCTCATGTGGTAATGCTTCAACAAACTGATGGCCAGAATAATCAAAGTACATTGAAGGCGGCACAGAGGAGGTGTCTTTTTGTGTCTTTGTTCTTTTAGTTTTGGCTCAGATTAATAAACCTGATATTGAAACCAACTTAAGAGCATTATGCTGTCGCAGAGTGTAGACTAATCTGTTATTTTGATATCTGCGGAGATTTACAGTAAATGTGGACTGAGGGATGTTAGTGGAGGAAATACGGTATAGCCCTTGGAGAATGTTCCAGAAGGTTAGGGTAGTTGTTTAATTGGGAATGGAATAATTGCATTTATAGGTTTAATCTTGAAGTAAATAATAAAAACGTTTATTTATATTTGCATTAATATAAGTCAGCTAACTGTTAATTAATTATAGTGTGCATGTTAGTAAGGTAAAAGTACTTCAAAACTAGATTAAAGTCAATTATAAGACTCACCGTAATGTAGTCAGTGCAGAAACTCTAAACCATCTGACTGTGTAGCTGTAATGTAGTTCTACAACCATACCTTGTATTTAAATCACAAGAAGAGCCAAAACAAAAGAAGAACAAGAACAAGAAAAATGAATCAACTTTGCTTTACAGAGATAAAAAGTCAGTGCAACTTATTTTGCGAGGCAAATAAAACAAACTTTACCCAAAGTAAATTGAATCCAAGAGTCATGTTCTTTTTAGAGCTAAATTGATTAAACATTTAAGAGCTTGCAAGTAACACAAACCAACTCAATAAATTCCCCATTCACTGACAAAGGAGCAATCAATAAGAGCCAGCTTGCATTGTGTGGCGCGGTGGCCTTTTATTGCCCCTCAGGAATGACCTTGGGAGTGACCTTAGGTGACCTTTAAGTCTTGAAGGTCAACAGTTCTCGTTAAGGTGTCACATACTGGTGTCGAATTACTACAACAGCCCTCAAGAGCCTGTGGTTGGCTTCAGTTTCAGGAATTTGGGCGAAGTATCTTCCAAAGTTAGATAAAAGGTTCACCAAGTGTAAGGGTGAATGGTACCGATATCTAAATCCAAGCAAAAACTGCTTCAAATAGGAATTAACTGTTGAGGTAGTGGGGCCAATGTAGAGTACAGGGCCTGTATGCAGGAGTCGGTGGTAGCGGGTTTTGGTGTTAAGCCTATTACCGGGTAGCTATAGCTGACGTCGAGAACTATGTCAAGTCGTATGCAGGAGCATGTAACACTTTGATTATAGCTACCCGTGAAGTTATTTATAGATTTGGGAAATCCCTCTGCGTCATGTAGCCCTAAATCTATTCAATGCTGTCATATTTAACAGAATTACATACACAATAAGTGAAATTTTATGAAATTAACCCTAAATTCGAAGCAATATTAACGCTGCTGCCATAATGGCGGCGATATTAATATTTATATTTTCGAATCGACGAACGTAAAGTAAACAAATCGCTGCAGCCGCCGCATCGACGTCGCTTTCCATACTGGTGGCGGCGGCGGTTTGTTTACTGTCCGTTCGTCGATTCGAAAATATAACTATTAATATCGCCGCCAATGCGGCGGTAGCCTTAATAACGCTTCGGATTTACGGTTAAATTGATAACATTTCACTTTTTGCGTATGTAATTCTGTTAAATATGACACCATTGAATAGATTTGGGCCTAATAAACTCGCTATACCTCCTATCTCTCAGAGGTAAGGTACCACCGGTTAAGCTTTTGGTGTTAGGCCTATCACCGACTCGTGCATACCACTTTTCGCCCCATCCCGGGAAATTCCACCATAACACCGTTTTGGCTCGCTACCACCGAATACCACCGGCTCCTGCATACGGGCCCTGATCTATACTGGCATAGAGTTGGCCAAATGGCAGAGGATGCAAACATACAAGATTCCTGCTCCAGAATGCTCTCGGTCCAAGTCTTAAAAAGTCTATTAATCTACATTATTTAACCAATTCTTCATTCAAAAGTAGCGGGTAGATATGAATAGGTATGTGAATAAGATGTTGCTCCTTAGATTAAGAATTTATCTGGTCATTTCCTTTGCCCAGCCTCCCGACACTTTTTCAAATGGGTTGTTCACCAGTTCTGTCTCAGGATCAGGGCTGTGGAAGTAACTATTCAAGTGCCAACTTGTCTGGTTCTCGACTTATCTTTATGGAGTCTATTCTGAGGTATACTATGGTGTTATTGCATAGTGGTATACTTTCATGGGTATGCGGTATTGCAGGTATAGCGGTATTGCAGGCATAGCAATACGTCAGGGAGTTTGATGCCCCTGCCCTGCAGAGTTGTAAACCACTGCCTTGTGGTATAGGTTCTTGACAGAACCGAAGGCTAAGGGAGCAAACCCTAAACAGAAAACCATGTCACTGTGGCAGCATTAAGGGCGGTTGATGTATGGAACTCCCAACATCTCCCGACCAGCCACTGCAGGGACAAATAGTTTTGCACCTATTTGCTCCCCGAGAGAGTGCCGCTGGTAACTTGCAAAAGCCAGCAGCACTTCAACACCTTTGCAGGCAGCTTTCATGAATTTAGAGCTAAATGGAGAGCGGCAGTCAAGTAATGAAAGCAGTCTTTGTCGCATCGCGACCGACAGCATGATGATGATACTTTCACTGTGGTATACTATGCTGGTATATTATGCCGGTATATTATCACTGAGGTTTACTATGGTGTTATTGCATAGTGGTATATTATTACTGTGGTATGCTATGCTGGTTAACTATGCTGGTTTACTTTGCTGGTATACTATGCTGCTATACTATCCTGGTATGATATCCTGGTATGTTATACTGGTATACTATCCTGGTATACTATGCTGGTATACTATGGCCACTTCCATTGTGGCCGGTGGTAGATCCCATAGAATCCCTGGCCAGGGTCAAACCAAAGACTTACCCCAAAAATGCCTATTTGTAAAATAACCCCCAAAACTAGGATAATGTGACTGAGTGAGTCATTGCAACATAGTGCCGATTGTGTGAAATCTCAGAAGAGCAGCATATTTTTGTGAGGTGAGAAACCAGACCCTATTGGAGTTATGATACGTCAATGCCTGGCGCACCCCCCCCCCCCGCACCCCCTCCCCACCGCCCACCCTCCGCCCCCATTGTCACCTCTCCATCCCCCCCCTCCCCCCTACCTGTCCTCCTGCCCCGAACCCGGATCTGCTTGTCCTGTTGACGTGGGTCACGTAGTATTGATTGATGCGGGAACCTTGCAGATGTGGTGAGTGGTGACAGACTGGGAATAGAGCCTACCTGTGTGGAGGTACAGAGGTAAGTGTGATTGAGTTGGCCCACTTCACACACACAAGCACACACACAAGCACACACACACACACACACAGAGTCTCAGTCTCAGTCTGAGAGCGCCAGTGTCAAGTGAATAACTCATTTCTGTGAAATAACTGACACATCCCACCCTGTTACTATTTATAGGGAGGACCGATGTCAAGCAAAGCTGACTTCTGTGAAATAACCTACATGTCACACCCTTTTTAGTCTGTTAGTGTAATGGTGCTGTCACGTTACGACGTTTCTCGCCAATGCGCGTCGACATGTGTCACTTTTTGGCGAAACGTCGGGAGATGTCTGGAAGAGTTATGCACGCGTTAGGCATGCATTGGTAATCGTTGATGGATGGCGACGCGCGTCAGGGTATCGCCAATGTTTTGTGCTTGCACAAAACTTTCGACGTGTGACAACTACGCGGGTGCCAATATTATGGCAACGTCAGAAGCATGTCAACATCGCTGGAATAACGTAATGCGAATGCCAAGCACATGTCATGCGCGCGGTAGGGTCATGCCCACACGTTGTGCCAAAATGTTGCTTTGTTGTTTTATGTCCTAGCTACATCTAAGGTCATATCAGGATGGCGCGCCAAAACTTTTTTGTTTTTTTTCGCACGCATCGATATACGTTACCACAACGTCGGCCGCACGCTACCAATACGTTGCACTGACGCCGAAATGTTTTACGTTTCTCGACGATTAAAAGTGATTTTGCGCGTTGGCGGCACGCCGGCGAGATACGTTGTAGTGTGACAGGGCTATTAGGGAGCCCTGGTGCCAAGTGAAATAATTGACTTCTGCGAAATAACTGACACATCTCACCCTGTGAATGTTGTTAGGGAGCCCTGGTGCTGTGTGAATTAACTCACTTCTGCGAAATAACTGATTGTGATACTTGCATTCTGCTCAGTCTGTTATCGGGGGGAGGGGAGGGAATTATTCATAGGGGAAATAATAATTATATTAGAAGAAATGTGTATTCCATCGTCCACTGCACCAATATCCAGTGTATGTTTAGTGGCATTATAGAATACACTTTAGTGCAATTATAGTGAAGCAGGTCAATTCAGGGTATAAGATTTTATCATAATCATAAGCTCAATCATGGATAATCTAGTTCTAAGTAGTTGTTGCTGTTGTTTATGATAATCTTATAAGCTATAGTGCATAGTGAAATGGGTCGTTCTCAGAAACTGTGTACTGCTTTTGTGACATGGAAACCGAAAGTGAAAACATTCCAAATAATAGCAGAAAACATTAAAAATAATAGCAGAATCTATATTTTTATAAAGATTTATTTGTTGTTCATATGTCAGAGTTGAATTTTTTTCACTTTTTAATTTTGATCTTGTACAAATTGAGAAAACAAACAGTGTAACATTCACCCATAACAATTAACATCGTCTTAACACGCATCCATAACATCATTTTTACACACACAACAAATTCAAACTAGGTTTTGTTGATTACAGTTAAGCCAAAAGAATTGTTTCTTACAAGAAAGAGAGTTGAAAAATGAAAGTTTTGCTAGATGTACGGTGTCAATATACACAATTTCCTATTTTCACTTGAACACAAAATCATATGAGCATATCTTGGATTCATTTCATGCGATAGATTAAATACATGTAGTATTTCTAACTTACTTAATACACGGATTCAACAATGGCTATTTGACTTACTACCCCCAAAAAGAAGGCAAAATCATTAACAATGTAACATGGAAACCAAAAATGTGGTGTACTGTTTCTGAGAATGACCCAAATAGCAGTATTATAACACCTGAAGATATAGTGCATATTTAGATAAATAAGCGCTTGAGCACCAACAATAAATACAAATAAAGTGAGTGCGAGGCTTTTACTCCTCTTCCTCCTCCTCTTCCTCCTCCTCTTCCTCCTCCTCTTCCTCTTCCTCCTCCTCTTCCTCCTCCTCCTCCTCTTCCTTTTCCTCCTCTTCCTCCTCCCCTCCTCTTCTTCCTCCTCTTCCTCCTCTTCTTCCTCCTCTTCCTCCTCCTTCTCCTCCTCCTCTTCCTCCTCCTGCTCTTCCTCCTCCTCCTCCTCCTCCTCCCCCTCCTCTTCCTCCTCCCCCTCCACCCCTCCCCCCTTCCCTGTTATCATAAGACCTGGTTGGACGGTGTCAGTAGCTCAGGTATACTTACGGTTATGCACACTCGGGCAGTGCACACACAAACACAGGAGTAGGCTTACTGAAGGCTGCCTCACATTACACGATAATCTCCCGTGCATCGCGTTGATCGGGGATTGGGATTACCGTTTCCAGGTTGCAGACAACCTCTTGGTTGGCGACGTGAGGTTGGGGGTAGGCATGTCCAATTCAATATACTAGAGGTTTTTGTTAACACGTCAATTTTAGGGTTTTATGCCCAGGCAGCATCTAAGGTCATATCGCACTCATGGCGACTTTATATTGCACATGTACAAGACTAATGCACATGCCTTTGCACTTGTGGGTGGTAGTGCTGACGATGGGGTGTGATCTGAGGAAAGTGGGGGCATATAAAACAGGATGGTAGACACATTTACTAAGAACGTGGTGTTCTCTGTGGCGGAGTGGTTAGAGTGTCTGACTTTTTTCTAGGTCAGACTCCTAATCTGAAGGTCGGTGGTTTGATTCCCTGTGCTCCCACCTCAGCCAATTTGGATTTCCATCGTTGTGTATAACTTACAGCGCCATCAAAGGCCAGTTGCTCTCATGTGGTTGCTCTCTATGTGGTGTGGGAGGTTAAAAATCCCTTGGGTCGGTAAAAGTGTAGGCTCGGGCTTTCTATCCACAAACTGTCTAATGGTGAAAACAAGTCTATTCAGACTTATCCATGATAGGCAGTATAAATCTACAAGAGAAAGATTTAGTTTGAATGTGTGCTCATTTGTACTGAAGGTCACACATTGACAGAGCCGCAGTGATCATGCACTTTGGAGACAAATCTGTTCAAATATATTGTTTTTGTTGTTGCAAAATTGCCATGAACTAACTGTGCTTGTGTTCACCCACTGACCCGTCTCATCATTACGACTGTACGACTTTTACTACCACTACTAACTTCTGCCCCGTGTTGGTACTGGTAGACTGTGGGATCATGGGTTCGAACCCTGGTCGAGTCAAACCAATGACTTAAAAATTGATACTTGTCGCTTCCTACCATGCATTCGGCATTATTAGGATAGGGCAAGGACTGCTTGGCTCAGTGTGAAGATAATGTGACTGAGTGGGATATCAGGTCATGATGCTGGTGGCCTGGTCTCCCAGTGGGGCAGCACTATAAAGATGCCATGTGTGCACTGTCACAAGTCAGTACCCGTCCTGATATGACCATAGGTGTTGCTAGGACGTAAAACAACAACAAACAAAATAAACTAACTTCTGCACATATTGAACTGTACTACTTGTACCACCACTACTAACTGTACAGTGCATCTAGAATCAGGTGCAGTGTGACGCTGACCGTGTCTATGACTAACAGGTATCAAGTTTATTGCGTGTACCGCGCATCGCACGGAGAATGGGGTCAAGTTGTACCAAAGAGTCACGTGACTCCAGCACAGGTTGTTGCGTAAACAGTTGCACCTTTCTCACACCAGGGGGTGGGACGTTATCGAAGTAGGTCACGTGCAGCCTGCAGGGTTATGTAGGTCACATAGCCACCCATCCTCCAGGCACAATTCTCCTAGATAAAAGATTCACCCGGTACTTGTAGTACACGGGTGAAGACCATCCTTATATAAATACGGGCGAAAATAGCGTTAGTATGGAACAAGTAGAATGCCTGGCACCAGTGTCAAATGGTTACTTATATCAGAACAGAGTTGGTGAGTGAGAGAGAATGCAAAAAGACAAGATGGTGGCCAGAGAACGCCGTCGATTTCACTTTTAAATCTGATTAAACTAGATATTATATTATATTTTTCAACTCAAAGGTAGCGGGCTATCAATAAGACATATGTAAAGAATAAATGTTGCTTCTTAGATTGTGAAATTAGGCTCTCAAATCATTGACCCGTTTTTTCGACAGCTTTTACATAGGGTTGGTTTGCACCCCTACTGCAGCAGTACGGGGTGAATCTTGTATCTAGGATTCTCCCGTAAATTGTGACAAGAGACAATATTTTGTTAGAAACACCGGTTATCGTCGGATCACCAAAATGAAGCAGCGTTGAGCCTTGTTAATAATTGCATGGGTGGCCAGCTGGGTTGTTGGTTGGTTATTGGAGTTTTATGTCCTGGCAACAACTAGGGTCATATCAGGATGGGTATCGACTTGTGACAGTGCGTACTCATGGTGACTGCCCCACTTATAGTGCTGCCCCACTGGGAGACCAGCCCACCAATCACCATGACTCGATATCCCACTCAGTCACATTATCCTGACACTGAGCCAACTGGTCCTTGCTCTATCCTAATAATGACGAGTGCCTGGCTAGGAAGCAACAAGTATATATATATATTTTAAGTCATTGGTTTGACTCAACCTGTGGATTCAAATCCCACAATCTACCAAAACAGGACCCGGGCGCTCAACTCATTGGCTTATCCATTATGAGCAGGGTAAATAGATTCATCACAAAAGAAGGTCAAAGGAAGAGTGGCAGTGCCGAGCACTCCCTCAGCTTCATGTTTCTCGTGGGAATATGGTATTCCGGAGATTGCCAGCACAGGGCGTTCAGTTGCGTCAATCCGGCACTGTGGGAAGTATAAGGCAACATTTATCACGCATTCACACACTAACAACACAGGTTTCAGTCTAGAAGTCTTTTTAAAAAATTTTTTTTTTTTACTAAATATATTTTATTCAGCGAATAATGTCTTTTGTCATCGCCAGAGCACTGACTGGTCTTCCGGCCATTCATTACAATGTGTTGGTACATAAATGACATGCACATCTACCTCTTCTTTAGGGCACAAGCGCTACCTTGTTTGTTTGTGGTTTTACGTCCTAGCAACATCTAAGGTCTTATCAGGACGCCACGCTACCTTGACACAGGAGTGCTTTCTGTTCAGCCGAATGGCACTAGTACCGTGCGAAGTCAGTAGAAAATAGTTCCATTAATAAATAGCAAAGCAGCTCTGTAAACATGACATACAAAAGAAAAATGGACTAGGTAGCGACACGTATCAATTTTATAAGTCATTGGTTTGACTCAGTCCGGATTCGAACCATTGACCTGTATGTGAAGCCAGCCAGTGCTCGGCCACCCCATTCATTTGCTACCTGTGAGCCTATGCAGTAAGAAAGACAGGACTGATTGAAGGATCCTGCTTACACAAATACACACGTCATCATAATACAGTAAAACCTCCCTAAATGGCATGATCATGGCACCGACTTTAAATGATCCATCTAGGGAGATGGTTTAGGGAGTCTTTATTTATCGTTACAATGGTATTGTATGGGCAATATTTTGGGGCCCAAATAAAGTGATCGATAATAGGGGAGTGGTCAATCTGTGGAGGTGGTTGGTTAGAGAGGTTTTACTGTAATGCTATTGATCACTAACACAACATGGTGAAGGCAGTCATGGAAAGTAATTATAGATAACCAAACAACTAAGCAATTGAATAACTAACAAGTTCACAGAGAGTGGGGAGATGTAGGACGATACTCACACACGGGGAAAGAATTCATGCAGTATATACACAACAAGCACAAGTAGCAAAAGGGGAACCACAAGACTATTACTAATAGTGTCCAGCAGCGAAAACAAGTCGTTAGACTTACCCGGTTATGGGCAGCATCAATACACGTCACAAAAAACACCCCGGGGGTGGGGCTGGTCTCTGATCTGTCAGCAGGGTCAGCCCCACGTTGGCGTCCCATGCTGGATAACTGGCACGTGACCCAGATGACACCGCACTGATTACACGAGTGTACCACGTGATTCCGCTTAGTGGTGGATGGGGGTGGGGGTGGATTCCTGGATTTCTAAGATTTCTAGGATTTCCCGGAAGCCTGTTAAGCGTTATGACACAGGATGTGGTGAAGCTGCACCTTTGAGGTGAACCGGGAACGTGCCGAATCCACGGGACGGCTGGTTGAGTGGTTGGTGTATTGAGTGGTTGGTTGAGTGGTTGGTTGAGTGATTGGTTAGTTGGTTGGTTGAATGGTTGGTTGGTTGGTTGAGTCGCTGGTTGGTTGGCTGGCTGGCATACTGGTTGGTTGGCGTACTGGTTGGTTGGCTGGCTGGCATACTGGTTGGTTGGCGTACTGGTTGGTTGGCTGGCTGGCATACTGGTTGGTTGGCGTACTGGTTGGTTGGCTGGCTGGCATACTGGTTGGTTGGCATATTGGTTGGTTGGCTGGCTGGCATACTGGTTGGTTGGCATACTGGTTGGTTGGCTGGCTGGCTGGCTGGTATACTGGTTGGTTGGTTGGATGTGGTGGAGCTGCACCTTTGAGGTGAACCGGGAACGTGGCGAATCCACGGGACGGCTGATTGAGTGGTTGGTTCGTTGAGTGGTTGATTCGTTGAGTGGTTGGTTCGTTGAGTGGTTGGTGTGTTGAGTGGTTGGTGTGTTGAGTGGTTGGTTTAATGGCTGGTTGAGTGGTTGTTGAATGGTTGGTTGGCTGAGTGGTAGGTTGGTTGAATGGTTGGTTGAATGGTTGGTTGAATGGTTGGTTGAGTGGTTGGCTGAGTGGTTGGTTGGTTGAATGGTTGGTTGAGTGGTTGGTTGAGTGGTTGGTTGAGTGATTGGTTAGTTGAATGGTTGGTTGGTTAGTTGAGTGGCTGGCATGCTGGTTGGCTGGCTGGCATGCTGGTTGGTTGGCTGGCTGGTATGCTGGCTGGTTGGCTGGCATGCTGGTTGGTTGGCTGGCATGCTGGTTGGTTGGCTGGCTGGCTGGCTGGTTCGCTGGCTGGGCAGAATTTTGTAAACTGTTTGTTCCGTGTGTCTTTGTTGTAAACCCTTTGTTCCCTGTGTCTTTGTTGTAAACTGTTTGTTTCGTGTGTGTTTGTTGTAAAATGTTTGTTCCGTGTGTGTTTGTTGTAAACTGTTTGTTTGTATGTCTTTGTTGTAAACCTTTTGTTCCGTGTGTGTTTGTTGTCAACTGTTTGTTCCGTGTGTTCGTTGTAAGTTGTTTGTTCCATGTGTGTTTGTTGTAAACTGTTTGTTCCATGTGTGTTTGTTGTAAACTGTTTGTTCCGTGTGTGTTTGTTGTAAACTGTTCTGTGTGTTTGTTGTAAACTGTTTGTTCCGTGTGTTTGTTATAACTACGTTGGTGCACAATTAGACGACGTGCATGATGGCTTCACTGTGAGCATCCACCACAGGTGCACTCTTGGACAGGCTGTCAGTTTTGTTTACTCCCTTAAAGTTAAAGCTGCATCGTCCGATGAAAACATCGAATTTTCAAAACCGAAGCAATTATCTAAATTTGACTGTACAACTTAGCTACTGGTGCGCCTATTAAACATATCTCGCCATATAGAACGGAATACTGAGGCAATTGAGTAGAACCTGTTACTGCAGAAGCCTATGGTGTCAAGTTTTGACATGCTTGCTGAAACTAATTTGACATGCGTACACTTAAAATATCTAAAGTTAGCCATTTAAAATAAAAGTTACTTCAAATTAAAGTAAGGTAGATTATAGCAATCAATTCAATATATTTATCTCAGAAAAATTACAGAAATTCTAAACTATCGGACCATGCAACTTTAATAATAATATTAATATACCCCTAAAAAATAACAAAAGACTAACCTTCCTTTTTCCTTTTGTCTGTTGGCTACATTTGTTTCCTAATCAGGGGAATCCTCAATCGCGAACAATCTTCCTCATTCCGCTGCTCCTTGCCCTATCCTAGTGATGCCGAATGACAGGCTGGGTAGATACAAGAATACATTTTTTAATGTTATTAGTTTGACTCAACCATGGTTTGAATCACATGCCCTGCCAAAATGGGCCGCGGGTGCTCAATCCATTCGTCCATTCCGTCTGCTACATATATTTTGTTAAATGTTATTATTATTTTATTATGAATGATCGACAAGATTAAGAAGAAAGAAGAATTAAGAATTTAAGCCCGCAGATGGACTTTCTCTCTCTCTCTCTCTCTCTCTCTCTCTCTCTCTCTCTCTCTCCCTCTCCCTCCCCCTCTCTCTCTGTCTCTCTATCTCTCTCCTTCTCTCTCTCTGAAGTCACAGACCCATTTGGGTGGCGGTATGAGGGCAGTTATCGTGAACTGCGTGTAACCCGGCCCCCTGGCGGCGTGTCCGTGAAACATGAGATAGCCCCCAGTCCGTGACGGCGCGTGCCTCACACCGCCCCGCTGATATCTCGTCCTGTCACGTGACCTGGGCTGCCTTCTGCCCCCTGGCGGACACTAGCGCCACCACCCGGCTACTAATTACATTACGCGCGGCGTTGCTTTAAGGGGACAGACTTGTTTGCCATTGTGTAATTTGATGAACATCCATAATGCTGTGCGCGCAGCTGTAACTTAGTTTACGATTGGACATTGCAATCTGTTCGCCAGAACGCCTCGCAGAATCGGGGACAATCAGGAAAGTAGTTAATTGAATAAATCTAATTCAATCTACACAACATTATCTGTCAATAAAGACAGTGTATTTAAAGCTGCATAGTCCGATAAAATATCAAATTTTCAAAACCAAAACCAAACCAATTATCTAGATTTGATTTGACATATCTAACTTAGATACTGATGCACTTATTAAGCTTTTTTTTGGCGTAGAACTTAGAAGGCAATACTGAGTCAATTTAACAGAACCTGTTACTGCAGAAGTCTATGGTGTCACAGTTTTGGCTAGCTTGCCAAAACTAATTTTCCATGTTTGCACTCAAAATATCTAAAAAGTTTACCATTTAAAATAAACGTAACTTTGAACGAATGTAAAGTAGATACTAGTGATCGATCTAATATATTTATCTATAAAAAAATACAGAAATTCAAAACCGTCGGACTATGCAACTTTAAATTAGATAATATTTTGGTGGCTGATACCTGTGCCCTTTCTTTACACCAATCACTACTCCGGTACTGCACTGACCTCACACACACACCAATCCACATACACAGGTAGGCGTGGGTGGGTTGATTGCATTAGGAAACCTAGATTTGACACTCGCCCTAAAATGTCAGGTTTTACTTCTATGCATGATGTTTCTGTATTTGAACCACTTTCCACAACACTGGTACCGTGACCAGGATTTGGAATCTTCAGTCTCGTCATCACATGAGGGATTTCCTTTGGCGTTTTCTGTGGCAGAGTGGTTAGAGTGTTTGACTTTTTTCTAGGTCAGACTCCTAATCTGAAGGTCGGTGGTTCGATTCCCCATGCCCCCACCTCTGCCAATTTGGATTTCCACCACCGTGTATAAGTTATAACTTACAGTGTCATCAAGGGCCAGTTGCTCTCATACCATGTCTATGTGGTGTGGGAGGTTAAACATCCCTTGGGTCAGTAAAAGTGTAGGCTCGGGCTTTCTATCAACAAACTGTCTAATGGTGAAAACAAGTATATTCAGACGTATCCATTATACTTGATAGGCAGTATAAATCCTCAATAAAAAAAATTCTCTTTTTCTTCTTCTTTTCCCCCCCTTATTGTTCACATTGTGGTCTTTCGACTGTACATGCCATGTTTTTTTTTTGGCAAACCTGGGGCCGTATGCAGGAGTCAGTGTTAGCGAGGCAAAATGGTGTTTGCCGGGAATTCCGGTTTAGCGGCGAAAAATGGCATGCACGAGTCAGTGTTAGGCCTAACACCAAATGCTTAACCGGTGTTACGTTACCCCTAAAAAATATTAGGTTTTGCGAGTTTATTAGGCCCAAATCTATTCAATGCTGTCATATTTTACAGAATTACATACGCAATAAGTGAAATTTTATCAATTTAACCCTAAATTCGAAGCGTTATTAAGGCCACTGCCGCATTGGCGGCGATATTAATAGTTATATTTTCGAAATGACGAACGTTAAGTAAACAAATTGCCGCCGCCGCCGCATCAACGTCGCTTTCCATACTGGTGGCGGCAGTTTGTTTGTACAGACGCAGAGGGATTTCCCAAATCTATAAATAAATTCACGTTTAGCTATAATGAAAGTGTTACGCGCTCCTGCATACGACTTGACACAGTTCCCGACGTCGGTGATAGCTAAACGGTAACAGGCTCTAACACCAAACCCCGCTAACACTGACTCCTGCATACGGGCCCTGGTGTCTAAATGTAAGTGCATTCATTGCCTGTATGTGTGTGATCATAACTATGTGTGTGGTAAGATCCAACACTACACTGGCCACTATGTGTGTGGTAAGATAACACCAGCACTACAACTGGCCAGCATTGAAAACAAGCCTGGGTACCCGGGCTTATATGCTATGGACAGTATAAATACAACCTCAATAAAAAATAAATTAAAAAAACTATGATTTTGAACGGTGCATTGTCCGATGAAAACATCAAATTTTCGAAAGAAAACCACTTATCTCGCTATGCTCATACGCATGGCGCACTTTAAAGCATGTTCTGCTGCATTGAATGGAATTCTAAGCCAATTTAATAGAAGTTATTACTGCTGGAGCCGATAGCGACAACTGTTTTGGGGGGCGGCCTATGTGGAATAATTTATTTATTTATTAGCCCATCTCTCCGGACCATACCTTCAGAAAACCGTAAAGCTTGGGCACCACCGATAAAATAGCTTAGTTTTAGGTGATGGAGTTTTACGTCCTGGCAACATCTAAGGTCATATCAGGACGGGTACCGGCTTATGACAGTGCGTATTCATGGCGACTTTATAGTGCTGGGAAACCAGGCCACCGGAACCATGACCCCTTGTGGGGGGGGGGGGGGCATACTTCCTTCGCATTCTGTTGTTTTAAAACATCGGATTATGCAGGTTTAATTTAATTTGTTTAACAGATAATCACAAAGAAGAGGCTGGTGATAATTTAAAGTAAAACCAGCTGGGATAAATAAACATTAGTAACTCAATTTGGCCTGTTCTAATTGGAGTACTCACATTCGCAGTACTGGGAGATATGATACGATAATCAGCATCCAGCGCGCCTTGAACCCGGACTGAGTTGTGCATATCGCTGTCCAGTTTTTTGTGGGTTTTTTTTTGTTCTTTAAAAAATCATTTTCACATGCAGTGCAACCATTAAGTCTAGCTTGTAATAAACCATGAATGCTCGCCCCGTTTGTTGTTAGTTTCTTTTCCCTTTCTTTTGTTTACTTATTTTATTTTCTCCCCCCACCCACACCACTTTTTGTCTGTTTCGTTCGTTCTTAGCTGGTTTTCTTTTTCTTTCGTTTCTCGCCATAATGCCGTCGTGGTGGATCTGCTGGGATTGCTAACACCCCCATGACACCAAACTAGTTCTCACTACGTTTTTGAAAATGTTGCCGAGCGTGCTCAAACTGTGTGCGAACGGAATGGATGTAGTAGCAACGTTTTACGGTCTTTTCACCAAACGGAATGGACGTGCTAGGACGGAATGGTGCTCCAGAACTTTGAGCATGCTCAAAATGTTCTTGCGGCCAAGTTCTACCCCGGCCACAGCCCGTTTTAGAACGGAGTCGGGCGTTTTGAGAACTAGTTTGGTGTGATGGGGGTGTAGCATGTTGGCACCATTCTCTGTCCTCGCTAACTCCCCAGTCACACTCTCCATACATGTCTGCCACTTACACTCTCCATTCACATTTCTCCACTCTCATTCCTAATTGGGCTGGTGCGCTTACATTGAATGTGGGTGGGTGGTTGTTGGAGTTTTACATCCTGGCAAAATCTAAGGTCATATCAGGACGAGTAACGACTTGTGATAATGTGCACTCATGGCAACTTTATAGTGATGCCACACTGGGAGACCAGCTCGCCAACACCATGACCTGATATCCCCCTCAGTTACATTATCCTGACACTGAGCCAACCAGTCCTTGCCCTATCCTAATAATGCCGAGCGCCAGGCTATGAAGCGACAAGTATACATTTTTAAGTCATTGAATTTGCAGGTTGCTGCTGAGTTACATTGCAATTATGCACCTTGCCCACCCCCTCCCCTTAAAACTAAGAACCTTGTGTCTTAAAGTTGCACAATCCGATGAGAGCACCAGGATTTCGAAACAAAAACACATGGGTTTGATCCTACAGACCCGACTTAGATACTCCTGCACTTATTAAGCATTTCTCGCTGCACAGAAGTGAATAAATATTTGGTAAATTTAACAGATCCTGTCACTGTTGACCCCTATGGTGTCCAGTAGTAATGCAAACTTAATGTTCCATGTTTACATTTAAAATATATCCAGGTTTGTCATTGATAATAAGTGATTTTAATGTAAGCTAAGGTAGTTTCTAATGATGATCTTCATAGTGATAGTGTTACTGTTGTTAGTAGACCAGGCCACCTTCAGAGGCACGAGGTGAGGGGGAGTGTTAGTAGACCAGGCCACCTCTACAGGTCCGAGGTGAGGGGGGAGTGTTACTAGACCAGGCCACCTCTACAGGTATGAGGTGAGGGGGGAATGTTAGTAAACCAGACCACCTCTACAGGTATGAGGTGAGGGGGAATGTTAGGACACCAGGCCCCCTCTACAGGTCGGAGGTGAGGGAGGAGTGTTAGTAGACCAGACCACCTCTACAGGTATGAGGTGAGGGGGGAGAGATAGTAAATCAGACCAGCTCTACAGGTATGAGGTGAGGGGGGAGTGTTAGTACACCAGGCCACCTCTACAGGTCCGAGGTGAGGGAGGAGTTTTAGTACACCAGTCCACCTCTATAGGTCCGAGGTGAGGGGGGAGTGTTAGTAGACCAGGCCACCTCTACAGGTCCGCGGTGAGGGGGGAGTGTTAGTAGACCTGGCCACCTCTACAGGTATGAGGTGAGGGGGGAGTGTTAGTACACCAGGCCACCTCTACAGGTATGAGGTGAGGGGGGAATGTTAGTAAACCAGACCGGCTCAACAGGTATGAGGTGAGGGGGGAGTGTTAGTAGACCAGGCCACCTCTACAGGTATGAGGTGAGGGCAGAGTGTTAGTACACCAGTCCACCTCTACAGATATGAGGTGAGGGCAGAATCCTAGTAGACCCGGCCACCTCTACATATATGAGGTGAAGGTGGAGTGTTTGTAGACCAGACCACCTCTACAGTTCCGAGGTGAGGGTGGAGTGTTAGTACACCAGACCACCTTTACAGGTATGAGGTGAGGGCGGAGTGTTAGTAGACCAGACCACCTCTACAGGTATGAGGTGAGGGCGGAGTGTTAGTACACCAGACCACCTCTACAGTTCCGAGGTGAGGGTGGAGTGTTAGTACACCAGACCACCTTTACAGGTATGAGGTGAGGGCGGAGTGTTAGTAGACCAGGCCACCTCTACAGTTCCGAGGTGAGGGTGGAGTGTTAGTACACCAGACCACCTTTACAGGTATGAGGTGAGGGCGGAGTGTTAGTAGACCAGACCACCTCTATAGGTCCGAGGTGAGGGTGGAGTGTTAGTACACCAGACCACCTTTACAGGTATGAGGTGAAGGGGGAGTGTTAGTACACCAGACCACCTCTATGGGTCCGAGGTGAGGGCGGAGTGTTAGTAGACCAGACCACCTCTACAGGCATGAGGTGAAGGGGGAGTGTTAGTACACCAGACCACCTTTACAGGTATGAGGTGAGGGCGGAGTGTTAGTAGACCAGACCACCTCTATAGGTCCGAGGTGAGGGAGGAGATTTTACTCTCCGCTGACTCATGTTTGTAGTAACAAAAAACACCCACCTCCACCCTGCACCCCTCGGGGTTGTTGCGGTTTAGGCCTCCGGGCTCGATCAACTGAGCGGTGGTGGGAAGTGTGTGTGGTGGTGGTGGGGGGGGGGGGGGGGTATTGTAGGGGGAGGCTAAGGGTGAATGTCTTATTAAGAAATTATCACATGGATCCCCTGATGTTGAGCTACCCCATTCCCTCTCCCCCCTCATCCTTAACAAAAAAAAACCCAAATCCCCAATACTGAACAAAGTAAAGTACACATGAATAATGAATGCTATATATCTCATATGTTACATGTGATTATATATATATTGCACCCACGTGTATTATATTTAAATAAATAAATAATATATATATATATGTACTATATAATTTATTATGTGGATATAAATAACGGCAGCACCTTAATGTTTCTCTCTAACCACCTTAAAGCTGCATAGTCTGATGAAGCATCAAATTTTCAAAACCAAAATAATGATATAGATTTGACTCTACATATCTAACTTAGCGATTGATGTACATATTAAGCATTTATTGCCACATAAAAGGGAACACTGAGACAATTTGATAGAACCTCTTTCTGTTGAAGCCTATGGTGTCAGAGTTTTGGTGTGCTTGCCAAAACTAAGTTTGCATGTTTGAATTTCAAATATTTCAAAACTTATCCAGTTAAGATTAATGTTACTTTAACCTGAAATAAGGTAGATTATAATGATCAATTTAATATATTTATCTCCGAAAAATGACCAAAAAGCAAAACCATCGGACTATGCAACTTTAACTTCCAGTTTATTCACTGCGGAACGGGCATTCTCTCATCCCCCATCTCCTATGCCCGTGAGCCAACTGTCACTCTGCTCACTTTCAAACCTCAAGAACATGGCACTTGGCATGGGATGTGTTAAGATATCTATTTTTTTAAACGAAGAATCCCAAGAAGAAGAGGGATGAGGGGAAAAGATAGAAAGAAAGAAGAGGAAGGCTGGCAGACTGGTAAAACAGTAATTATGATGGTAGTCACGCCGCGAGAGCAGGATATGATACGAGACAGCACAGTGAGGGCGGCTGGGACACCACCGGATGCTTGAGAACATAGGTAGTCAGAGTAGCTAGCTAATACCCCAGTCACACGAGAGCCAGCATTCGCCGCCAACCTCCCAGCGTCCCACTCGATACATTGATTCAAATACTTGGTCGGCGCCAGGTCGGTGGCAGGGTGGTGCCAGGGCGGCGGCGCCGGGTTGGGGCAAGGGTGGTGCCGACCACACAGTGAGTGTGGCATCGCATGTGTTGGCGCCACCAGGTCACCGCCAGGTCACCGGCAACAGTACCGGCAACTCGCCAACCAAGAGGTCCACGCCAGGGGGGCGGGGCGCCAACCAGTTTTGAATGGCGCCACCGGAACAGGGTGCGAGGAGGTTGCAGGTGCAGCAGCTGCAACCTCCTTGCGTCCAAAATTTCAGAAATGGACGCCAGGAGGTTGGCGTCCTTGCGGCACCAGCACTTAAGGAGGGCATGAGGAGGGCTCAATGAGGACGTTTTGAAGTCACGAATCGATCGTAAGCGAACTCGTGTGATTGGGGTATTAATAGACCCGCTGTGCCACCTCAGCTTTGGTGCGGGCGGTACTTGGTCGTGCGGGAAATTACATGTGAAGGTATAGTTAATTGCCCGGTAGTACTAGTACTAGTAGTAGTAGTAGCGCACTTGGCACGGCTGCCTATGGTGAGGCTGGAGTCAGAGACTATGCGCCTGCGCACTGTGTAGTGGCAGACACTCACCGGAGGACGACCCGAGATGGCTAAACTGTTATTGTTATAGCTCTGTCACATTACGACGCTTCTCTCCAACGCGCATTGACGTGTGTGGTTTTTGGTACACGTTGGTACACGTTGATGGACGTCGGCGACGTGCGTCGTGGCACGTCAAAAGTTTTGTGCTTGCACAAAACTTTCGACGTGTGCCAACATGTGGGTATGCACGTTATGGGGACGTTAGGAGGACATCGAGACATGTTAGAAGCGCGTTGGAGGTACGTATACTTATTTTTCCAATGACGCCGCATGCGCGTAAGGCTCATTCCCACACGTTGCGGCAAACTGTTGCTTTTTTTGTCTGTTGTTGTTTTATGTCCTACCAACCTCTAAGGTCATATCAGGATGGCACACAAAACTTTTTTGTTTTTTTTCGGCATGCGTCGACACACGTTTGCCGCACGCTACCAACACGTTGCGCTGACGTCAGACTTTTCCCCATGCCGCCGAAAAGGTTTGGACATGTCTCAATGCGTACAACTTATTTTGCGTGTTGGCGGCGCGCCGGTGAGAAGCGTCGTAATGTGACATGGCCATTAGAATGGCTGGCTTGCCACAGTTCTTGCCACATGGTGATCCGGAGTGTCCGCTCGATCTCCCCGACAGCGGGCCTGATTGCCATCATGATATATAATTCTGCTATTATCATACAGCAGAATAAGGATTATAATGGTAAGAAGGAGGCCGCCCAACCCTTTACAGCTGCGACCATGAATGAATACAACAAGAATTGACGAGAGCTCGACCGAAGTGACATCCAGTAGCCACTGGCCCCTCGTGACCTCTTGGACCAGACGGGATGGCCAAAAGAGTTGAGCATCCATCTCCTGTTTTGGGAGATTGGGGGGATCCGAACCCATGGGTTTTTGGGTTCAAGCCCTGGTTGAGTTAAACCAATGACTTAAAAATTGATACTTGTCGCTTCCTAGCCAGGCACTCGCCATTATTAGGATAGGGCAAGGACTGGTTGGCTCAGTGTGAGGATAATGTGACTGAGTGGGATATCAGGTGGCCTGGTCTCCCAGTGGGGCAACACTATAAAGTCGCCTTGAGTATGCACTGTCACAAGTCGGTAACCGTCCTGATATGATCTTAGTTGTTGCTAGGACGTAAACCAACAACAAACAAACAGCGTGGCCCCTTTCTTACCATGATCTATATTCTGCTGCATGGTAATAGCAGAATTATATGCTCTGAGGTAATGGGTTATCAGGGCCCGTATGCAGGAGTCGGTGGCATGGAGCCAAAACGGTGGTAGGAGGGAATTTCCCGGGTAGGGGCAAAAAATGGTATGCACGAAGCGGTGATAGGCCTAACACCAAAAGCTTACCCGGTGTTACCCTACCCCTGATAGATAGGTGGTATAGCGAGTTCATTAGGCTCAAATCTATTCAATGCTGTCATATTTAATATAATTACATACGCAATAAGTGAAATTTTATTAAATTAATCCTAAAATCGAAGCGAGATTAACGCTGCCGCTGCAAAGACGGCGATATTAATATTGTCGAATCGACGAATGCAAGCAACCGCTGGCGCCACCGCCAGTATGGAAAGTGACGTCGATGCGGTGGCGGCGATTTGTTTACTTTACGTTCGTCGATTCGAAAATATAAATATTAATATCGCCGCCGTTGCAGCAGCAGTGTTAATATTGCTTCGAATTTAGGGTTAAATTGATCAAATTTCACTTATTGCGTATGTAATTCTGTTAAATATGATAGCATTTAATATATTTAAGCCTAATATATGGCTACAAACGCAGAGGGATTTCCCAAATCTATAAATAAATTCACGTTTAGCTATAATGAAAGTGTTACGCGCTCCTGCATACGACTTGACACAGTTCCGGATGTCGGCGATAGCTACCCGGTAATAGGCTGTAACACCAAAACTCACTATCACCGACTCCTGCATATGGCCCCAGCAGAATAAGGAGGGCCTGGTTATGTGTTGTGAGTGCTTGGGTTTCGAGGAGGGATCTGTTACCTGGACTGAAATAAGACTGGCCACGTATTGATCGCTGCCTCTTAGTGTAGGCTGGCAACTCGGCACTGTCTAGTGGCAGGCTACTAGTACTAGACGTGGTGGTGGACTAGTGGTGATAAGTAGCAAGTGTATAGTAGTATACTACTACTAGTGGTGAAAACTAGGCACTGTATAGTGGATGTATACTAGTGGTGAAAAGTAGGCACTGTATAGTGGTCATATACTAGTGAAAAGTAGGCACTGTATAGTGGTGTACTAGTGGTGAAAACTAGGCACTGTATAGTGGATGTATACTAGTGGTGACAACTAGGCACTGTATAGTGGATGTATACTAGTAGTGAAAAGTAGGCACTGTATAGTGGTTGTATACTAGTGAAAAGTAGGCACTGTATAGTGGTGTACTAGTGGTGAAAACTAGGCACTGTATAGTGGTTGTATAGTAGTGGTGAAAACTAGGCACTGTACAGTGGTATACTAGTGAGAAGTAGGCTATGATTAATAATGGTTGTATACTAGTAGTGAAAACTAGGCACTACATAGTGGTTGCATAGTCGTGGTGAAAACTAGGCACAGTATAGTGGTATACTAGTGAGAAGTAGGCACTGTATAGTGGTTGTATAGTAGTGGTGAAAAATAGGCACTATGTAGTGGTTGTAAACATGTGAAAACTAGGCACCGCCTAGTGGTGGTGTACTAGTGGTGACAGCTAGTGACTGCATTGTGGCCGTATACTACTAGTGGTGACAACTAGGTACTGTGTAGCGGTAAAATACGAGTGCTGAAAACAAGGGACTGTGTTGGTAACACACTAGGGCTGACAACCAGGCGCTGCTACTGCCTAGTGGTCGTCTAGTAGCGACAACTATCCACTGCATCATGGTAGTGCACTAGTGTTGAAAACTATGTTCTATACCGTTTTTTATTTTTGATGTTTTTATTGTTTTTGGTGGGTTTTTTTTCTCAGTTTTATTTTGTTATTTATTGTAAAAGTATTAGCTATTTAGGGTCCCCTATCTCTACCCTCTCTGCGCCAAACCTGGTGAATGAAATGTGCTCGGCACAGTCCCAAATCAAGTAGGAGTGGTATATATATATATATTATATATATATATATATATATATATATATATAATGAAACTATGATTTGTGAACAAAAATTACACACTATATATATACCCGCACATGTGGCTGTTTGTGTTGGGGTGTGTGGGTGCGCATGCGTGTGATGAAGCATCAGCCGGCGAGCAGCAAATGTCAGTAGGTTAATAATAGGGGGACCTCCCCCTGGCCGCTGGTTCCCCAGGGTTGTGCGTATTGGCCGTGAGCTGCTCATCTGTACGCAAGTGCCGGTGCAGCCCTATAAACTGTCTTAATGGTGTTCGCATTCACCGACTGCCATCTGTCAGTTCAGCTGTAAAAATAAGCACTTGCTCAGCGGATGCAAGCCTTCTCTTACACGCGCATTGCATTCATAGGACACTTCCGTTATGTCCGCCGGGACACTTGTATTGTGTCAGCTAGGACACATACGTTAGCTCAACTACGACCCTTGATTTATGTCTGCTAGGGCACTTGCATTATGTCAGCTAGGACACTTGAATTATGTCAGCTCCGACAGTTGTGTTATGTCAGCTAGGACACTTGCATTATGTCAGCTACGACACTTTCATTATGTCAGCTACGACACTTGTATTATCTCAGCTAGGATCCTTGAATTATGTCTGCTAGGACACTTTCATCATGTCAGCTATGACACTTGAATTATGTCCGCTAGGACACTTGTGTTATGTCAGCTATAACACTTGCATTATGTCAGATAGGACACTTGTGGTATGTCACCTAGGATACTTGTGTTATATCAGCTAGGACACTTGCATTATGTCAGCAAGGACACTTGTATTATGCTGGCTAGTATCCTTCCATTAGGCTGGTTAGGATGCTTCCATTAGACTGGTTAGGATGCTTCCATTAGGCTGGTTAGGATGCTTCCATTAGACTGGTTAGGATGCTTGCATTAGGTTGGTTATGGTGCTTCCATTAGGCTGGTTAGGGTGCTTCCATTAGGCTGGTTAGGATGCTTGCATTAGACTCGTTAGGATGCTTCCATTAGGCTGGTTAGGATGCATCCATTAGGCTGGTTAGGATGCATCCATTAGACTGGTTAGGGTGCTTCCATTAGGCTCGTTAGGATGCTTCCATTAGACTGGTTCGGATGCTTCCATTAGTCTGGTTAGGGTGCTTCCATTAGGCTGGTTAGGATGCTTCCATTAGGCTGGTTAGGATGCTTCTGTTAGGCTGGTTAGGATGCTTCCATTAGGCTGGTTAGGATGCTTCCATTAGGCTGGTTAGGATGCTTCCATTATTCTGGTTAGGGTGCTTCCATTAGGCTGGTTAGGGTGCTTCCATTAGGCTGGTTAGGATGCTTCCATTTTCCTGGTTAGGATGCTTCCCTTAGGCTGGTTAGGGTGCTTCCATTAGGCTGCATAGGATGCTTCCATTAGACTGGTTAGGATGCTTCTGTTAGGCTGGTTAGGATGCTTCCATTAGGCTGGATAGGATGTTTCCATTAGGCTGGTTAGGGTGCTTCTATTAGACTGGTCAGGATGCTTCCATTAGGCTGGTTAGGATGCTTCCCTTAGGCTGGTTAGGATGCTTCCATTAGGCTGGTTAGGATGCTTCCATTAGTCTGGTTAGAGTGCTTCCATTAGGCTGGTTAGGGTGCTTCCATTAGACTGGTTAGGGTGCTTCCATTAGGCGGGTTAGGATGCTTCCATTAGACTGGTTAGGATGCTTTTATTGGGTTGGTTATGGTGCTTCCATTAGGCTGGTTAGGGTGCTTCCATTAGACTGGTTAGGATGCTTCCATTAGGCTGGTTAGGATGCTTCCATGAGTCTGGTTAGGATGCTTCCATTAGGCTGGTTAGGGTGCTTCCATTAGGTTGGTTAGGATGCTTCCATTAGACTGGTTAGGATGCTTCCATTAGGCTGGTTAGGATGCTTCCATTAGACTGGTTAGGATGCTTCCATTAGGCTGGTTAGGGTGCTTCCATTAGACTGGTTAGGATGCTTCCATTAGGCTGGTTAGGATGCTTACCGTAGTCTGGTTAGAGTGATTCCATTAGGCTGGTTAGGGTGCTTCCATTAGGCTGGTTAGGGTGCTTCCAGTAGGCTGGTTAGGATGCTTCCATTAGGCTGGTTAGGATGCTTCCATTAGGCTGGTTAGGATGCTTCCATTATTCTGGTTAGGGTGCTTCCATTAGGCTGGTTAGGGTGCTTCCATTAGACTGGTTAGGATGCTTCCATTAAACTGGTTAGGGTGCTTCCATTAGGCTGGTTAGGATGCTTCCATTAGGCTGGTTAGGATGCTTCCATTAGGCTGGTTAGGATGCTTCTGTTAGGCTGGTTAGGATGCTTCCATTAGGCTGGTTAGGATGCTTCCATTAGGCTGGTTAGGATGCTTCTGTTAGACTGGTTAGGATGCTTCCGTTAGACTGGTTAGGATGCTTCCATTAGGCTGGTTCGGATGCTTCCATTAGGCTGGTTAGGATGCTTCCATTAGGCTGGTTAGGATGCTTCCATTAGGCTGGTTAGGATGCTTCCATTAGGCTGGTTAGGATGCATCCATTAGGCTGGTTAGGATGCATCCATTAGACTGGTTAGGGTGCTTCCATTAGGCTGATTAGGGTGCTTCCATTAGACTGGTTAGGATGCTTCAATTAGGCTGGTTAGGATGCTTCCATTAGGCTGGTTAGGATGCTTCCATTATTCTGGTTAGGGTGCTTCCATTAGGCTGGTTAGGGTGCTTCCATTAGGCTGGTTAGGATGCTTCCTTAGGCTGGTTAGGGTGCTTCCATTAGGCTGCTTAGGATGCTTCCATTAGACTGGTTAGGATGCTTCTGTTAGGCTGGTTAGGATGCTTCCATTAGGCTGGTTAGGATGTTTCCATTAGGCTGGTTAGGGTGCTTCTATTAGACTGGTCAGGATGCTTCCATTAGGCTGGTTAGGATGCTTCCCTTAGGCTGGTTAGGATGCTTCCATTAGGCTGGTTAGGATGCTTCCATTAGTCTGGTTTGAGTGCTTCCATTAGGCTGGTTAGAGTGCTTCCATTAGACTGGTTAGGGTGCTTCCATTAGGCGGGTTAGGATGCTTCCATTAAACTGGTTAGGATGCTTTTATTGGGTTGGTTATGGTGCTTCCATGAGGCTGGTTAGGGTGCTTCCATTAGACTGGTTAGGATGCTTCCATTAGGCTGGTTAGGATGCTTCCATTAGTCTGGTTAGGATGCTTCCATTAGGCTGGTTAGGGTGCTTCCATTAGGTTGGTTAGGATGCTTCCATTAGACTGGTTAGGATGCTTCCATTAGGTTGGTTAGGATGCTTCCATTAGACTGGTTAGGATGCTTCCATTAGGCTGGTTAGGGTGCTTCCATTAGACTGGTTAGGATGCTTCCATTAGGCTGGTTAGGATGCTTACCTTAGTCTGGTTAGAGTGATTCCATTAGGCTGGTTAGGGTGCTTCCATTAGACTGGTTAGGGTGCTTCCAGTAGGCTGGTTAGGATGCTTCCATTAGGCTGGTTAGGATGCTTCCATTAGGCTGGTTAGGATGCTTCCATTATTCTGGTTAGGGTGCTTCCATTAGGCTGGTTAGGGTGCTTCCATAGACTGGTTAGGATGCTTCCATTAAACTGGTTAGGGTGCTTCCATTAGGCTGGTTAGGATGCTTCCATTAGGCTGGTTAGGATGCTTCCATTAGGCTGGTTAGGATGCTTCTGTTAGGCTGGTTAGGATGCTTCCATTAGGCTGGTTAGTATGCTTCCATTAGGCTGGTTAGGGTGCTTCTATTAGGCTGGTTAGGATGCTTCCATTAGTCTGGTTAGGGTGCTTCCATTAGGCTGGTTAGGGTGCTTCCATTAGACTGGTTAGGGTGCTTCCATTAGGCTGTTTAGGATGCTTCCATTAGACTGGTTACGATGCTTCTATTGGGTTGGTTATGGTGCTTCCATTAGGCTGGTTAGGGTGCTTCCATTAGACTGGTTAGGATGCTTCCATTAGGCTGGTTAGGATGCTTCCATTAGCCTGGTTAGGGTGCTTCCATTAGGTTGGTTAGGATGCTTCCATTAGACTGGTTAGGATGCTTCCATTAGACTGGTTAGGATGCTTCCATTAGGCTGGTTAGGATGCTTCCATTAGGCTGGTTAGGGTGCTTCCATTAGACTGGTTAGGATGCTTCCTTTAGGCTGGTTAGGATGCTTACCTTAGTCTGGTTAGAGTGCTTCCATTAGGCTGGTTAGGGTGCTTCCATTAGATGGTTAGGGTGCTTCCATTAGGCTGGTTAGGATGCTTCCATTATTCTGGTTAGGGTGCTTCCATTAGACTCGTGAGGATGCTTCCATTAGACTGGTTAGGGTGCTTCCATTAGGCTGGTTAGGATGCTTCCATTAGGCTGGTTAGGATGCTTCCATTAGACTGGTTAGGTTGCTTCCATTAGGTTGGTTAGGATGCTTCCATTAGGCTGGTTAGGATGCTTCCATTAGGCTGGTTAGGGTGCTTCCATTAGACTGGTTAGGATGCTTCCATTAGGCTGGTTAGGATGCTTCCATTAGACTGGTTAGGGTTCTTCCATTAGGCTGGTTAGGATGCTTCCATTAGACTGGTTCGGATGCTTCCATTAGGCTGGTTAGGATGCTTCCATTAGTCTGGTTAGGGTGCTTCCATTAGGCTGGTTAGAATGCTTCCATTAGGCTGGTCAGGATGCTTCTGTTAGGCTGGTTAGGATGCTTCCATGAGGCTGGTTAGGATGCTTCTGTTAGACTGGTTAGGATGCTTCCATTAGGCTGGTTAGGATGCATCCATTAGGCTGGTTAGGATGCATCCATTAGACTGGTTAGGGTGCTTCCATTAGGCTGATTAGGGTGCTTCCATTAGGCTGATTAGGGTGCTTCCATTAGACTGGTTAGGATGCTTCCATTAGGCTGGTTAGGATGCTTCCATTAGGCTGGTTAGGATGCTTCCATTATTCTGGTTAGGGTGCTTCCATTAGGCTGGTTAGGGTGCTTCAATTAGGCTGGTTAGGATGCTTCCATTAGGCTGGTTAGGATGCTTCCATTAGTCTGGTTAGGGTGCTTCCATTAGGCTGCTTAGGATGCTTCCATTAGACTGCTTAGGATTATTCTGTTAGGCTGGTTAGGATGCTTCCATTAGGCTGGTTAGGATGCTTCCATTAGGCTGGTTAGGGTGCTTCTATTAGACTGCTCAGGATGCTTCCATTAGGCTGGTTAGGATGCTTCCCTTAGGCCGGTTAGGATGCTTCCATTAGGCTGGTTAGGATGCTTCCATTAGACTGGTTAGGGTGCTTCCATTAGGCTGGTTAGGATGCTTCCATTAGACTGGTTAGGATGCTTCTATTGGGTTGGTTATGGTGCTTCCATTAGGCTGGTCAGGGTGCTTCCATTAGACTGGTTAGGATGCTTCCATTAGGCTGGTTAGGATGCTTCCATTAGTCTGGTTAGGGTGCTTCTATTAGCTTGGTTAGGATGCTTCCATTATACTGGTTAGGATGCTTCCATTAGGCTGGTTAGGATGCTTCCATTAGGCTGGTTAGGGTGCTTCCATTAGACTGGTTAGGATGCTTCCATTAGGCTGGTTAGGATGCTTACCTTAGTCTGGTTAGAGTGCTTCCATTAGGCTGGTTAGGATGCTTACATTAGACTGGTTAGGATGCTTCCATTAGTCTGGTTAGGGTGCTTCCTTTAGGCTGGTTAGGGTGCTTACATTAGACTGGTTAGGATGCTTCCATTAGGCTGGTTAGGATGCTTCCATTAGACTGGTTAGGATTCTTCCATTAGGCTGGTTAGGATGCTTCCATTAGGCTGGTTAGGGTGCTTCCATTAGACTGGTTAGGATGCTTCCATTAGGCTGGTTAGGATGCTTACATTAGACTGGTTAGGATGCTTCCATTAGTCTGGTTAGGGTGCTTCCTTTAGGCTGGTTAGGGTGCTTACATTAGACTGGTTAGGATGCTTCCATTAGGCTGGTTAGGATGCTTCCATTAGACTGGTTAGGATTCTTCCATTAGGATGGTTAGGATGCTTCCATTAGGCTGGTTAGGGTGCTTCCATTAGACTGGTTAGGATGCTTCCATTAGGCTGGTTAGGATGCTTACATTAGACTGGTTAGGATGCTTCCATTAGTCTGGTTAGGGTGCTTCCTTTAGGCTGGTTAGGGTGCTTCCATTAGACTGGTTAGGATGCTTCCATTAGGCCTCTCACCCCTCCCCTCCCCTTACCATCCCCTCCGCTCACCCTCCCCATAACCCACCCTCACCCCACCCTCCTGTCACCCTCCCCTCACTCTCCCCTCGCCATCCTCCCACTCCTCCCCTCTCCTCCGCTCACCCCTCCCCCCTCCCGGCGCGCGGGATGACAAGTGCAGATGATAACAAGTAGAAAGCCGCATCTCAGCAGCCCTCCCGAGACACGTGAGCAATGCCAGGGGGTTGCCATGACGACGGGCCGGCCCTTTCGCTGCTTCTCAAGCGGCTCCGGGCAGGAGTCAATGAGAGAAGGCCGTCGCTGACAGCTCCAAGGGTGGGCGACCCTCTCCCAACAGAGGCCGGGTGATTTGCGACCCGCCCGGACCGGAGGGAGGCATCTGCTTGGAGAATGTCCGCACCATCGTTCGCTGGTTGTCGGCTGGTTTTGATCGAACCCAGCTGGGCAGAGGAGAGAAGATGAGTGGGGGACCAGTGAACCTGAGATCTAGTCACAGGTTCGGTTGGACCATGTTCCTAAATCTGCTCCAGCCGGGATGGCCGAATGAGTTAGAGCGTCCATCTCCCGTGTTGGTAGATCGTGGGATCATGGGTTTGGATCCTGGTCGAGTCAAACCAATGACTTAAAAATTGTTACTTGTCGCTTCCTAGCGAGACGCTCGGCATTAATAGGATAGGGCAAGGAGCAGTGGAATGAGGAAGCCTTAAATTTCCCCTGCTTAAACAACTAATGCACAAAATAAAACCCACAAAATGCTCTTTTATCGAACTATGCAGGCCATACATATGTTCTCGATGTCAGACATCCGGGCACTTTTTCCGCTCACAACGCTCAAAGGGTAAAACAAATGCCACTGTCAATGTCATAGAGACAACACTAAAACTACCCTAACTATCACAGTAATTTGTGCTTTTTGGTGCTTTGAAAGCAAATTTCTATTGTTTCTATTAAATAGTTCAGATCTTTCTTTACAATTTCACATTCAGCTTTTTTTTTCTCAGCCAATTGGACGTTCTTGAATTTATTTAACGAAAATAGTTTTTGAGACTATGATCCGGTAAGGCTCCACTGGCACTGACACTCAGAATATCCCAACGTTCACTATTATCTCTGTTTTTAATACTTTCAGAGAAAATTGCTCTTAGGTTAAATTTAATACTTCAGATCTTCCTCTCCAATCGCGCATTAAGATATTTTTAATCGACCCAATGAAAGCTTTTAAATTTATTTTGCAAAAATAAATGCTCCGCCTATGCATAGCATTGCTGCAGCACAAATCACTGCCGTGTTTTACCCTTCGTGGGCTATTTTCCGGGGACATAGAGAATAGGATGGAACCATATTCTGAGAAAGGTTTGAGAGGAGGGAATAAAGCTGTGTTTGTGGTTGTTTTACGTCCTAGCAACATCTAAGGTCATATCAGGATGGGTACCGACTTGTGACAGTGCGCACTCATGGCATCTTTATAGTGATGCCTCACTGGGAGACCAGGCCACCAGCACCATGACCTGATATCCCACTCAGTCACATTATCCTGACACTGAGCCAACCAGTCCTTGCCCTATCCTAATAATGCCAAGCGCCTGTCTAGGAAGTGACAAGTATCAATTTTTAAGTCATAGGTTTGACTCGAAAGCTGTAACTTATAGCGTGTAGATAAAGGTCACTTAATAGAAACAAGAGAAATTTGCTTTCAAAGCACCAAAAAGTCACACTTGTGCAGAGAGGTAAAATATTAGAGTTTATTCAATGTTTTCATGTCTTTTTATAAGTAGCTTCCGCGTGCAGTGACAAATGCCTCTAAATATATTTCATTGTTCCACCCCACCCCCCTAAAAAAAAAAACATGTACACTACAAATATATCCACCTTGTGTGTTTTTTCCTGGCAAAGTCAATTTTTAAGCAGCTTTTAACAATTCAATTCAATTACCTGGCCTACATACCCTAATACTAATAGACATAGCGTAAAACCCAAGGTGTGCCCTCATGTAATAACTATATATCACAGAAACTAATTTAACTTCAACACAGACACATCATGAACGGATAGATTCGATTATATTATTGTGAATATTTTGAGTGACCTTGGTGATGTTAGTGTACCTTTAAGCGTTGGGAGCGCTCGTTTATTATGTATCTCCGAGACCCCTTCAGGGCCCCCCCCCCCCCACACACACACACGCGCACACCCCTCTGACCCCTACACCACCACCTCTGTTTAAACCTGCCCGGACTAATGGCCATCACTAAGATTACCACGATTATCGTTGGGGTGGGGGGGGGGGGGGAGTTAGTGGGGAGGGGTCTGAGGTACACTTAGGGGTCAAACTAATGCTGGTATAGCATTCCATCCCTTAGGATGAGACTATGCCTACCTGCATGTGTTTATACCACAACGTCCAATGTTGTAAAGCGCATTCCAGCATTAGGTGCACACAGTGGAGGAAGTCTGTTTCCTTATACCCCTGTCACACTATGACGTAACGAGCCAATGTAAGCCTGACGTGCTCATGTTTCGTCATTACGTTGACGTACATTGGGTTACATTATGATGACGTCAGAATGACTTTAGACTGACGTCGAGCTACGTCATGTTACGTCGGCACGCGTCAAGGTTTTGAACCTGTTCAAAACTTTCGACGTAACACGAACGTAAGGGTTTACATTCACCGTATGTTCTGTACCCGTTCGGCGAACGTCAATGATGTTAAACGGACATTAGTCAAATGCTGCTCACTACGTTGACCCACATTAAAGCCGGTGGAAAGGTCCACGCGGCGTAATGGGAACGTCAGGAGAATATACGCCGAATGTACATCCAACGTACGTTCAGTATTTCGCCACTGTGTCATGACCTATGTAACGTCACATAATGTAAAGCAACGTAGTTCTGGCGATGGAATAACGTACATAACGTTCCGTGAGCGTAATTACGTTGTCCTCTCTTGTTGAATGACGCTATCACTACGCTTTACCGATGTTACACTCTTGTCAACTATGCTGCATCCACGTTCAACTTGTGCCCAAATTTGCATACTACGCTGAGAAGTTCAACGTTTTTCACGTTCTCCCTACGCTGACATCGTTACGTCATAGTGTGACAGGGCCTTAACAGAGGTCCTGGCAATGTGCACACAATGTTGGGGTAAGATCTTACACAAGAAGCATCCTGCAATGCTTTTCACAACCCTCCATCAACAACACAATCTACTCATATTTAAAGCAGCATAGTCCGATGAAATATAACTCTCTTTTTGTTTAAGCTTCAGTGTATATTACTTGGATTATTCAACTTCATTTGTTTAGCTTTGGGGACATTTGAAGTGAAACCATAGAAAAATAATGTTGGCTTTCACATAGAAATTCTAACACCATAGGCTTCAGCAGTAACAGTTTGCATTGATTTAGTATCCCCCTTTATGCAGTGCCAAATGCTTAATAAGTGCACCGGTATTTAATGTCGCATAGTCCGATGGTTTTGCATTTTGGTAATTTTTCTGAGATAAATCTACTATATTGATCGTTATAATTTACCTTATATCAGGTTGAAGTAACTTTTATTTTAAATGGATAAGTTTTGAGATATTTGAAATTCAATCATGTAAACTTAGTTTTGGCAAGCACGCCAAAACTGTGACACCATTTGCTTCAACAGTAACAGCTTCTATCAAATTGTCTCAGTGTTCCCTTCTAGGTGGCAATAAATACTTAATATGTGCATCAATATCTAGGTTAGATATGTAGAGTCAAATCTATATAATTATTTTGGTTTTGAAAATGTGATGCTTCATCGGACTATGCAGCTTTAAGGTGGATATGTAGAATGTTTTGCTTTTGAAAATTTGATGCTTTAATGATTTATAATAGAAGGAAAACTAGCTGAATTTAATAGAAGCCATCACTGCTAAAGTTTGCAGTGTCCAACATGTTGATGAGCATGCCAACATTTATTTGGCATGCTTTCACTTTGAACATCTCGAAAGTCAGCCATTTAACATATTATAAGTCACTTCAAACTCAAGTAAAGTAGATTATAACATGATCAATTTAATATATTTACTATTATACTTTTTTTTTAAAGAGAGAAACTCAAAAGCATCGGGCTGTGCAAATTTGACCTAGATTCGCTGCTGGGAGAATATGCAAGGGTCAGTGGTATGATTGGACGAAGCCTATGTTGAGTCTGACCACGACTTAATGGAGTATAAATAAGGGGGGGGGGGTCGGGACACTAACCCCTACTTGACCTTCACCCCGACTGGACACGCGCGATAGTGACTGAGTGCGCATGCGCCTCAGAGTGTTATGAGTGGACATGCGCAGACATTCGCTGGAGTAGAGCACAAGGTGACCGGTGTGGCGGTTTCAGCGTGTTCCCGTGCTCAGCCGTGTCCCGTTGCTTCTGCGCATGCGTGGATTTCGCATCAACTCGGGTCACCCGAGCCACTTATTGGCGCATGCGCACATCCTACAAACTCGGGTCGAATAATCGAATACGCTTCTCCGCGCTCGGGTGGACAATTTTGTCTTTTTTTTTTAATAACCGATAAAACTACAGCAAAATAGGATTTAAAGTATTTTATGATGGCCTAGTTTATCTATATTTCCATTTAATTAATCTAAGTTATTCTTTTTTTGCACACGGCACGTGTATTTGTCGATTCCACTCGCCGTGTTCTATTTGAAATTCTGACGACTCGGATGACCCGAGTCGCCCGGGTAGTGTTAATCGATTACTGCCACGCTTAGTAGATTCTGACGCATGCGCAGAAGCGAGGTACACGTCTGAGCACGGGAACATGCTGAAACCGCCACACCGGTATTCAATGGCAATCTGTGTGACTGGGAACAGCAAGAGCAGCCTAGTGTCAGCACCATATTGAGCATTTGCGACAACCGATTAGCACCACGTGGCCAGTGCCTCGTCGGCCATCATGGTTGGATAGAATTAGAAACAGTTCCCTTTCGTATCTGTTTTCAGTGCATGCAAACCCGTGAATAACTTCATAAATACATAAACAAGGAAATCAATATATATATATGTATATATATATTTTACCTCGGTAAACAGCCTCAGGCTAGCCTCAGGCTAGGGAGAGGTAAGCACGTCCGGTACCAGCAATTAGCATATACAACTCACGACTGGAAAACGTGTCGTTGGGTTGCTCCGGCAAAATTAGTCTACATACAAGCAAATACGCAGTAAGTATAATAAAAACTGTGGTTAGCTTAATTATGATGCATTAGAGCATCAATATGGAAAGTTTAGACTTTCGTTGGTCCAATTTGGACGAGTTATTTGGTTATAAACAACCAAGGATAGAACACTCGAGTGGGTTTCGCGAAGGAACCAAACCCGTCATTAGCGGTTATGTCAACACCCGGGTCACCGTGTGACTATGGGTAGAGATGTGGGTTTCGCCCTATCTCATGTGGAAATTCTCTCGTACTCTAATAGAGAGTAATGTTGGAGATGCTCCTGGGTTTCTTTTATAGACTCCCCTAGACAAAACTTTTTCAGGCGTTTCTCCGAGTTTCGTAGCATTTTCTCCAACTTGTTGACGTAGTAGTCACAGGTGGGAGAAGTGTGCGGAACAGAGGGATGGGCGGGCCGATACACTGGTCCCGACCCCGCGTAAGGTTTGGGCTTGACCCACAACCCACGCACAAATTTAGCTTATTACGCCTGTGTTATAACGGTATAAACACGTTCTCTAACACCAATAGATGTCCAAATGAGTTTGAAACAACCATATTGTGACATATATATATACCGGGACTGATCAAAAATGTTTGTTTCAGTTCCCGATGGCCACGAAGCGGAGTAAGCGCGGTGCAGCAGCAGCCGAGGGGCGTGTTCCGAGTGGAGTGGACGAGGAGTACGACTCCTCACCTGTGTTGTCGGCAGGGCCGTCGACACAGCCCCGGGCGCATATCCTCTCCGACCCGGACGAGGACGCAGTGCCTGATGTGCCTGCGCCTCCAGATTGGGAGGCTCGCTTTGCAAGATTGGAAAGCCACATCTTGACTGCCAAATCGCCTGTGTCTCGGAAGCGGCGTAGGCCGAGTGTCCAAGAGGATTCATTTGAGGATTTCTTGGACACAGACTCGGCGGTGGAGCTTAAGGCTCCTCCTCCTCCTTCTCCTAAACGGAGGAAGAAGAAGAAACAGGTGATTTCTTCGGGTGATGAATTCACCAAGGAGCGGGCAGAGTCTGGTTTGCGCAAAAAGCGGAAGACTAAGTCCAAAAAGAAGAAGAGGAAGAGGAAATATTCTTCTTCTGAGTCGTCCACTGAGTCTACTTCTACGGAATCAGACTCAGACACCATATATGAAGGGGTCTATGCGGACATTGGCACTAAAGTGGCTAAGAAGGTGGAGAAGCCAAAGGCTAAGCGGGTTAAAACCACTACGCTTATGCGCGAGACCGTGAATGGTCATTTTCGCACGTTCAAACCGGCGGAGGTTATCTCCAAGTTAGGAGATGAGTTAACAGGCATAAAGGGTGTTCCCAACTCCATCATTAAAGAAATGGATCGGGATGTCAATATGACGGATGACCGTAAGAAGTTTGAGGATGTGTTGCACACAGTGCATAAGGCAGTGTTGGCTACCCTAACAGCTATTGTTCCTGTGGCTAATAGGATGCAGAGTGAAAATAAGTTCTCGTCTTTGGCTAAGACAATGGACAAAGGCATTGCAGTGCTAGCGGCGGCAGGTAATTACCTGTCGTTTCGAAGATATGAAAATGTCTTCAAGTCAGTTTGCACAGATGCTGGCAAAGAAGTGGCTCGCTCTAAGAAGGTTACCGATAATGAGGGGAAGGAGTTTACGCTCTATCTTGCTCCAGAGCCGATTAAAGGGAAACCTTTAGATAATACCAAGATGTTTGGCGGTCAACTACAATACCTCTATAAAGAGGTAGAGACTGCAGCCAAGAGTGGCAAAAACATGGATGGCAAGAAGAAACAGGAAGTTCCTCGTTTCAAAAAGTCACGAGGGGATTTTCGTCCACGACGGTTCACCAGAGGAACCAGACCGAGTTCAAACTTCGGTCAAGGGTTTCGGGGCCGGGGCGCTCGCCCAGGCTGGACCGACAACACCGCACGGCCAATAGGTCGAGGGTTCAACTCGTCGAGACCTTTCCCCAGGGGGGGGTCCAAGTAGAGGTCCAAACACAAACTTTACAAGTCCCTGCAGCCTCTAAAAACACACAAACTGTAAGCAACTTTGTGGCTGGTAATATTAGTAATCATATTTCTGAGTGGCACAAAATTACTAGTGACCAAGAAATTATAGAAATAGTTAGGGGTGTTCAAATTCCTTTTACACAAATTCCTGTACAAAGTATAATACCTTTTCCATATAACATTCAACCAGTTGAACGAGACGCACTAACTAAACAGGTACATAAATTCTTTGAGAAAGGAATTATACAAAAAGTGACACACTGTTCAGGACAGTTTATTTCAAACATTTTCTCGAGACCGAAGCCTAATGGTGATGTTCGAATGATCCTGGATTTAACAATCCTTAATAAAAGGGTGGAATATCGACATTTTAAAATGTTCTCTCTAGATACGGCACGGGATCTGATTACACCAGATGCGTGGATGGCTAGTGTTGATTTACAGGATGCATATTATACGCTTCCCATAATGGAAAAATACCGAAAATTTCTTCGATTTATTTGGGATAACCAACTCTATGAGTTTACCTGTATGCCGAATGGCTTAGCTTGTGCGCCACGTTTATTTACTAAATTGCTTAAACCTGTTTTCTCGGTAATGGCGAGGAAGGGTCATATAATGTTTCCATACATAGATGATTCTTTTATTATAGCATCAACACAAATTGGTTGTGTGAATGCAGTTTTGGATTTATGTGCATTACTCACTAAATTGGGGTTTTATGTACATCAACAAAAGTCAGTGTTTAAACCAACAAAACAACTCAAATGTTTAGGGTTTATTCTGGATACACAGTCCCTTACAGTGTCGATAACAGAACAAAAACTAATTAAGTTTATGACTACAGCGACTCAGCTTATTAAGTTATCAAAGCCAAAAATTAGACAGGTTGCTGTTCTTATTGGCATAATGACCTCATATGCACCTGCTGTGTTATATGGGAAGGCCCATATTAAGTCGCTAGAAATAGATAAAAATTTAGCGTTAACACGAACTAAAGGCAATTTTGAGCGAAAGATGTTTATTTCGCAAGAAGGGTTACAGGATATTGGATGGTGGATGCAACATATAGCAAGTTCACCAAATCCAATCCGCATGGCGGAACCTAATACAGTAATTACTACTGATGCTTCGTTAGAAGGTTGGGGAGCTCATCGAGATGGGGTCACAACAGGAGGTAGATGGCTTGATGATGAAAAATCAGACTATATTAATGCACTAGAATTGCGTGCTATTTATCTGGGCTTACGTAGTTTAGTAAAGATAAATAAATCACAGGTTAGAATACTAACTGATAATACTACTGCCATGGCATATATTCGTAACATGGGTGGAACCAAATCAAAGTCTTGCAATCAGTTATCTAAACTGATTTGGAACTGGGCACAGGCTCAACAAGTCTGGCTGACTGTAGCGCATATTCCAGGGTCACAAAATACACTTGCAGATTATAAAAGTAGAAATTTCCATGACCATTTAGAGTGGTCTCTCTCTACACATTTGTTTAACTTCGTTTGTGAAAAATGGGGTACACCTGAAGTTGACCTATTTGCATCACGAAATAATAACAAGTTACCCTGTTATGTTTCTTGGCATCC
>CM059197.1:2652436-2857583 GCA_030323885.1 Branchipolynoe longqiensis | reverse complement strand
TTGGAGCAACTCACAAACGTCCTCCCGTTGTGAGTCACTTATGCTAATTGCTGGACCCGGATGTGCTTCCTTCTCCCTAGCCTGCGGCTAGCCAGAGGCGGTATACCAAGGTAAAATATATATATATATATATATATATATATGCATGCATATGCAACATATTAAAACTGACAGACGGCGTCTGTCAGTGTCAGGTGGTGACGATTGGAGTGGATGCCCGAGGGCTGGCTGGCTTACCATCAAGATGGTTGGTTGATTGTTGGAGTTTTACATCCTGGCAATATCTAAGGTAATATCAGGATAGGTACTAATGTGTGACAGTGCACACTGATGGTGACTTTATAGTGCTACCCCACTAAGAAATCAGGCCACCGGCACCATTACCCGATATCCCACTCAGTCATATTATCCTGACACTGAGCTAACCATTCCTTACATTATCATATTAAGCGTACATAACCAGACGGGATGGCTGAATGAGTTAGAAACCAGACGGGATGGCCGAAAGAGTTAGAGCATCCGTCTCCTTTGCTGGTAGATCATGGGGTCGTGGGTTCGAATCCTGGTCGAGTCAAATCAATGACTTAAAAATTGATACTTGTCGCTTCCTAGCCAGACACTCGCCATCGGTTCATGATCATTACAGAGGGGGGTATTAAACAGGGGCGGGGCGAGGGGAAGGATTATTCAAAGCTAGATAAAGGATTCACCCGGTACTCGCAGTACACGGGTGAATACCAACCCTATATAAAAGTGGGTGAATACCAACCCTATAGAAAAAGCGGGTTAATGAATTGAGAGCCTAATTTCACAATCTAAGAAGCAACAATTATTCTTTACATATGTCTTATTGATAGCCCACTACCTTTGAGTTGAAAAATATAATATAATATCTAGTTTAATAAGATTTAAAAGTGAAATCGACGGCGTTCTGCGACCGCCATCTTGTCGTTTTGCATTCTCTCCCATTTCACGAAGTCTGTGCCGATATATGTAACCATTTGACACTGGAGGCAGGCATTCTACTTGCTGTTCCATATTAAAGCTTGCGCGTATTTAGAGTATGTTGTCATTCACCCGTGTACTACAAGTACTGGGTGAATCTTTTATCTAACTATCTTTTATGAAACTGGGTGTGTAACTGTGTGAGGAAGACAACAACGCATATATATATATATATATACATATGTATATGGATATATCTCGCATGTGTATGTATAAGTATGTGTATGTGTATGTCTATATGTATATACGCATACATATATATATATATACCAGTATAGGATCTCTCTATCAGTACCTCCGCTTGGAGAGTGGTTAAAATTAATGAAGGCATCTCGCCAGATCTGGCGTGACGTCAGGTGGTGGTGGCCCCCGGGGGCGCTCACTGACCCGGTTGTCACGTGATTTGTAGGATTGGCCTGCGCGCCAAATTACTCGACACTCGGCCATCATTAAAGGCGATCCACACAACTGGGGAACAAATGAGTCGGTCACTCGCGCCCCCTGGTGGCGTGTCACTCGCGCCCCCGTGGTGGCTCCGAGCACAGTTTCAGAGTGTGTGTGGCAGCTCGGTACAGAAGAATCGTGGCCTGGAGATCTCCCCTACACTGTACCGGCGTGGTGTGTCGATGTGTGTAAGGACAGCCGTTCTCTGCTACAGGTACCGTGTCAGCGTCTGTTCTGTGTGTGACTATATAAGAGAGGAAGTCATTATCTTTGCTACATGGATGGTTTCAGCATCTGTGTGGGTCATTACATACAGAGTGAAAGTCATTCTTTCTGTCTTCATGTGAGCATATATAGAGAAATGCGTTCTTGTTGCTACAAGGATGCTTCCAATGTCTATATGTGTAACCACATATTGAGGGACTGCACGTGACGTCATCACTCAGTGGTCAGAGGTCAGCAATCAGCCATCTTGGAGTACGAGCACCCTTGCCTAGCCCTGTTGTGAATGTATGCTGATGCAGTAACATCATTTTCCTTGTGTTCTGAGCTGTGCTGGGCAGTTTACATCCAATGTGTTTACTTTCAGCACTTTAACAACAACTTCTGAGGCCAAACTGCTCAAAACAGTGACAAATAAACCAATAAATAGGTAAATAAACCAATGTAGACAGGTGCAAGCCTTGTGTATGTAATCCAATATGGCCACCGAAAGTTGCCTCGTGATGTCATTACACCCCCTCTATAGAGAGAAAGCTGTTCCCGTTGTTACAAGGATTGTTTCAATGTGTAACCACATATAGAGAGGAAGCTGTTCTCGTTGTTACAAGGATTGTTTTAATGTGTGACCACATATAGAGAGGAAGCAGTTCTTGTTGTTACAAGGATTGTTTCAATGTGTGACCACATATAGAGAGAAAGCTGTTCTCGTTGTTACAAGGATTGTTTCAATGTGTGACCACATATAGAGAGGAAGCAGTTCTCGTTGTTACAAGGATTGTTTCAATGTGTGATCACATATAGAGAGGAAGCTGTTCTCATTGTTACAAGGATTGTTCCAATGTGTGACCACATATAGAGAGGAAGCTCTGCATTTATTTATGAAAAGTGCTGCGAATATTTTTTTGTCGACCAATACCTCTCGGAATCACTCAAATTTGATGGTATTCATTTTTTAAACTACCATATTCTTCTTTGCATACCTGTTTTCTATCTATTGGCCAATGTTCACAAAGATTGGGTGAATCTTGCAGGGTGATTTTCCCATTCTTTAACTACAATGTCAACTTCAAGTCTGGATAGTTATGGTGGTATCATGTACCATCCAGCACTGTCAGCGTAGTTATCTGCGTAACGCGGTTAAACAACTACTAGTCTTAGTAATTACAAAATAATAAAAGCTTTAAAAGGGTTATATATATTTTGAAATATATATATTAAGAAAGTTATACAGTTTTGAATCTAAGAAAAGATCAGCGACCAGGGTGAGCGACTTTGCTGACATCGCCTAATGTTCATCCTCAAAATGCATCTGATCATCACCCAATCGTTATGAATATTGGCCAATTGCTAGAAAACAGGTATGCAAAAATAAATATGGTAGTTTCAAAGGTGAATATCTTCAAATTGTACTCCTTTAATTTCTGGTGTAATCATGCACATCAGCACACAACAGTGTATTACGGCCATTTCCACTGTTTCGCAATACCTGACGCGTACTCAGCCTCGTTCTGACGCCTAATTAGGTCACGTGTGAATAGTGTGAATAACATGCAGAGGAACACCAGGAGTCTGTTGCAAGGAGTACTACCACTACTAAGCATCAATAACCATGATGTGACTGTAAGCAGTACAATAGGGTTCCTATAGAAATAACCTCCTGAATAAAGATTTATTTTTCCATAAGCATTTCTGCGACAATAATATTATGGGCCACACAGTATTTATATCAGGGGTAAACGATTTCCGCGATTTAGCGGATTTCCACGATGTTTTTAGGGTGTTTTTTTTTCGATTTGTATACTTCTAAAATACCTAGGGCATAAAAACCCAATAAAAAAACAAGATATCTTTGTCTATTTTCTCCGTCTACAACTTACAAGCTAATATAGTAATAGCAGAACTGCAGACATACTTGACAATTTAGTTCTTCTCCTCACTGTCACAAGTCGGTACCCGTCCTGACATTACCTTAGATGTTGCCAGGACATAAAACACCAGATATTACCACCAGACGGAGGGCCGGATGAGTTGAGCGTCCGTCTCCTGTTTTGGAAGATCAGGGAATCTGAACCCATGGTGGTTTTTTTTCGTGGGTTTGAACCTTGGTCGAGTCAAACCAATGACTTAAAAATTTATACTTGTCGCTTCCTAGCCTGATGCTCGGCATTATTAAGATAGGGCATGGACTGGTTGGCTCAGTGTCATGATAATGTGAAGTGTCCACTATTTTCTGGATCTCTTCAGCAACCAGTGGGCAACCAGTGGGCAACCAGTGCATATTTAATACATATATGTGCGAATGGGTGAGGGGTGGATGGACAGACAGATGGATAAATACATACATACATGACTGGTTGGCTCAGTGTCAGGAATGTGACTGAGTGGGATATCAGGTCATGGTGCTGGTGGTCAGGTCTTCCAGTGGGGAAGCACTATAAAGTCGCCAGGAGTGTGCACTGTCACAAGTCGGCGCCCGTCCTGATGTGACCTTAGATGTTGCTAGGACATAAAACAACAAAAACAAACAAACCTGATATTACCTTATATGTTGCTAGGGCGCAAAGCCCGACAACAAACAACTAGATGCTGAAGGCCTCCATTATGAACCGACTCACTTTGCCATGGGCAGGAAATGGTCAGAAGCTGGCGGCGTTTGTCGTGACCTGTGATCCATTCAAACATGACCTTGACGTGAGAGGTCAGCCATGTCGTACCCGGAAGGGGCCGCGGTTTACTAACAACAACTAACCAAGGCTCTCAATGCCGGTAGACATTTAGTAACGCGGTGCGGCTCACACACCTTACCGGATATACCCATCAGTAAGCTGGTCGTTCTATTCCCGTAACCTAGGTGGCATGGCGGTTAAGATGCCCGCCCCAAATGGCATGGATGTGGGTTCGAAACCCACTCTAGTCACAGTGCCCCTTTTCTGTCCCCTTCTGTTCACGTATAAAATAACATTGACATTGGATCCGTGACCAGGATGCCGTGCATGCAAGGCACGGCGTGGTCACTGGTGTAGTTGATGAACCGACGGCGTCTGTCAGTGTCAGGTGGTGACGATTGGAGTGGATGCCCGAGGCCTGGTTGGCTTACCATCAAGATGGTTGGTTGATTGTTGGAGTTTTACATCCTGGCAATATCTAAGGTAATATCAGGATGGGTACCAACGTGTGACAGTGCACACTGATGGTGACTTTATAGTGCTACCCCACTGAGAAATCAGGCCACCGGCACCATTACCCGATATCCCACTCAGTCATATTATCCTGACACTGAGCTAAACATTCCTTACATTATCATATTAAGCGAACGTGTATGGAGAATCGTGTCTTTCTATTTTATAATAGCACAAATCTGAATTGGAATCTGTTCTGAGAATTGTTTGAAAAAAACAAATATATATTTATGTATGGTTTATGTCACTTAGCTACCACAGGTAGGCAACGCTGGGTGACGCATCTTGTTTACGAATAGAGCCATGATTAATTAAAACATCGGCTACTTTTGGTCGGTGAAGTGTTACTACTGTTAGTGAATGCCCAGCGTCGCAAACAGCTATGTTTATCGATGGAAATTGAGCGTGAAACACTTGCAGAATAAAGAGACCTACACAAGACATCAACCCTTTACAGTCAGATGTCACTGAGGGTGGTGACCGAGCAATAACACTAGACTGCCGGTCGTCATGGTGACTTGGGTTTTCCCCCCTCTGAATTTAACTGGTATCCCAGTGAGGCAGCACTGTAGAGCCATCATGAGTGTACCCAGCTAACAAAAAAAACGTCATACTGACGTCAGTATAGCGTTATTGAATGTTACAATAAAGTTATAAAAAACATCATATAAACATTATTTTGTATGGAATAAATAGTGTTATATAACATTATTAGTGATGTTTTTTAACGTTACTGTGACGTTTTCGTTTAACATTAGTGCAACGTTTTTTAACGTCAATAGGACGTTTTTTTAAATAATATTCAAGAACCCTTTTATGACGAGATAAAAATGTGGTTTTAAGATAATAATAACACTGAACAACACATAAAATGATTATAGTCTCTTGAGTTACAATCTTCCTCAAATTTGGCACAGTATTGCAATAACCATTCAGTGAGACTAATAGATATTATTCATATCAATATTATATATATTTAAAAAAAGGAAAATAATGGATATAAAGACAAATTGTCGGAAAACCAAATATATCAATTTGATCAATCTTCAGATGTTCATGGTAGCTCAACGAACTGGTCTATCTTCGTATTAATTAATAGTGCACATCATCTGGAGGGAATACACATCATACTAACAATAAAGCATCATAGTGACATCATAATAATGTTATAGGCTCTCAGAATAATGTTATTAAAAGACGTCTTATAAATGTTATTTTGTATGGAGTAAAAAATGTTCTAAAGACGTTTTTTTAATGTCATTGTGATGTTTTCATATAACATTCCATGTTAAATGATAATGGAAGATCAATAGCCATGTTGCCCTGAGTACCAGGTATACAATGCTAAACAATGTTTTTAATCTGTACTTGCTGTGATCCTTGATTTTGGTTGCCCTGCAGTGGCCCTTCCTTATTTGTAAGTTGGTTCACTTACTTTTCTTGAATGTCACTTAATTTAATGCAGGTTAGTTTCCCATTAAATGGTCATAAGATGATTGGCCCAGATCATCCCGTCTTCATTGCCAAATTTGTAGTGAAGATCGCACCAATATCAACAAAATTAAGTTGATTTGGGTTTGGGTATACTTTATATCTCACATGTCTTTACAGTCTCTTCCAAGATGGCTGCCCTCTGAATCAGTCACAATATACCCCAAAACATTACAATACATGTTATACCATCAGTATAATGTTACTGTGATGTTATATTGTACCATAACCAAATACTAACATCATCCTGACGTTACTTAACGTTATGTGTTAGCTGGGTAATGTTTGCATATGCTAATGAGCTAGGTGACTGACAGCGGGGTCATGTGACCATCCGCGAAGGTATGACGTCACGGAACAACAATACAGACTCGCTAACTAGACCTTGACTTGTCAACACTCGTTTACAATGAGTGCACTGTCACAAGTCAGTGCAGACCCTCCGGAGCTGGTTTGGGTTGTTGTTTTACGTCCTAGCAACATCTAAGGTCATATCAGGACGGATACCGACTTGTGACAGTGGGCACTCATGGCGACTTTATAGTGCTGCCCCACTGTAATTTTGCATGTCTACACTTCAAATGTCTCCGAAGTTATTTCTTTTAAATCAAACTTACTTCGACCTAAAGTAGATTTGACGTAAGGTAACGACCAACCTAATAAATCTATCTCAGAAAATGGCAAATGCGCAAAACTATCACACTATGCAACTTTAAAGGGGTTTTCTATCTGACTTTTTCTAGGTCCGACTCCTAATCTGAAGGTCGGTGGTTCAATTCCCCCTGCCATCACCCTTGCCAGTTTGGAGTATCATTGCTTTATATAACTTACAGCATCATCCATGAAATGCAGTATAAATCTTCCAAGAATGTTGTTGCATCTGGAGCTGATGACAGTGACACTGTCACTGTATCAAACACACATGCTGGGGTTAATGACAGTGACAGTCAGCTGACTGTCATCAGCTGACTGTCACTGTACATGCCAGATTGTCAGTGTAATTGGCTGCCACTGTCATCAGCTCCAGATAAGTGTATGTACCAGACTTTCATTGGTTGTCACTGTCATCAGCTTCAGATAAGTGTATGTACCAGACTGTCATTGGTTGTCACTGTCATCAGCTTCAGATAAGTGTATATACCAGACTATCATTGGCTGTCACTGTCATCGGCTTCAGATAAGTGTAAGTACCAGAATGTCATTGGTTGTCACTGTCATCAGCTTCAGATAAGTGTATGTACCAGACTGTCATTGGTTATCACTGTCATCAGCTTCAGATAAGTGTACATACCAGACTATCATTGGCTGTCACTGACATCAGCTTCAGATAAGTGTAAGTACCAGACTGTCATTGGTTATGCCTGTCATGAGCTTCAGATAAGTGTATGTACCAGACTGTCATTGGTTGTCACTGTCATCAGCTTCAGATAAGTGTACATACCAGACTGTCATTGGCTGTCACTGTCATCAGCTTCAGATAAGTGTATGTACCAGACTGTCATTGGCTGTCACTGTCATCAGCTCCAGATAAGTGTGTACCAGACTGTCATTGGCTGTCACTGTCATCAGCTCCAGATAAGTGTACGTACCAGACTGTCATTGGCTGTCACTGTCATCAGCTCCAGATAAGTGTATGTACCAGACTGTCATTGGCTGCACTGTTGCCAGCTGCAGATAAGTGTACGTACCAGACTGTCATTGGCTGTCACTGTCATCAGCTCCAGATAAGTGTACGTACCAGACTGTCATTGGCTGTCACTGTCATCAGCTCCAGATAAGTGTACATACCAGACTGTCATTGGCTGTCACTGTCGCCAGCTCCAGATATACTGACCCAAGGGATTTTTAACCTCCCACACCATGTAGGCATCGTATGAGTGCAACTGGCCTTTGATGACGCTGTAATATATTTATCTCAGAAAATGACAAGAACTCAAAACCATTGGATAATGGGACTTTAAATTGACTTAAAGTTCCATAGTCCGATACTTTTGAACTTCTGGAATTTTCTGAGATAAATATATTAGATTCATCGCTATAACCTACCTTACTTTATTTTGAAGTAACTTTCATTTTCAATGGCTAACTTTGGAGATATTTGAAGTACAACCATGCAAAATTAGTTTCGGCAAGCATGTCAAAACTCTGACACCATAGGCTTCTACAGTAACAGCTTCTCATACATTGCATCAGTATTCCCTTCTGTGTGTTAACAAATGCTTGATAAGTGCATCAGTATCTAAGTTAGATATGTAGAATCAAATCTAGATAATTGTTTTGGTTTTGAAAATTTGATGGTTTCACCGGACTATGCAGCTTTAAGGCTCCCTTCTGCGAGATGTAGACATGGGAGGGAGCGCGCGCATGCGCAGTCTGCCTGCACCTTTTTGGTGATGCTTGACGTTGATTTTCTAGGTGAATGGTGAATTACAATATCTACACGAACAAAATCTGTGACAAAACGCGCCCTGTTCCCGAAACGATTCATTGATTTACTTAATTAGGCCCAGAACCAGATTCAGACATAAATACGTGATGCCTGATTGAATATTCAACATTAAAATGTGAATGGCCTTTGAGCTCACCCCACACACGCCCATGCTGCGCCAAGTGCGAACAATACGTAATGCCAACTTTTTAATTAGGCAAACAGGTGCGTTTTATTGTACCTTTTAAAAAAAAAATTAATTAAGACAAGGTTGTATGCAATTTACCAGAATGAAACTGCTTTGAAAGAAGCAGTAAAACAGTCCTGGAGTGCCTGATCAAGAACTGTCTCATTCATCTTATTACTCCCCAGTTATAATCTTTTCTTTTCTTCTTTATTTAGAAAAAATCGATAAAAGAATGATTTTGAAAGATAATTTGTGCACATCCTGTCTGTATAATTGTGGCGGCAGTGGCCAGTTTTATAATGTGCGATTTATATTAAATTTGCACAGTCCGATAGATTTTCGTATCTGCCATCTTTTCTATATACATTAGGTTGATCGTTGTAATCTATCTCACTTTAATTCGAAGTTACATTTATTATTAATGAATAACTTTGGAGGTTTTAACTTTGGTGTGCACGACAAAATATTGACACTAGAGGCTTCAACAATAGAGTATATAACCCCGTTAAACCAAGCTCGGTTAAACCAAACGATCAGTTAATCCAAACTTTTTTTGGCGGCCTGGCAAAATACTACCATTTATCATATAAAAAAGTTGGTTAAACCAAAGTTGGTTAATCCAAATTATCGGTTAATCCAAGCAAAATTGTCGGTACCCAGGTACGGTTAAACCAAACTTTCATGTGGTTATAAGGTCATCTGAGACCCCACTGATTTTTCTATATGATAAATGGTAGTATTTTGCCAGGCCGCCGAAAACAGTTTGGATTAACCAATCATTTTGTTTAACCGAGCTTGGTTTAACGGGTTTATACTGCACATACAAAAAAAACAATAATCACATACATTGTATATTACATTCATAATGCACCAACGTTTTTGCCAAAGCCAACTCAAAGTCGAAGCCAAAGCTCGGTCAAACCAATGATCGGTTAATCCAAACAAATTTCTAGGGTCCCTTCAAGTTTGGTTTAACTGGGTTATACTGAGGTAACAGTGTTAGCAATTGACATTTGTTCCACAGTCGGCCGAATGAGTCTAATCCCTCCGTGATGGGCTACCCAGGCCTGTTATTACTTGTAACAAACACCACCCGGTCACACTTCACTGACAATTAACCCCAAAACACCCAGCGAAAACATTAAAGCTGCATAGTCCGATGGTTTTGAGTTTCTCTCATTTTCTGAGATAAACATGAGCCGTGTTCACACGGACAAAATGTGAGGCGTATCACACAAATCGAATCAGGTGAGGCGAATTAGGCACCCGTTCACACGGACACTGCGTGAGGCGGAAGTGGATATCTGCGCATGAGCAAGTCCAGGCTAACCAGCGCCATTTTGGGTTCGACGACGCCGGCACCAGAGAGTGTGGGTTCGACCTAGATATGTATTTAATGATTCGTATTGGTTTGGAACGGTCAAAACTTCTGCTGGGCAGTGAAACCCTACAAATAAATGATGAAAAAAATATCTGTGCATAGATAGCGGTTTCATTAATTAAATTATATAATATGCGCTTTTGATCGACCGGAAAGTCAACAAACTGATGTGTCGACTGCGCATGCGTGTGAGGTGCTTAATCCGCCTCAGTGCGTTCACACGGACAAAATTATCCGCATCACAGGAATCGATTCACGTAGACTACCTAGCTTAGGTGGTTTACATTATCCGGATCACGTGAATCGAATCAACCCTAATCCGCCTCAGACGTGCGTTCACACGTGAAATGTGAGGCGAACTATACAAGTCGCTTTCTACGAATCGATTTACATTGCCCGTGTGAACACGGCTATATTAGGCTGTTCATTATAATCTACCTTACTTTAGTTTGAAGCAACTTTTATTTTAAATCACAAACTTTTGAGATATTTGAAATGGAAACATGCTAAATTAATTTAGGCAAGCTTCCCAAAACTCTATTTGTAGTAACATGTTCCATTAATTGACTCAGTATCCCTTTATATGTGCCGGTAAATGTTTAATAAGTGCATCAGTATCTAAGATAGATATGTAGAATCAAATCTAGATAATTGTTTTGATTGTGAAAATTTGATGTTTTCATCGGACTATGCAGCTTGGTCGACAGCAATAATAGGAGCCAACAGACAATAACACTGCGAGTAGTGGACGTGTTTGCAACAGTTGTGATGTCTTTGTGTGTGGTTTGCTAATTGATCATCGGTGATTTGCGATATAGCAGCAACGCACACTGCGGCATTGCTTTGTTCTTATTGGTTGCGGCGGGTCACGTGTAGCACGCGCGTTCCGCACAGACGCCACGCGGGGGTCAAATATGACGCGGTCGGGGACGCGGGGTCACTGGTTTTTGGTGGACTTTTATTTCGGGGTGGAGGACGAGTGGGGGGGGGGGGGGTGATTAAGGGGGTGGACCCTGCTAAATTGTGCACAAATGAGACGATGTCTCCTCTTAAATTTGGGTTTATTATTTAGTTTTCTCATAAACAGACTCGCCAATTTGTAGACATTACTTTAAGCGAAATTATCGATGAAAAGATGTCTGTGAACTACTTAGTAATATGCGCAGACTTTATGTTAGAGAGGGAGGGACAACCCCCTCCCCCCCGCCCCCCACCCACCCAATAAAAAAATCCGACAAAAAAAACCACCACAACAATAAACCTTCACTCGGTCGGGCTCTATTGTATTCTGCAGTGACATATTGCCGTTCAAACAATAGGTCGGTGTACACGCCGCAGTAAGCGTTCATATTGGTGCGCTGCAGTTGACAGGTTGCCTAGTGACGCGTACTATTACCATGGTTACCGAATAAATACACTATGTCGCAACGATATCGGTGAATAGACTGTTGATATTTGCGCGTGAGTTGTTTCCGTATGTCGTCCCTATGACTTCTGAATTAGATCCTAGAAATGTCCGTATAGTCTCTCCCCTCCCCTCTCATCCATTCTCCTCCCCCTCCTCCCCTCTCCTGTCATTTCCTCCCCTCCCCACCCCCCTCCTCCCCTCTCCTGTCATTTCCTTCCCTCCCCCCTCTCTGCAATCCCACCACTCTCCCTCTTCCTCCTGTCATTTCCTCCCTCCCCCTCCTCCCTCTCCTGTCATTTCCTCCCCTCTCTCCTCCTCCCTCTCTTTCATTTCCTCCTCTCCCTCCCCCTCCTGTCATTTCCTCCCCCCTCCTCCCCTCCTCTGTCATTTCTCCCCTCTCCCCTCCTCCTCCCTCTCCTGCTTTCCTCCCCTCTCCTCCCCTCCCCTCCCCTGCATTTCCTCCCCTCCCCCTTCCTGTCATTCCCCCCTCTCCTCCCCCTCCTCCCCGCTCCTGTCATTCCTCCCCCTCCCCTCTCCTGTCATTCCCTCCCTCTCTCGTCCTCCTGCTCCTCTCCTCCCTCTCCCCCCTATCCTGTCATTTCCTCCTCTCCTCCCCCCTCCTCCCTCTCCTGTCTTTCCTCCCATCTACTCCCCCTCCTCCCTTCATGTACCCCCTCCCCTCTCCCCCTTCTCCCCTCCTCCTGTCATTTCCTCCCCTCCCCTCTCCTTCATTTCCTCCCCTTCTCCTCACCTCTCATGACATTTCCTCCCTTCCTCCACTCTCTCCCGGTCCCCTCCATTCCCCATTCGCCGACCTCCTTTCCTCCCCTACCCATTCTCCTATCTTCTCCCCTTCCTCCCTTTCTCCCCTGTCACCCCCTCCCTCCATTCCCTCCCCATTTTTACTTCTCCTCCTCCCCTCCCTCCGCCATACCCTCCGTAACTTCCCTCCTCTCCTCTTCCTCCCTCCCATTCCATCCCCTCACTTCCCCTCCTCCCCTAGCCCTCCCCCTTTTCATCCCATTCCCCTCCCCTCACTTCCCCTCCTCTCCTAGACCCCCCATCCCTCCTTCTCTCCCTCTCCCCCCCTCCCCTCACTTCCTCTCCTGCAACTTTTAACCCTTTAACATACAACTTATTTCACACTAAAAAAAAAAAGAAGACAATTATAGCGATGAACCTAATATAATTATCTGAAAGATGCATGAGAAATTCAAAATCACCGGCTTATGAAACTTTAATTAAAATAATAAAATTAAAAACATGAAATACAAAGAGACCTTATGTCACCCCACCACCACCCCCACCCCCACCCCACCCGCCTACCTCCCACCCGCCCACCTGGTCTGCTTTGACCCGGCTGCTGCCATTCTGCACCTCAACCCGCCCCCCCCCCCCTTTTATTTGTTGTTTGTTTTTTAAACCACCCAGTCTTGAATTATACGAAGGACGTCCACTGACAGGGAAGCAGTTTCTGTTTTGATGATGCGACGACACATCGGACACACAAAGCCTCGTTCCCGCCCAATCCCCGTTTTATAATGTAGACAGCTAATGTAAACAGATCGAGCACGCCAGACATTTAAAAAAGAATAATGTTAGCACACAATTATTCGCGCTTACTGGCCAGGGAAAAGATGGTGAGGCACAAAATCAAACAATGGATATTAAAAAAGAATCTGTCTGGAAAAGATATGACACAGACAAATTGTTCGCACGTGCGTACAGTGCGACAATGTACATATGCAGACTAACATTCTAATTTTAGAAGTTAGTTTCATAATTTCATATTCATGGTGCATTGTTTGCTTTAAAAAAAAGATTTAATTTGTTTTGGATTATATATATTGTTTTGGGCTTGTTCAACCTGCAAACCATATTCGGGGAAATACTCCAAACAGCAGGCGTGCTTAAAGAAGTAATTACAATCCTACAAACCGACTTCACAAAATGTGAATAGAATAGAAAATGTGTCTACTGGAATAACTTGATGCCTGCCTCAAGAGGCCGCCTTACATTATCGGCCTAATCTTACCACGTGACAGCCTTTGTCCCACGTGACCCCGTTCATATGACCTCTACGATGCCATTGACCCTCATTTGGGTCCGTAGAGCTGCCAACCACCCACGTACCACCCCCTCCCCCCTCCCTCCCCCTCCCCCTCCCTGGTTGCCTTACCCCATTACTATCTTCGCTCCGCCTCCTCCCTCCACACCTCTCCCCTCCCCTTCCTCTCGTCTCCCCATACCCTCCCATCCACACCTTTGCCCTCCCCTCCCTCCCCTTCCCCTCACTCACTCACTCACTCACTCACTCACTCACTCCTCACTGGCTCGCTGACTCACTCTCCTCCTCCCCTCTGCACCCCCACCCATACCTCCCCCCCCCCCCCCATCCTCTCACTCACTCACTCAGCCAATCACTCACGCCCCTCCCATCCACACCCTTACTCTGCCTTCCCCTCTGCTCCCCTGCCCTCACTCACTCACCCACTCCACTCACCCTCCTCCCCCACTCACTCACCCTCCTCTCCCTCTCCCATCCCCCCTCTCCACCCTCTCACCCTCCCTTCTCCTCCCCTCCTCCCCTCCCCTCCCCTCCACCCTCCCTACCCTCCCCTCCCACCAGCCCTACCCTCACTCACCCAATCAATCACTCCCCTCCTCTCCTCTCCACACCTCTCTCTTCCCCTCTGCCCTCCCCCCTCCTCCCTCCCTCCCTCCTCCTCACTCCCTCCTCCTCCCCTCCCTCACTCCATCCCTCAATCCTCACTCACTCACACACTAACTCACACACCCACTCACCCCCCCTCCCTTTCCCACCTAAATACCATCGAGGGCCCCTTATCAGCCCTCGAATGTGGACGGAGTTAGTAAACATAGCCTTAGCCCAGACTAGGCAGAACCCGACAGGAAGAGAAAAGTGACTGGATAATATGATATAAACGCCCTGCAAAGAATAACAAATAGAACTTAAGTCGGCCCCGAGACCCGCTCGGTGTTGGCAGGGGAGTAGCAATGTACAGTACAACCCCGTTAAACCAAACTCGGTTAAAGTTGCATGGTCCGATGGCGTCTGAATTTGTTAGTTATATTTTAGATAAATAGCTCAGGTTGACCCTTATATCCTAATATTCATTAGTCCTGAGTAACTTTGATGAAAAATGGCTAGTTTTGGAGTAATTTGAGCTGAAAGAACCCACAATAATTTCGACAAGCTTTCCAAAAGTCCTGTGGCTATGACCCAGATGGTCATCTCGTGGTCACCACTTGATGTGAGATGACCTACTAATGCTGGAACCTAACAGGGCTATAGGTAGGTATTTCTGTTTGCGGATGGTACATTCTGAGAACGGATTAGTGCCATAGGCCCGTGGCACTAGTGTTTTTAACTAAATATTATTGATTGTTTGTTTATTCTGCTCATAATGGTTAAGTGCAAGCACTTGTTTTTGCCCCTGTGCAGTGTTCAGCATAAACGAACTAGTAGTCGTCATAATCCATATGGATTGATTTCCTTTATCAATAATTTGTGTAAATGACTTCATACAGTGACACGGTTACTCAGAATTTGATATCCATCCGTGGTGAATAATCTTTCATTTCTCTCTTATTTTATGTCACTGTAAATCGCATTTTCTTTCTTTTCCTCTTAAAATTTTTAATTTACTTTCTTTTTTAAACTTAAAAAAAAACACTTCTTCTTTTTCTATATGTCGACGTCAAACTGAGGTGCTGTTTAAAAGTGCACCGATTGGTGGTCACACACACGCGCACACATACATACACAGACACACGCACACACACAACAGGAGAGGCACGCATGCGTGCCGAGGGGCATTTTGGGGCGACATGCCCACAATAGTTTGGTAAGTAAACATGACCTTCAGGGCCTGACCTTCAGGGCCTGACCTTCAGGGTCTATTATCCCGACAGGTCACAGAAAGGCGAGTCCCAAGAGGCTGTCTAGGGTGCGGGGTGTCGAGTCTGGTCTGTTCATGCACCCTTAAATCAAGACCACAAAGGAACAACTCAAGACCACAGAGGAATCAACTTATCATTATCAAGCTAACCATTCCTTCTTTTGGGTTTTATTGTTAAAACTTTAAGTTGCCTGGTTACATGGTTTCTAGGTTTTTTCGCCCCCTATTTTGAAACAAGGTTGAAGTCACTTTGATTCCGATTAGCTAACTGTGGAGATATTCCAAGTGCAACCAGGCAACATTAATTTTGGCATGCATGTCAAAACTCTGACCCCATAGCTTCAGTGCTACCCGGTTTTATTACATTGATTTTGTCCTTTACACCAGCAAATGCTTAAAGTTGCATAGTCCGATAACGTTCAAACTTTGCATCATTTTTTAGATAAATAGCTCAGGTTGACTATTATAGACCTACTATTCATTATTCCGGATGGTCATTTCGATGAAAATTGGCTAATTTTGGGGAAATTTGAGCTGAAAGAACCCAAAATCATTTCAGCAAGCTCGTCAAAAGTCTCATTGTTGTGGCCCAGATTCACAAATGTTGCTAAAACATAAAACCCAAACAAGAACGAGTTAGATATGGGCGATAATAGAGTCACAACAAGGCTAGTTGAAACCAGATTTCCGGGATTTTCCCGCGATTCCCTGACAGTGCTAAGTCTATGGGAGAATATCCGCATTTTGGCGGAAATTTGCAGTTGGAGATTTTAGCCGGGCACCACTTTGATCCCTGATATTTAAATAGACTGAATGGAATAGCCAGTATGGTAAGTTATGGATTCGAACCTCGATCGAATCAAACCAAAGACTCAAAACATTGATACTTGACGCTACCTAGCCAGACACCCGGTAGGAATAGGATATGGCAACAGCTGGCTGGCTCAGTATCAGGATAATGTGACTGAGTGGGATATTGGGTCATGATGTGGGAGACCCGACCCATCTGTCACTGACACAGCACTATAAAGTCACCATGAGTGTGCACTGTGACAAGTCGGTACCCATCCTGATACGACCTTAGATATTGCTAGGATGTAAAACCCAAATAAACTATATTTCAATAAATAGAAATTCATTGTGTCACATTCTCAATTAATAAATACAGTAAACTCTGTCTAACCGACCCCCTCCACATATCGAGCATTCCCCCACATCAATGCTTTTATTTGGGTCCCAAACAATCGCCCATACAATACCATTGTAATGATTAATCAAACTCCCTAAGCCAACCACCTCCCTAAATGGACTATTTAAAGTCGGTCCCATGGTCGGTCGATTTAGAGAGGTTTTACTGTATACATAGTATACATCAAACTTGTTTCTTTCAAGTCTTTGTGAGTATTTAGTGTGCGTGCTGATCATTCATGTTCCCTTCAATTATGGCCGCACTCTCATCATCACCAATTATCGCCCACCGTATGTCATCAATATGCATGTGTCCGCCTAGATAAAAGATTCACCCGGTACTTGTAGTACATGGGTGAAGACCAGCCTTATATAAAAACGGTAAAAAAATCGGGCTAATGAATTGAGTCATTATGAGAGCCTAATTTCACAATCTAAGAAGCAACATTTATTCTTTGTATATGTCTTCATGTTTACCCGCTACTTTTGAGTTGGAAAATATAATAAAACATATACTTTAATGCAATTTAAAAGTGAAATCGACGGCGTTCTCTGGCCGCCATCTTGTCTGTTTGCATTCTCTCCCATTTCACCAACTCTGTGCTGATATAAGTAACCATTTGACACTGGTGCCAGGCATTCTACTTCTTGTTCCATACTAACGCTATTTTCGCCTGTATTTACACTACGTTGTCATTCACCCGTGTACTACAAGTACTGGGTGAATCTTTTATCTAGTGTCCGCCGTGCTGGTAGACCGTGGGATCGTGGGTTTCGAACCCTGGTCGAGTCAAACCAATGACTTAAAAATTGATACTGGTCGCTTCATAGCCAGATGCTCGGCATTATTATGATAGGGCAAGAACTGGTTGGCTCAGTGTGAGGATAATGTGACCGAGTGGGATATGAGGTCATGGTGTGGCCGACTGAATGGACAGTCACCCATATCTGTCATGGCCATATCCATCCGTTCCGGCTGTTGAGATCATTTATCTGTGAACCCAACTACAATCCCCCCCCCCCCCCCCCCTTCTTCTACTAATCGCTTCAATCTGAACTGGATGACCAAATCGGTCAGCACACTGGCTGCTTCCCATGTGGATAGTCGTGTTTTCGAACAACGACCTGAGTCAAACCAATGACTTACTACTTATAAAATCGATACTTGTCGCTTCCTAGCCTGGCGCTCGGCATTAATAGAATATGGCAAGGACTGGTTTGCTCAGTGTCAGGATAATGGTGACTGAGTGGAATATCGGGTCATGGTGCCAGCAGCCTGGTTTCCCACTGTGGCAGCACTATGTTCTGTTTGTTTGTTGTTAATTTACGTCCTAGGAACATCTAAGGTCATATCAGGACGGGAGCAGCACTATGAAGTCACCGTGAGTGCGCACTGTGACAAGATCGTGCCCATCCTGATATGACATTAGATGTTGCAAGGATGAATATCTCTCAACAAAACAAAAACAAGAAGGAGAATGACTTCAGTGTAGGATAACTTGGCAAAGCTGCGAGCCACACATAATGAGGGCCCAGTGGTTCTTTCTGCTCTGGTCGGTTCTACGCTACCCCCCGCTCCACACCTCCCCTGTCCCATTACACGCCCCATTAGGCTGGTGGTGGTGGGTCTTAATTAACTAGGTCACCGACCCATAACCACCTCCGGGACACTGGGGCCGTATGCACGAATCGGGGTTAGGGCCGTAACCGTGGCTAGGCTAGCTCCACAGGCTAAATGTCAGTAATTGCATACCGATTTCTCACATTTAGCCGTGTGGAGCTAGCCGAGCCGCGGCTACGGCCCTAACCCCGATTCGTGCATACGGCCCCTGGGGTCCAGCTTACTAACCTTCATCGATGAATTGGCGCTGACGATAATCTAGGAAATGATGCACACTGCCTTGAAAAAGAAGAGGAAGAAGAGGTCAAGGGGCTGGTAGAGGTGGCAACTGGGGTTCTTCTCGAATGCAGCAGTGCTGTGCCTGTGGGTCATGACATCCAAGCAGAAAGGGTCTTACTGGGGCGTAAAACTAAACCAACCAACTTTCACTGGCCCTCTTAAGCTGTGTTCACACACGGGCGTTAAGTCGCCTCAACTAGTTCGCCTTATCTAGTTCGACTCACATTGGCCGTGTGGACGCGACGCTGAAGCGAATTAGGGCTAAGTCGATTCATCTAGTTCACCTCAAATACACCACGTCGCGAGGTGGTTTATATGAAGCGAACTAGCTTAAGTCAGCCCATTTTGCTTGTGTGGATGGTACCAGATTACTTGAGGCGGCTTAAGCACGTCACACGCATGCACAGTCGAGACCTGAGTTTGTTGATTTTCCGGTCGATCAAAAGCGCATATTATATAATTTGGTCCATGAAACCGCTAGCTGTCCACAGATATTTTTTTCATCATTTATTTTTAGGTTTTCACTGCCCAGCAGAAGTTTTGACCGTTCCAAAACAATACGATTCAGTCAATACATATCTAGGTCAAACCCACACTCTCTCGTGGTAACGTTGACTAACCGAAAGTGGCGCTGGTTAGTATGGACTTGCTAATGCGCAGATATCGATTTCTGCCTTAAACCACCCCAAGTACTCCATGTGTGGACACGACACACTTTCATGCCTAGTTCACCTCATCTAGTTCACCTTATCTAGTTCGGCCTAAAGTTGTGGGTGTGAACACGGCTTTAGAGGGCTGGGATTGGGCTCCTAGATTACATTTGTCTCTCTGCCACGCCCCCCCCCCCCATTTCTCTGCCCACTACCCACTGGAAGCCAACTCCTGGCTGCATGGGACCACCTTTGGCGGTGTCCATACAGTGTTGCAAATTTGCAGCCAACATGACTGAAAACTCCCCAAAAACAATAGAGCCCGATTTGGCTGATTTTGGTTTGTCTCCATGTACACCTCACATCGGCCCAATATATTAGGCTGGCAACGAATCAGTCAAAAGCCTAATGGTTAGGATGCTAGCCCCGGAATGGCAACAAGTGTGGGTTCGAATCCTGCTGTAGGTACAATGTTTCCCATGCATCCATATGTATGTACACATGTTTATATACCTATGCATCGGTATGTGTGTAAATAATACATATATGTATCTATACATAAATTCAAAATTAATTAGAAATAAAATAATATTCTACCGCAGCTGATTTCATTGCATGACGCCTAAAATTGTCATGAAACTAACTGCACACAATTTCTCATACTGTCATAGTCTTAGCATTGTCAGGGAATTGCAGAAGTCAAGTTTCATCCAGTCATCTCCAAGCAGAGTTTGCACTATGCAAATAACCAATCTTAACAAACTAGGCTTAGAGATCATTCTGGTGTTTTTTTTAAAAGACGCCATATGATAGCTCATCTCACCTCTTTACAAACTATGCTTGGAGATCATCCTGGTGTTTTTAAAAGCCGCTATATTATCGCTCATCTCACCTCTTTACAAACTGTGCCTGTAGATCATTCTGGTGTTTTTTTAAAAGCCGCCATATTATCACTCATCTCACCTCTTTACAAACTATGCTTGGAGATTATTCTGGTGTTTTTTAAAGCCGCCATATTATCGCTCATCTCACCTCTTTACAAACTATGCTTAGAGATCATTCTGGTGTTTTTAAAAGCCGCCATATTATCGCTCATCTCACCTCTTTACAAACTATGCTTGGAGATCATTCTTGTGTTTTTTTTAAGCCGCCATATTATCGCTCATCTCACCTCTTTACAAACTATGCTTGGAGATCATTCTTGTTTTTTTTTTAAGCCACCATATTATCGCTCATCTCACCATCTATTTCTGCTCTTTTTCTCCACGATTTTGTCATCACTGATTTTTTTATTATTATTATTGAAAATTGTCTAAATTAAACTCAACAGATAATGGTATGGTGTGAGTGAATAATTGTAGGTGAGTTTTCTGCACCTTCAGTCAGCACTGCATTGGCCCATTTCGTCTGAAAATGTGATTTAAAAAAATTGTACTGGTAAGTTTCATCTGGGACCAGCCAAAGACGTATCTATCCAGCCTACGAATGTGCTTGTTCCCTTTTAAGTAGTATCTTAATGTTACACTAATCTTATGAAATGATTTATGACTTGTAGATAAGGCATGAAGATGATAATAGTCATACGCATGGAATGAAAAGTACTGTAGAATCGGACATTGTCCTGCTGTTTTCTTAAAGTTGCATCAAATTTTCAAAAGCAAAATATGTATCTAGATTTGAACCTGCACGTCCAACTTAGAGGATCATATGGGATGGCCGAATGAGTTGAGCGTCCGTCGCTCCTTTTTGTAGATCATGGGATTCGAACCCATGGGTTCGAGTCAAACCAATGATTTAAAAATAGATACCTAGCCAGGCGCTCAGCATAATTACAATAGGGCAAGGGCTGGTTGGCTCAGTGTCAGGATAATGTGACTGAATGGGATATCAGGTCACAGTGCTGGCAGTCTGGTCTTCCAGTGGGGAAGCATTATAAAGTTGCCATGCGTGTGCGCTGTCACAAGTCGGTATCCGTCCTGATATGACCTTCGATGTTGCCAGGATGTAAGATTCAAACTACCAGCCAACAACCATCGAACTTCGATACTGATGCACTTATTAAACATTCCTTGCTGCATAGAAGGCCAAAAGAACCTGTTACTGTTCAAGCCTATGGGGGCAGAATTTGGATAAGCACACCAAAATTAATTTGGCATATTTGCACTTCATATATCTCCTAAGTTAGTTATTTTAATGCAAAATTACCAAGTAAAGTAGAACGTACAAAATAAAGTATATATTGTCACGACCAATATAATAGATTTATCTCAGAAAATGGCACAAACTCAAAGTTATCAGACTGCAACCTTTTAAAAACAATCTTAGAGGATTTGTTTGTTTGTTGTTGTTTTACGTCCTAGCAACATCTAAGGTAATATCAGGACGGGTACCGACTTGTGCCAGTGCACACTCATGGCGACCTTATAGGACAGCCCCACTGGGAGACCAGGTCGCCAGCACCATGACCATGACCATCCCACTTCGTCACCTTATCCTGCCACTGAGCCAACCAGTCCTTGCCCTATCCTAATAATGCCGAGCACCTGGCTAGGAAGTGATAAGTATCAATCTTTAAGTCATTGGTTTGACTCGACCAGGGTTCGAACCCACGATCCCATGTTCTAGTTATGAGGAGTAATAATATTGTTTCTTTCTTTGAGGGGAGGAGTAATAACATTTTGTTTTCTTTGAAGGGAGGTGTAATAATATTTGTCGTCCTGATATGACCTTAGATGTTGCTAGGACGTAAAACAACAACAAACTATTTCTTTGACGGGGGGGGGGGGGCGGCTGGGCAGCCATACCCCAACACCCACTGGAGCATGTGGCTCTGGTATAGTGTTTTGGTTCCTAGCAGAAAGTAATTTTTGTTAAGGCAGCAACAAAAAAAGAAGCAAGAAACCTAAAACCAGTGCACAGTAAAACGACCAGTTCGTGGATCAGAGAAAGGTAAAGTAAACAACAACAATCCCTCACTAAAACCTTGAAGCACTAACACACCATTCTACTCCAGCCTGTGTCTGAAGCTTGTAGCGCGCAGGTCCACACTCACACACGCTGGTTACCTCGGCAACCAGTGCCCTTATAAAACACTCTAAGTAGTCGAAGGCCGGAACCAGCTGCAGCCTCGCATTCACACGCTATAACAAAAGTATAAGTATAAGTATGAGTATAAGCTGAAGTTCACATACACTCTGTGCAGCGCTTTATGGTTTTTTTTCTCGTTTAAAAAACGCTTATATATACAGTATATACAGTAAATATATATCGATATATACAGTATATACAGTAAATATATATATACAGTATATACAGTAAATATATATATAGTATATACAGTAAATATATATATACAGTATATACAGTAAATATATATGGGTCGTTCTCAGAAGCTGTGTACCACTTGAGGTAGTCTACTAGAAATGCATATTTCAAAGAAACCCTTTATTGGAGTGTCAATATTTAGATTTCATCAGTTAGCCAAATAATGTGGGAGATAGTTTAGATCAAAAGTAAATGTTAATATTGTGTATTATGTATCTTATTGGGATGGATGTAGCTAAATACATAGAAAATTACATCATTGTCAACAGCATTGAAAATAAAGTGTCACAAACTTAATGAAAACCTCTGAACAACAGCTCATTTCACTTCAAATGGTCATATACAATGTCTTCATTAAGTTGAAGACATTTATTTCTAAAAAAAAAATTTTAATGATGAAATAGTTAACATTTTCTGGAGTCATTAACATCGTAACATTTCGTTTCCACTTGCAAATACTATGAAACTCTGTATCAAACACTGAGTACAGATACAGTACAGGAATTATTTTCACCATTTGACACTATGCATGGACCCAGTTATGGTATAGTAAAAGATAAATCCTGAAATTGCCCCTAAACATTGAAATTTGAGCCGAACATTTGTGTAAAATTGTTTGTTTCCACTTTGTTACTCTGCTAATCCGTTACTCTGCTAATATTTTCTTGCTTTTCTCTTTAATATTCACAAATAAGACAAAACCATAGCAATGAGGTTTCAAATTATTATTACTACTGTTTATAAAGCAAGTGGCATGTGAAATGTCCTAAAAATGTCAAGTTTTGTGTGGAAAATATTTGATTTTGGAGTCAGATTGGTTTCCATGCTATACTGCTATTTATTGGGTGTGAGCATCATTTGACCTACTTAAAAATGTCAGAATATGTTTATTTTCAATTATTCAGATGCAAAAGGACATACACATTGAGGAAACTTGCTTATAGGACTTTGGCAGCATTTTGATTTTCTGGTACTGATGTCACACTATTGGTACACAACTTCTGAGAACGACCCATATATACAGTATATACAGTAAATATGTATATACAGCATATACAGTGAATATATAGTAAATATATATATATATATTTATATATATAGTATACACAGTAAAACCTCTCTAAATCGACTGACCTTGGGACCGACTTTAAGACTTTAAGTTGTACATTTAGGGATGTGGTCGGTTTAGGGAGGTAGAATATGGCTACCGTGGTATTTTTGAGACTCAAATAAAGCGATCCATATAGGGGAGTTGTCGATCTGTGGAGGTAGTCGGTTAGAGAGGTTTTACTGTATATATACATAATATATAATATATATATATATATATATACAGTAAAACATATATATATATACATACACATATAGAAGTGTCAATTTTGTTATTAGCGTACCAGTGGTTGAGATGTAAATAAACACTAAGTGTATGTGCTATTTTTGCGTGTCAATGTTATTATTAACTTAACCACCGGTTGAGACAAACATATATCCTCTGTCTGTTCTATTTGACAAATATGAGTGTCAACTTTACCAATAACTAATTCTTCGGTGTTAATTGTAATGCTTGACAACTCAATTGAAACACCAGGGAGAGACTGTATATGTGTGTATGGATGTACGTGTTGTTAATCTTCCACTACAGAAAAACCTCTTTTACAGTTCAGACCAAATAGTGGATGTTGTTGCACAAACAGGAAGTCCAGATTTGTTAGCCAACAGTGCAAATACTAACCCTAGCGCTTCCTCGTCCTCGTCCCTTCTCCCTCCTTCTCCTCCCCTCCTCCCTCCAACCCCTCCCCTCTCCCCTCTCTCCCCCCTTCTCCCCCTCCCACCCGCCCCTCTCCCCTCTCTCCCCCCTTCTCCCCCTCCCCCGCCCCTCCTCCCCTCTCCCATCCTCCCATCTCTCACCCCCCCCTTCTGCCCCCCGCCTCCTCCTTCCTTCCACCTTCCTCCTTCCTTCCATCCTCCCTCCTCCCCCTCCTCCTCTGCCTCCTTCGTCAACCCCCCCCCCCCACCACTACCCCCTCCCTACTCCTCCTCCCTCCACCCTCCACCCTCCACCCTCCTCCATTAAATCTCAATAAGTGTTTCGGTTTAGAAAATGTGACGCTTTCATCAGACTGTGCAACTGTAATGAAACTGAAAAGCAGATCTTCTTTTCGTTTAAAAATAATTATTTTAAGGGCAGGCATGCGCACTAGGTAGGCTTACTTGACAGCTACCCTTTATCTAGATAAAAGATTCACCCGGTACTTTTGGTATATGGGTGAACGGCAACGTAGTGTAAATACGGGCGAAAATAGCTTTAGTATAGAACAGGAAGTAGAATGCCTGCCTCCAGTATCAAATGGATACTTATATAGGCACAGAGTTGGTGAAATGGGAGAGAATGGAAAAAGACAAGATGGCGGCCATATAACACCATTGATTTCGCTTTTAAATCTTATTAAACTAGATATTTTATTATATTTTTCAACAAGGTAGCGGGGAAATATGAAGACATATACAAAGAATAAATGCTGCTTCTTAGATCGTGAAATTAGGCTCTCATTTCATTTCCCCGCTTTTTCGACCATTTTTATATAGGGCTGGTATTCACCCATGTACTGCGAGTACCGGGTGAATCATTTATCTACCCTTTATCCTGATATAGCAAAGAAGTGTAGCATAACTCCCGAGAATATCTAAGTAGAAAGTTTCTCATTCATTCATTGGACCCGCTTCCTGCCGCCGTGCACGCCGGTCCCTTATGGAGGCCGTGACCTTGACCTTGCAGGAAGTGATCGATGTAACTTCCGGATGGAAAGACTGAAAATGTGTGGGTAAGCACAGCCACATGGGTGAGCGTGTGGATCCCAGCTTAGCGCTATTATCATCCTACCGACTGGGATATATTTGAGCAATTCTTTTACATTTTTGTTTTATTTCAGTGCGACACACAATTTTATGTAGTATCGGGTTCTATTTACATAAACTCTGTCTTCCAAGACTAAACATCTCAAGGCTAATGCACTGTTTATAGAGCGTGTTTCAGTAGTTCATTCTGTGTGAAAATAGCGGCAATTTCTTGGTGAATCAGGCCCATACAGCGTTCCATGTTGCTAGGTCACTGTCGAGGATCACCTGAGGCCTGTGCCCCAAACAAATCATCACACCTGTCGATGACTGCGCCAACTTCACTTGATCCTAAAGTAACAGTATTCACAAACTTACTGTTTAACAGTATAAACAGTATGTGTACAAGTGACACTGGGTGTGTTACTAGCAGTGTGATGCGCGAAAAGGAAGAAGGCAAAGCGGGGGTGGGAAAAAGAGGCGCTTTTATTGAAACACCTCAGGAAACAAGAGAGAGTATGTACAGGGAAATGCGGTAAATAAACTTAAGACTAAGGGGCTCCGGGGGAGCTTTCAGAGTTTGTGGCGAGGGGCGCCGAAGAGCCCTCCACTGGCTTGTAGGGAGAGTTGGGTGGGTGGGTGGAGAAAAGAACTTGAGCAGGGAGGACGGCTGGAAGGCAAGTGACTGAGGGAGGCCGGCGGGCGGCCTTATAAGGGAAGGAGCGGGGAGGCGAGAGGGGGGAAGATGAGAAAGCGGCGGGGCAGGGCGAGAGGGCGAGGTGGGAGAAAGCTGAGGGAGGGATGACAGGGAAGGTGAGAAAGCCGGGCGGCGGCAGGAGGCGGGGGGAGGGTCTCTTCCTTCCCTCGCATCAAACGCAATGCGAGCATTACGACCAATGTTTAAATATACAAACAGTATGTGTACAAGTGACACTGGGTGTGTTAATAACAGTATGGTGTTCTCTGTGGCAGAGTGTCTGACTGTTTTCTGGGTCAGACTCCTAATCTGAAGGTCGGTGTTTCGATTCCCCATGCCCCCACCTCTGCCAATTTGGATTTCCACCGCTGTGTAGAACTTACAGTGTCATCAAAGGCCAGTTACTCTCATACCATGGGCCAAATGTATGAACAACTTTTTATCGGCTCTGGTGTTAAGACCCGCCACCGGGTTAGCTAACACCAGTGTTGGGAAATGGGTGATGGGAAATGTATGGTGCCAAAGCGCGGTGGTGTTAGCTAACCTATAAGTTATTTATAGATTTGGGAAATCCCGGCGAGCACCGCTATTTGACAATGTCGCCGCCGATTTGGCGATGGCGGCGGCATTAATATCACTTCGATTATTGGTTTCATTTTACCAAAATTCGGCGGCAGTGTTAATATCGTTTCGATTTTGTGGTTAATTTGACCAAATTTCACTTCTTGAGTATCTTATTCTGTTAAATATGATAGCATTGAATAGATTTGGGCCTAATATATAGCGGCGGCAGCGGCGATTTGTTTTGTTTGCATTCGTCGATTCGACAGTATTAATATCGCCGCCGATGTAGTGGCGGCGTTAATATCAGTTCGATTTTGGGGTTAATTTGTGGTGTTAGTCTACCCGACCTTACACTCGCAGTGTTTCCATAATACTGCTCCATACATAGCTGCTTTTCGCCGCTAAACTAGAAATCCCGTCCAAAACCAGTTTTGGCTCGCTAACACCGACACATACATATGGCCCCTGGTCTATGTGGTGTGGGAGGTTAAAAATCCATTGGGTCGGTAAAAGTGTTGGCTCGGGCTTTTTATCGACAAACTGTCTAATCGTGAAAACAAGTCTATTCAGACTTATCCATGATAGGCAGTATAAATCTTCAAAGAGATGATGTTTAAATATACAAACAGTATTGTGTATATGTGTAAGTAAAGGGACTGTCACACTACGATGTATTCAGGGTATGCTGACGTATGTGATTTTCGACCAACACATCGGCGTATGTCGTCATACATTACGTGTACATTGGGCATATGGCGTATACGTTCTGGATACGTCAGTATATGTTGACGCGCGTCGAGGCTCCAAAGAAAATATGTGCATGCTCAAAATTGTCAACTTGTGTCGACGTGTGGCTCATGGGTTCAACGTACGCTGTGTGTATGTTTGGGATACATCGGCGTATGTTGGGAGTATGTTAGGAGTATGTTAGGGATACGTTGCTGCATGTTAGCTGTACGTTCAGCCGGTGGGAACGTGCAGTCCGCGTACAGTCCGCGTACTGCAAACGGATGCATTATGTACTCATAATGTACTTCGAACATATATGCCTGCCGTATCTCCAGCGTATTTAACGTATACGCCATATTTCTAGCGATGGAGTAACATATGTAACGTTGGTCAGCGTTCCCTGAGCATATGCAAGCCTTTTGCGAATGTTTTGCGAGGCACATGAATGCTCTTATATGCTAGCAATACATCAGAGATACATTTTGCATACGTTACGTATTTTGTGTGTACATTGTGTATATGTTGTGTATACGCCCATTTTTATCCCCCGCCGCTGAAAAGTTAGACGAATGCTGACGTACTGGCAAATTTTCTAACGTTGAGCATGTGCTGACATGGACCTTTTAGGAGGGGCCTGATCCTGTCATGTTTGTTACTCCTGTGCTGTTACATCATTATATTACCAACTAACACATGTGTTATGTGACAGGCAAATGGCGAATTATGGTACTTATAAACTGGCACAGACTCCACAATAATCTGAGCAACGAGTAGAATATTGGACTGTAACGGGAAAGCACCGAACACAAGGAAGTTCAGTTTTCAGAATGCATTGTTTCTCAGACGTAAGACGAGATAAGGATTCATCAGGAATCTGGTGATGAGTAATAAATACCCAGATTACGAAGCAATTCTTTGACCAGCTGCATGTATGTATACTGCAGGCTGTCACCTGCTTATAATGCACACAGGATGCCTTACTCAAGCTTATTCTTTTCATTATGATTATGATTATTATTATGATTAATGCGATTATTGTTTTATGTTAAGTATTATTGTATTATTATTTTCATAATAATAATTGTGTTATTATTGTTGCTATTATCATCATCATTATTTTTGTTGTTATTATTAGTACTATTATTATACAGGAATGAAAGACCTCCACGATTTCGTGGAGTTCCGCGATTTTGGGTAATTTATATTCGTGTTATTCTGTGGCAAATATTTTATGATATTCTACATATTTCCAACAGAAATTACTTAAATACCAGATTAAGGCAATCAATAATTCACGAGGAAGAAAGAATGATGAAACCTATATAAATTAAATCATTTGGGTGTAAGAGGAACTGGCATTGCTCGATGCTTTCCTGCTTCTTTCTACGTCAGCCATACTGTAAAGGGCCGTTTATACTTTTGACGGCGTCACATGCCGTCATCTTGATGCCGGTTAGCACTGTGTGATGGCGCAAAACTGGGGAGTGCGCGGCTTGTGGAAGCACTGACCATGAAAGTTCAACATAGTTGACCTCTGGTCAACGCTTGCACTGTGTTGCAGCGTCTAACGCCATCAAGTGTTGACATAAAGTATAAATAGGAGCGTTGGCTTGCGCCGTGTTGTGGCATCTAATGCCGTCTAGCACCGTCACACGCCGTCAAAAGTATAAACGGGCCTTAACTCCATCACACACATTCCTGCTCAACTTAGTGGTCCTGCTTTGAGGCATGCACAGGTGCCGCCACCTAGTGAAGAATCGCCACACTACGATCGTCATACCGCTACAGTTGCACCCATGACTGTTGTCTTAAGCCCTGTTCACACGGGGCAGTTAATTTGACTCATATAAATCGCCTTGCCTAGTTCGGCTCACATTTGGCGTGTGAACACGTGGCTGAGGTGGTTTAGGGTTGATTCGAATCATATTATTTGGATTTTATAAACCACTTGTGTAGGTGGTTTATATGAACCAAATTTTATGATTCGACTTATATCGCCCGTGTGAACGCAACCGACTTACTTGAGGCGGATTAAGGACCTCACACGCATGCGCAGTCGAGACTTGAGTTTGTTTATTTTCCGGTCGATCAAAAGCGCATATTATAGAATTTAGTCTATGAAACTGCTAGCTGTGCGCAGATATTTTTTTCATCATTTATTTTTAGGTTTTCACTGCCCAGCAGAAGTTTTGATCGTTCCAAAACAATACGATTCAGTCTATACATATCTAGGTCGAACCCACACTCTCTTGTGCCGACGTCGACTAACCGAAACTGGCGCTGGTTAGTATGGACTTGCTCATGCGCAGATATCGATTTCCGGCTTAAGCCGGCCCAAGTACTGCCCGTGTGGACGCGACACACTTTCAAACTCGGTCCGTGTGAACGGGCCTCTAAATCGATTCATATTATTCTACTTGTCTAAATCGATTTAAACTTTTCCCGCGTGAACACGGCTTTAGATTGAAGGGGCAGTTGCATGACCAATGCAACTTTACTTGGTAACAATTATCTAGATCAAATGCAGTCATAACTTGTATAGTATGAAACGGCCTATTCTCAGGGATTTATTTAGGACCCTACCCTGGACTTAGGGTCTCTGTGATGAAGCCATGGCCATTACTTGTATTAGGTCAACTACAACATTCTTTTGTGGTCGACCTTTTGAAATAAAAATCAGGGTCTGGCAGGCGGTTTTTATTTTTGACATAGATGTAATACCATTGCCAATAAATGCTGACTCATAATTGTGCCATACAAGAACATTCTCACTAATCATTACCTTGTTATATGTACTTGCAGTAAAATGCCCTGGAGTGGGGCTCTGACCGCGTAACAACCAGCATCATGGCGGAAGGTGGAGTCAAGGTGACTTCCGGTTCTGGTTCAGTAAGGCGCGCTGGTCCCCCACCGGCCCCTCCGCCCCGCACCACGCCAAACCTGTTCCAGCAGCCCAGCAGGGCGAGCCCGCTTCCCTCACCCATCCTCCGGAAGAGCGGGGCCTCACGTCGACTTGACTTCCACAAGGACACCGTGCTTCGCGCAGCCTCCAGCAAAGATGGTCGACCATCCTCTGGCTCGAGCTCTGGTTCTGGTGGGTGTTCAGCGGAGAGTTCCACTGGCAGCAGCGGTGGCTCGGGCTCCAGCACTGGCAGCATGACGATGCGGAAGCGGGTTCAGATCGTAACGGATAGTCCTTACGATGAACTGCCTCCTTATCACATCAACCGCAACAGCATCTATAAGGTCAGCTTCCCCGGCCGGACTTGGGACATCATGATGCAAGGGTTCAGAATTGCGCTGGAGTATGACAGCGTGTTCATGTGTGATCACTTCCTTGGCAGGGACAATGCCGAGAAGGTTCTGACTGAACTGCGCATGTTGAAGCACACAGGTCAGTTTGAGCGTCATATGAGGCGTGGAGCCGGAACTCCGAGTCTGAACTACGCATGTCTGTTTGTGATGGACCAGGAACAGACCCATCGCCATCTTGATGCGCTGGTACTCATGGTGTACAAGCTCGCCTGCTACTACAGCACCAGCTGGGACAAAGTCTCAGTGGAACTCTCCTACTTTCCAGAAGGACATCTGGAGCAGACGACACACTGCTCAGAGAGTGACACCAAGCATCAACTCCTCAAGTGTGTTTACTTCCCAAACAACGATTGGAACCTAATGCCGCCTATGCCGGAAGTGGAGGATGCGGTGCCTTCTGGGATGCTCACAGTGCAGAACCACAACCGGAAACCAGCGCACCAAATCGAACCGGTGTTTGATCGCCTGGTGGTGTTTTGGGGCGACACGCTGAACCATGTTCGATCTGAATGCCCGGACGAGCGCTTCGGCATAACCGTGTGGCTGCACAGGTAGCAGCAGCCGCCATTGTTGTCGTTTACTATTCATATGTTGGTATCGGCATCATTTCCCCACCAAACCAAAAACAACAAATTCGCAGGTGGGATGAGCACTACATGAAGTGTGATTGTTTTTGTGGATATTGTTCGTTGTTGTGTTATGTCAGTAAGAGATGAGAAATTTATTTAATGTGCTCATGTTTTGATTAAAATTATGGTCAAGGACTGGAATAAATCTGGAAAGGGGTAACTTATCAGATGGAAAAGCGCTCTGGTTATATATAATATATATAAAATACCATATATAATATGCATAATTATATAGTTTGAATTATGTATATATTATATATTATAATATGTGCACAGCGAGGCTATATTTGTAAAAGCATTTCAGTATAGAACCAGATCTGAATTAGATTATATTTTGAATTAATTGTGTCGACTAAATTGGTAATGGAAACCCCAGTTAATAGTAAAATAGTATATATCAGTACACCCTTAACCCCCCCCTCCCCCTCCACGGCCCCATCGACAACGGTAAAACCCAGATTATTGCACGGATTAGATTATTTCACTTGGTTTCTTTTTTTTGGTAAACATCAGTTCTATGCGTTCCGAGAATGATTAATATTTAGAACAAAAGGCCCCTAATGTTATTACTAAATATAAATTTAATCATTTCTATTTAATTAAGAAATAAATCCTTATTTAGTTTAAAAACTCATGGCTTCACCAGCATAACTCGGATTACCTAGCTATTTGCTTCTGCTTTCACTAAATGTTGCAAGTAGTTTAAAGTAGCACGGAATTATCACCCAGGGACAACCAAACTTTGAATTGTTACATCACCGACACCGACACTGGCGATTGCGATATCGAAGCACATCTTTGCTAAAGCCCCAGTCACACATACCCGGATCAGGGGCCGGACGAGCCCCGGACTGCCATCCGGGGTGATCCATGGGTCGGGTCGTCCGTGCTGATCCGGCCTGATCCGTGGCTCGTCCGGCGCCGTCCGGGCTCAGCCCCGGATGTTTTAAAATGTTTAAAACATCCAGGGCGGTCCGGGGGATTTTGTGATCCGGGCTCAATCCGGCCTGATCAGGGGGTGGTCCGGGGTGGACCGGGCCTGTCCGGGGGTTTGTTTGTTTGTTTGTTTGTTGTTTTACGTCCTAGCAACATCTAAGGTCATATCAGGACGGGGTGGCCGGGGGTGGTCCGGGGTCATTTTGAGCCACGGTTTGACCCGGACCATCCCCGGACTATCCAGGACTACCCCCGGCCTAGCCACGGACCACTCCCGGACTGCCCCCGTAAGACCCAGATTACCCCGGTTCACCCCGGATCACTCCCGGGGCAGTCCGGCCTCGTCCGGGTTAGTCAGGGGCCGGTCCGGCCCAGTCCGGGCTCGTCCAGGGCCGTTCCAGGGGTGGTACAGGGCGGTCTGGGGCGGTCCGGCCTTTGGTCCGGGGCTCATCCGGGGCTCGTTAGAAAAATCGACAAAAACAGTGATTTTATCCGTGGCGGTCCAGGACAGTCCGGGCCGTTGGTCCGGCTCAAAATCTGGGGCTCGTCCGGCTATGTGTGACTGGGGCCTTAGTTTTTCAGTGAATGCAACCAAACATGTGGGCTGTAATCGATTAACATGACCCGGGTGACTCGGGTCACCCGAGTTGTCAGAATTTCAAATCGAACACCGCGAGTGGAGTCGAGAAATACACATGCTGTGTGCAAAACAATCCGACCCCTGTAACCCACCTCTTGGCTGGGGTTTGCGAGGAGCGATGACCTGACATCTGTGCTGGTACCTGTAGTATAACAGCTACTGGTACAACTCCTATGCGTTGTTTTAATACTTTTTTTTAATAACCCAGATTTTCAGCTTCTACAATCATAAAATACTTTAAATCCTATTTTGCTGTATTTCTATCGGTTATTGAAAAAAAGTTTCAGATTAAGCCACCATTTTGTCCACCCCAAGCGTATTCGTTCATTCAACCTGAGTCTGTGGGATGTGTGTATGCGCCAAAAAGTGGCTCGGGTGACCCGAGTTGATTAATCGATTACGCCCGTGGAGGGAGAGAAATGTATGAATGACATCATAGGTGGGATTCCCTCATCCCATGACCTAGAGGGGTTCCCCACAGATGGGGAAATCCAGAGGAAACACCAAGATAGCACTTTAGCTAAAAGATTCTGAAATTTTTCGCTATAGGATTGTCTAGAATCTCTGCCAGTGCTGCTGGACTAACTACAACACAGGAGGAACCAACCTCATCACTCTCCCCCACATATTCAGTTGCACAAACTGAAAAACCAGGTAAGGGTGTGCTTGGAGAGCATTTGTCGGAGTACGGGTCCCGTCTCCGTGGCCTACGCCGGTTCTGTTTATATTATAACTAAATATGTGGGTGGGATTATTTTCATTTTGCTGTATATTTTAAGGGTCAGTCATCGCCGTCGGCCTGTTATTGCCATGGTTAGATATGGCCTATTATTTAATTATCAATTTCTTATGTATAAACTGATCTGCAAAGAAAGAATTGACAGTTCTCTCAAACTTGTTTACATACTGTAGGGCCGTAATCGATTAACATGACCCGGGTGACCTGAGTCATCAGAATTTCAAATCGAACACTGCGAGTGGAGTCGAGAAATACACGCGCCGTGTGCAAAACGACCTGACCTCAGTAATCCACCTCTTGGCTGGGGTTTGCTAGGAGCGATGACGTCACATCTGTGCTGGTACCTGTAAGATAACAGCTCCCAGTCCAGGTTCTACGTGTTGTTTTAATGCTTGTTTGTTAATAACCAGATTGTCAGCTTCTACAATCATAAAATACTTTAAGTCCTATTTTACTGGACCTATATCGCTTATTGAAAAAAATATATCAAGTTTTAGATTAAGCCACCATTTTTTCCACCCTGAGCGTATTCGTTTATTCAACCTGAGTCTGTAGGATGTGCGCATGCGCCAAAAAGTGGCTTGGGTGATCCGAGTTGATTAATCGATTACGCCCCATGTAGGCAGGTAGGGTTTGATAGGGTGATTGCATCATGGAGCCTAGATAGCCTAATGGTTAGAACACTAGCGACAGAATGGGAAGAAGCATGCGTTTAAATTCCTGCTCTACACAGTGTTCCTTTTGTTTGCATCGCCCCTTCGACACGACTGAAACCCATCATTGTCACTCTCCAGGCACAGTTAGTAATATAGACTGAACTGCGATGAATCTCCCCAGCACAGCTTTGGAAAAGTCCTGCTAACTGAAACATCTTATGTTAAGAAATAGTATGAAAGAGGATAAAAAATGAGATTACGTAAAGTTCTCCCTGGACTACCAGTAGCCAGAGGCGGAGTACCAGGGTAAAATAGAATAGTTATACGAATCTTACCTGGGTACAGATGATGGATAACTGTTGTTTTCCCGAGGTACGAGCCTCGGATAGTCATGGGTCAGGGCCCGCCCACCCAACCCTACCACGACTATGACGTTGGCTGATGCCGAAACGAAAATAGATTAATATCAATAGAATTTGAAGATCATTTTTTCATCCGATTAAGTATTTAAAGATTGCTGGCCCCGGATGTGCTTCCTTCTCCCTGACCCTTTAATATACCAAACAAAGAGGGAGCACACATATATGCCCGTCCTGATATGACCTTAGCTGTTGCTAGGACGTAAAACAACAAACAAACACATATATACGAGTAGCTCCCTCAATGTAGCTGTCAATATCACCCTTATCCATTACTGGTTTAATAGGCTATATATATATGCCTATATCAGGTCTGCAGCACCTCATATTCCCAAAGTGACGATCCATTCAACTCCTCACGAGGCTAAACGTTGCTTAGCGTTGCTCAGCGTTGCTTAACGTTGCTCAACGCTGACGGTCAGGTAAGAGCTGTAGTTGCCAACATAAAGTATTGGCTGTGTACGTTTTAGGTGAATTTCACATTTGTGAACAATAGTTTCATCTGGTGCTAACCAACTAACTCGCCTAACCTCCTTCATTGTAATGCTTTAAAAAAATATTATTGCTTTGATGGAATTTCCATGGAGATGGCATAATTTACTATTCTAGTCACATCACGACTTATCGATAATATGACATTTTTGTGCAAAGCTAGGAGCCACTTCCAAATGTTAATTTAATACACCTTTTCCAACATTAGAATGAGGTTGCTATGGGAAGAGATGTATGAACACAAGGTGAGTACGGACCTGTGTACATATGTAGAGGTATAATTTCATGCTGCAAGGCACTCCAATTGGAGATAAAATCTTATTTAAATTAATGTTCAATGTTAGTGACGGTCCAGAGTGACCCGCATGCACGTGTGGCAAGCAAGCACAAACACTGTTGAGTGGATGATTGTTATTTTTATGATTGTTTATTTTTTAAATAAAAACAAGTGAAAAAAACACGTTCCATTTGTTGATTGCATTTATTCGACAGACATTGGAGCCATGACTAGGTGATTTTAAAGTTGCATAGTCCGATGCTTTTGAGTTGTTATTTTCTAAGATAAATATATTATACTAATCGGTATAATCTACTTTACTTTAGTTTGAAGTAACTGTAATTTTAAATGGCTAAGTTTGGAGATATTAACAAGCATGGTAAAATACTGACACCATAGACTTCAGTAGCAACGGTTTCTATTAATTGAGTTATTATGCCTTTCTGTGCGGCAACAAATGCTTAATAAGCGCACCAGTATCTAAGTTGGATATGTAGAATCAAATCTAGATAAGTGTTTTGGTTTTGAAAATTTACTATGCAGCTTTAAATGCAAAATCAAGCACCATACCTCATTACCACCACAGCTATAGTCGGAGTACTGATATGAGCTAACCTACTTAGCATGCACCGTTATCTCAACTAGAAGCGAAATTCATATTAATTAGAGTGACTGCTAAACAAGCAATAAGGATGCATTCTGCCTGACGCACAATTTGACACATTTTATTGTATATTTGGCGGTAGTTTAACTGTTATTTCACTCAAGACGACATCATAGGCTCAAATCTGTCATCCTGTAAGAAACGGGATAATCGGAAAAGGCCGTCCAAGAAAATCTGACTATTGGTCATGCATCGCCTAACTGACGTGAACATTCTACAAGAAACCCTTCCACCTAAACCCCCCCCCCCCACCCGCCAACAATCCCCTAACCACTACACACATTTGCTGAGCTATTATTGGGTAGCATCGCCTAACTGACGTGAACATTCTACAAGAAACCCTTCCACCTAACCCCCCCCCCCCCCCCCGCCAACAATCCCCTAACCACTACACACATTTGCTGAGCTATTATGGTAGCATCGCCTAATTGACGTGAACATTCTACAAGAAACCCTTCCACGTAACCCCCCCCCCCCCCGCCAACAATCCCCTAACCACTACACACATTTGCTGAGCTATTATTGGGTAGCATCGCCTAACTGACGTGAACATTCTACAAGAAACCCTTCCACCTAAACCCCCCCCCCCCGCCAACAATCCCCTAACCACTACACACATTTGCTGAGGGCTATTATTGGTAGTAAACCGTTGACATGTCCTTATCAGAACCCCTTCCACTAAACCCCCCCCCGCCACAATCCCCTAATTCCCGCTACGCACCCCTGAGCTATTATTGGTAGCATCGCTAATTGACGTAACATTCTTACAAGAACCCTTCCACCTAAACCCCCCCCCCCCGCAAACAATCCCCTAACCATACACACATTTCTGAGCTATTATGGTAGATCGGCCTAATTGATCGTGAACATTCTACAAGAAACTCTTCCACCTAACCCCCCCCCCCCCCCCCCACGGCCAACAATCCCTAACCACTAAACACATTTGCGATGCTTATTATTGGGTAGCATCGCCTAACTGACGAGAACATTCTACAAGAAACCCTTCCACCTAACCCCCACGTGTCCTCCCCGCCAACAATCCCCTAACTTATTTTGACATCACTTTCTGAATATAATTTGGTAGCTCGCCTAACTGACGTGAACATTCTACAAGAAACTGTTTGCCTCCACCTAACCCCCTCCACCCTCCCGCCAAAATCCCCTAACCACTACACACATTTGCTGAGCTATTATTGGGTAGGCATCGCCTAACTACGTGAACATTCTACAAGAAACCCTTCCACTAAAACCCCCCCCCCCCCCCCCCCGCCAACAATCCCCTAACCACTACACACATTTGCTGAGCTATTATTGGGTATCAGGATCAATTAATTAGCCCCTCCACTATACACATTCGCAAGGCTATATATAATCTTGTACTAAGATCCATTAAACTAATATTTAGTCAATATTCAGATTTGCATGGCTATAATCGTGCATCAGAATCAATTTAATTAAACTATGCTGATTTGTTCAGCTATTTTTCTGTATCAGGATAAATTAATTAACCCATTAAGTATACAAGATTTGTTCGGTTTTATGTTCCTGCTTCAGGATCAATTAAACAATCCATTATATAGATTTGCAAGGCAATAATCCTGTATCAGGACTAACTAAACTAACACTCAGTCAATATTGAGATTTGCTCGACTATAACCCTCTATCAGAATCAATCTAATTAAACTAATACTCATATTATCATGATTTGTTCAGCTATTATCCTGTATCAGGATCAATTAACTAACCCACTTAGTATACAAACTTTGATCAATCTAATCCAACTAATACTCAGCCAATACTGATTTGCAATGGTTACAAACCTGCATCAGGATCAATTTAATTAAACTACTACTCAGCCGCTATAGGTAATAAACACCAATTTAACTAATAAGTTAATTACACTAAAGCTAATACTCTTCCTCCTCATCCTGGTCCCCAAACTCGACCCCTATCTCCTCATAGTCTTGCTCGAGCGCTGCGAGGTCATCGCGTGCCTCGGAGAACTCGCCCTCCTCCATGCCCTCCCCCACGTACCAGTGCACGAAGGCGCGCTTGGCGTACATGAGGTCGAACTTGTGGTCGAGGCGGGCCCACGCCTCTGCGATGGCCGTCGTGTTGCTGAGCATGCAGACAGCCCGCTGAACCTTGGCCAGATCACCGCCGGGCACGACGCCGGGCGGCTGGGAGTTGATGCCCACCTTGAAGCCGGTGGGGCACCAGTCGACGAACTGGATGGTGCGTTTTGTTTTGATGGTGGCGATGGCGGCGTTGACGTCCTTGGGGACGACGTCACCGCGGTACAACATGCAGCACGCCATGTACTTACCGTGTCGGGAGTCACACTTCAGCATCTGCACCAATAAATTCAATAGCAACACTTTGTATTCGCTCAGATGAATCAAGTCATCTAACCGACAAGACGACGCGGGCTTTTGATTTTAACTTAGCAACCCAGTTTGAGCCGACACTGATCACAGCGCCACTTTTCATAGCGTTAAAGCCCCTGGTGTTAAAATATGGTACTTATATACAACTCGGATAAGTCGGAATCGATACTGATAGCAGCGCCATCTTTCATAGCGTTAACCCCACTGGTGTCAAAATATGGTACTTAGAAACAAGTACAGCGCGCATCGCAACAGACAGATTTAATGTGGATATTCTCCGTTCCGCTTGTCTTATTAAGAGGTACTTAAGGTTGCATAGTCCAATGGTTTTTAATTTCTGTACTTTTTCTGAGATAAATATATTAGATCGATCACTAGTATCTACTTTACATTAGTTCAAAGTTACTTTTATTTTAAATGGTAAACTTTTGAGATATTTTGAGTGCAAATATGGAAAATTAGTTTTGGCAAGCTTGCCAAAACTCTGACACTATAGACTTCTGCATTAACAGGTTGTGTTAAATTGACTCAGTATTGCCTTCTACGCAAAAACAAATGCTTAATAAGTGCAGCAGTATCTAAGTTAGATATGTAAAATCAAATTTGGATAATTGGCTTGGTTTTGAAAATTTGATATTTCATCGGACTATGCAGCTTTAATACAAAGGTCAGGTTTGTTGCTTTACATCCCAGCAACATCTAAGGTCATATCAGGACGGACAAAGGTAAGGTATATTATAACCTAATACAGGTTCACAATCCCTTCTCTGAAATCAATGAGACCAGTTGTTTCGGAATTTGTCAGAATTTTAGAATAAAGGTATACACTATATAATTATGTACGTATTTATATCAATACACCCACGCACTTTATTTTCCCTATTTTCCCTATTTTTGATGTCAGAAAACCAAAATCATCTGCTTATGACAACATTAAATGAAAATCTCAGTTACTACATGCACCAAGATGGAGAAGAAGTCCAGCTCCAAGTGACAGAACTAGAGAAAGATCTTGGCATATACATAGACCCCGGACTCACCTTCTCCTCTCACAGTGAACAAAAGGTGAACAAAGCGAACAAGCTTCTCGGCATGATACACCGCTCGTACACATATCTAGACAATGACACGGTGAAGACACTGTACACGTCACTGATCTGGCCGCACCTTGAGTATGGCAACATGGTTTGGACACCGAAGTTCAAGAAGGACATGTCAATGATTGAGAGTGTACAGAGACATGCTACAAAGTTATCACCAATCATAAGAGAACTACCATACAAATAACGTCTCAGGATTCTCAACCTACCCAACTTATACTACCGAAGGGCCAGGGGAGACATAATAGAAGCATTCAAACACGTCACTGGAAGATATGCAGTTGATGCTAGATACCTGAAGCTGGCCAACTGTAAAACTAGAGGTCATCGATACAAGCTGAAGAAGGAAAGAGCAATAAAACCAGTCAGACAGCTATTCTTCAGTAACAGGATAGGAAATGCCTGGAACGCACTGCCTGAACATGTCATAGAAGCGCCTTCCGTCAACGCCTTCAAAGGCAGACTGGATAAGCATTGGAGGGGGCTGCAATATTGCATACATCTGGTACTCGATGCGTTTAATCCTAGTAAATCAAATTTTGACACGCATCGACCGATAAGCCTAACAAAATCAGAAGCGGATGAGTATGAGTGAGTATTAAAGGGTTACTACTTGCCTGATTGGCCGACTCGAAGCAGGCGTTGGTTAGTTCTGGAACAGACATGTTCTCGTAGTAGGACTTCTCGACAGAGATGGTCGGCGCGTAGGTGGCTAGCGGGAAGTGGATTCTGGGATACGGCACCAAGTTGGTCTGGAACTCCACCAGGTCGACATTGAGGATGCCGTCAAACCTCAGCGAGGCAGTAATGGAGGACACGATCTGCGCCATGAGTCGGTTCAGGTTCGAGTACGACGGCCGGTCGATGCCCAGGTTGTGCCGGCAGATGTCGTAGATGGCATCGTTGTCGACTAGGAAGGCGCAGTCAGAGTGCTCCAGGGTCGTGTGGGTCATCAGGAGGCAGTTGTACGGCTCCACCACCGCAGTCGAGATCTGCAGGTGATAGTGGACTGCTTTGTAATATCTGCATCCCGAGGTCAGCTAGTTCCCCAATGAAGGACTGAAGCTGCAACCCAGCATGCCGGATTGTAGATAAAGGATTCACCCAGTACTCGCAGTACATGGGTGAATACCAACCCTATATAAAAACGGTCGAAAATGCAGGGAAATGAAATGAAAGTCTAATTTCACAATCTAAGAAGCAACAATTATTCTTTATGTCTCATATTATTTCCCCGTTACCTTTGAGTTGAAAAATATAATAAAATATCTAGTTTAATAAGATTTAAAAGTGAAATTGACGGCTTTCTAGCGCCACCATCTTGTCTTGTTGCATTCTCACCCATTTCACCAACTCTGTGCCTATATGGGTAGCCATTTGATACTGGAGCCACAGTTTCTAGTTCCTGTTCCATACTAAAGCTATTTTCGCCCGTATTTACAGTATGTTGTCCTTCACACGTGTACTACAACTACCAGGTGAATCTTTTATCTAGCTAGTTCCCCAGCGAAGGACTGAAGCTGCAACCCAGCATGCCGGGTCGCAGCTTCAGCTTAGGGGGTCGTCCAAAGTTATCAACATTTTAAAGATAGGTCTAACCCCGACCTCCCGTCCAAAGTAGTGCACGTAGATATTACACTACAGACTCCGATATTTTGGGAGGTCATGGGATTCAAACTCCGTGTTTGTTTGAACCGTGGTTGAGTGAAGTCAATAACTTAAAGCTGCATAGTCCGATGAAGCAGCAAATTTTCAAAACCAAAAACAAGTAGCTCAATTTGATTCTACATATCTAACTTAAAAAGTTGCATAGTCCGATGGCTTTGAGTTTCAGAAATCTTCTGAGATAAACACATTAGGTTGATCATTATAATGAACCTTACTTTAGCTTGAAGTAACTTTTATTTTAAATGGCTAACTTTTGAGATATTTGAAGTACAACCATGCAAAATTAATTTTGGCAAGCTTGCCAAAACTCTGACACCATAACATTCTGCAGTAACATGATCTATTCAATTGCCTCACTATTCCCTTCTGTGTGGCGACAAATGCTTAATAAGTGCATCAGTATCTAAGCTAGATATGTAGAATCAAATTTAGATCATTGTTTTGGTTTTGAAAATTTGATGATTTCATTGGACTATGCAGCTTTAAATACTGGCGCACCTGTTAAACATTTGTCACCACACAGAAGGGAATACTGACGCAATTTAATAGAACCTGTTACTGTGGAAACCTATGGTGTCTGAGTTTTGGCAAGCTTGCCAAAACTAATTTTGCTTGTTTGCACTTCAAATATCTAAAAAGTTAGCTATTTGTAATAAAAGTTACGTCAAGTAAAAGTAGGGTAGATTATAACGATCACCCTAATATATTTATCTCAGAAAATGACAGAAACTCAAAACCCATCAGACGATGCAACTTTAATAATTGGCATGCGTCACTGCCTCGCCTGGTGTTCGGTATTACTAGGATAGGGCCAGGAGTGTGTGTTCGGTATTACTAGGATAGGGCCAGGAGTGTGTGTTCGGTATTACTAGGATAGGGCCAGGAGTGGAATGAGGAAGACCAATTGTACACAAATGAAAATTCCTGCTTAATCAACTAACATACTATAATGGAGGTGATGAAAATGGGAAAAACTATGCCTAGCGCAGGATTCGAACCCGCACGTCTTGCCACTCCAGGACTAGTGAGCTAACAATTACACTACCTAGGCTCCCTGATGTAATCATCTATCTACACGTACCTCGATGTGGTTCCTTGCCAGAAGCCTACTACAATACAAAAAAAAAAGATAAATCACCGACAAATATTTTCATCATCATCATCATCATGCTGTCGGTCGCGATGCGACAAAGACTGCTTTCATTACTTGACTGCCACTCTCCATTTAGCTCTCTGCTGTGAGAGTTGCGTCCATGAGTCGGTCTTAATGTCTCAGCTTCAGGTTTACATTTCGTGAAAGCTGCCTGCAAAAGTGTTTGAAGTGCTGCTGGCTTTTGCAAGTTACCAGCGGCACTCTCTCGGGGAGCAAATAGAGGTTTAACACCGGCAAGAACATGTCAAGACAGGCGCAAAACTATTTGTCCCTGCAGTGGCTGGTCGGGAGATGTTGGGAGTTCCATACATCAACCCCCCGTAATGCTGCCACAGTGACCTGGTTTTCTGTTTAGGGCTTGCTCCCTTAGCCTTCGGTTCTGTCAAGAACCTGTACCACAACGCAGTGGTTTACAACTCTGCAGGGCAGGGGTGTCAAACTCCCTGAGGTATTGCTATACCTGCAATACCTGCATACCACAAATATTTTATTAAGCGTTAAAAGTCATACTTTACTGACACCCCTCCCCCCCCCCCTTTTCGTACGACCGTTAAAATGAACAACTTTGGACGGCCCCTTACACGGTCGGTTTGTTTGTTGTTTTACGTCCTAGCAACATCTAAGGTCACATCACGGTGGGAGGTGGGTGATGGTTTTGCCTACTTTTTGACCAGATGGGATGGCCGAATGAGTTAGAGAGTCCGTCTCCTGTGTTGGTTGATCGTGGGGTCGAAAGCTGGTCGAGTCAAACTAATGACTTAGAAATGTATACTTGTCGCTTCATAGCCTGGCGCTCGGCATTATTAGGATAGGACAAGGACTGGTCGGCTCAGTGTCAGGATAATGTGACTGAGTGAGATATCAGGTCATGGTGCTTGTGGCCTGGTCTTCCACTGGGGCAGCACTATAAAGTCGTCATGAGTGCGCACTGTCACAAGTCAGTATCCATCCTGATATGACCTTTGATGTTGGTAGGACATAAAACAACAACAAACAAAGCTTACTCAGTCCTATTAACTATAGACCCTATGCCTTAAACTCACTTTGCCCCTATAAGCTCATGATGAACGCCATACCGCTTAGTAAGACTACAATGGCTGTGTAATATTTGTACGCTAGTTATGACATGGAACAAATGCAAAAATGGGCGAAGATACCCAATCCGGTCACACAAATTAATATACTAAAAACAGTAAATATAAAAATATTGATAAAATAGATATGAACAAATCTTTCACCTTGATAAAAGAGAAGGCAGTCGGGGCCATACTCTCAAACTAGTAAAACCCAGAGCCATTTCAAAGTTAAGGCAACATAGTTTCTCAAACAGGATCATAAATATATGGAACAGTCTCCCACAAAATGTTATTGATGCGGAGTCAATTAATTCATTCAAGAATAGATTAGAAAAAGCATGGGCTGATGATCCAGGGAAATTTGACCCCTATTTCCCCACATGCTACTAATTATTCCTTGTGTTGCTTATTTACTTGCACTCAAGCAAAAATGAGAGACAAATACGTGTTCACACTTCCTGTCTACCATTCGCTATTTCGCTATAAAAATATACTAACCACAAAGCTATAGTTGACCGAGACAATTTAAATGAATCAAGCAACCATTATCTGTATACTCCTAAATCCACTACTACTGTATCAGCAAGTCAATATCTCCTCACAGGTATGATCAGCGAATCAATGATATAGTCTAACGGTAAATGGCTATTCTCCAGTCTACATGTACAAAATAAGACCACCCCATTATATTTGTAATGCCTGATTTCAACATGCTATTGTTCATACCAGTTCATCCATAAATAGTTTACATGCACCATAATTTTTAAGGTCCGGAAGACCAGCGCCTCAATGCTGAAAAAAGATATTATTCAACTGCAATACAAATTTAGAATTAAAATAAATTTATAATGAACAAGGCAGCGCGTGCCATGACAAGCAGGGCCGCTTTCAAGGTACGCCTCGGAGGCGCCTCGGAGATATTCCAGATGTCCTGCTAGTCTGAACGACTTTAGCTATCGGGTGCCTCGAAAATGGCGGCCTCCACATGGTGCATCCATTTGCAATTGAAAAGAACAGCCCTGAATCTGATTGGCTGAAACCACTGAATTTGGCGGCCATTTTGAAGAACCTTTTTACCTCATACCTGAAAAGCGACACATCTCAGAGTCAACTCCAAGGGACACCCTGAACGGAAATAGGCCAAAAAATGTTGTGGAGACGTCTCCGAGGCGCCTCGGAGGCGAACCTTGAACGCAGCCCAGCACACAGAGACAGAGACAGGGACAGATGGGTCACCTGCGGGGCAGGATAGATGGCAAACTCCAACTTGGACTTGTGATTGTAGTCTACCGAAAGCCGCTCCATGAGCAGTGAAGTGAACCCGGAGCCAGTTCCGCCTCCGAGTGAGTGGAAGAGGAAGAAGCCCTGCAAGCCGCTGCACAGGTCGGCCAGCTTGCGGATGCGTTCCAGCACCACGTGTACCAGCTCCTTGCCGACGGTGTAGTGACCCCGGGCGTAGATGTTGGCCGCGTCCTCCTTGCCGGTAACAAGCTGGTCGGGGTGGAACAGCTGGCGGTACGTGCCCGTCCGCACCTCATCTGGTCCGTGAGCACAGCACAGTAACAGGTGGGTTAGTGCAGTTTTACGTCCTGGCAACATCTAAAGGGCTGATTCCTTACACGCGGATGCGGAGGTATGCGGTATGGGCATGCGGCATGCGGTATGTGAATGGCATGATTCCTTACACGCGGCATGTGGCACATGACTGGCTATATTTAAAAAATAAAAATAAACAAGTATACTCAATACTAAATAGCATTTTTACCAACCCGAACCCCCACCACCACCACTACCATATGTTTCCCCTCAACACCCTTGTGTGTGACCGTTCTGTAATGCTCAGTCGCCTCTCCTCGTCTAAAACTAATGGACAAGTGCGACTGACTGAACCCCACCACCACTACCATATGTTTCCCCTCAGCACCCTTGTGTGACCGTTCCATAATGCTCAGTCACCTCTCCTCGTCTAAAACTAATGGACAAGTGCGACTGATGTTTCTATTTGCACACCGCATGCCGCATACCGCATGCCGCACCGATTGCTACAGGGACCAATCGAGTTGATGCATGCCGCATGCCACATACCGCGTGTAAGGAATGTAGCCCATAGGCTTCAAGGCGTTTCGATTTTTTGTCGCATTTGCAGTCGCATTTGCATTTGCATACCACATACCGCGTGTAAGGAATCAGCCCTAAAGGTCATATCAGGAGGGGTACCGACTTGTCATACTCACAGTGCGCACTCATGGTGACTTTATAGTGGGAAACCAGGCCATCAGTACCATGACCTGATATCTCACTCAATCACATTATCCTGACACTGAGCTAAACAGTCCTTGCCCTATTATAGTAATTCCGAGCGCCAAGCTACGAAGCGACAATTATCAAGTTTGTAAGTCATTGGTTTGATTCGAACGGGAATTGAGTTTCAATCTCCCGCACGGGAAGCCTGCGCACTACCGATTCGGCCACCGCGCCCGTAACACAGCACAACAGGAGTCAAACTGGCAATGTCCGTCCGTCATTATCCCATCATTATATATTGATCCTCGTAATCTATGTTACTTTGGCAATGTCCGTCCGTCATTATTCCGTCATTATATATTGATCCCCGTAATCTATGTTACTTTGGCAATGTCCGTCCATCATTATCCCATCATTATATATTGATCCTCGTAATCTATGTTACTTTGGTAACGTCCGTCCGTCATTATTCCGTCATTATATATTGATCCTCGTAATCTATGTTACTTTGGCAATGTCCGCCCATCATTATCCCATCATTATATATTGATCCTCGTAATCTATGTTCCTTTGGCAACGTCCGTCCGTCATTATTCCGTCATTATATATTGATCCTCGTAATCTATGTTACTTTGGCAATGTCCGTCCGTCATTATCCCATCACTATATATTGATCCTCGTAATCTATGTTACTTTGGCAATGTCCGTCTGTCATTATCCCGTCATTTTATATTGATCCTCGTAATCTATGTTACTTTGGCAATGTCCGTCCGTCATTATCCCATCACTATATATTGATCCTCGTAATCTATGTTACTTTGGCAATGTCCGTCTGTCATTATCCCGTCATTATATATTGATCCTCGTAATCTATGTTACTTTGGCAATGTCCGTCCGTCATTATCCCGTCATTATATATTGATCCTCGTAATCTATGTTACTTTGCCAATGTCCGTCTGTCATTATCCCGTCATTATATAATGATCCTCGTAATCTATTTTACTTTGCCAATGTCCGTCCGTCATTATCCCATCATTATATATTGATCCTCATAATCTATGTTACTTTGGCAATGTCCGTTCATCATTATCCCATCATTATATATTGATCCTCTTAATCTATGTTCCTTTGGCAATGTCCGTCCGTCATTATCCCATCATTATATATTGATCCTCGTAATCTATGTTACTTTGGCAATGTCCGTCCGTCATTATCCCATCATTATATATTGAGCCTCGTAATCTATGTTACTTTGACAATGTCCGTCCGTCATTATATATTGAGCCTCGTAATCTACGTTACTTTACTTAGTTTGATGTAACCTATTTTAAATGGCTAACTTTGGATGTATTTGAAGTGTAAATGATCGTCAAAACTGACATAAGTTTCAGCACTGGCAGCTTCTATTAAAGTTCCACAGTCCGATGGTTTTGAGTTTCTGTCATTTCCTGAGATAACGATATCAGGTTGATCGTTATGACCGACCTTACGTTAGTTTGAAGTAGCTTTTATTATAAATGGCTAACTTTTGACATATTTGAAGTGCGACCATGCAAAATTAATTTTGGCAAGCACGCCAAAGCTCTGCTCACCATAGCCTTCTGCAGTAACAGGTTCTATTATGGCCCTGTCACACTCGCCGGCACACTGTCAGCGCACGAAATATCTTCTACGCGTCAAGACACGTCCAACTTTTCGGCGGTTTGGTGAAAAAGATCGGCGTCAGCGCAGCGCGTTATTCGCACGGGGCCAACGTGTGAGGAAAAAATTGTGTGAGGAAAAAAAAAGAAAAAGTTTGGTGCGACGTGCTCATATGACCTTAGATGTTGGTAGGACATAAAACAACAAAGCAACCATTTGACGCAACGTGTGGAGACGACCTGCACGCGCGCGCGGCGACTGCTTAGCATTCACATAACGTTATTCCACCGCTGTCGATGTCGCCATAATATTGGAACCCGCGCATTGACGCACGTGGTGGGTCATTGTTTTTTTTTTACATGCTAAAAACCTCCCATGACCTGCTACGCTCGCCGACGTCCCCCGGCGACTCTCGACGTCCAGGATAGTGTACAGACATGTACCGACGTTCGCATAACCTCCCCCTAACGTTTCCCGACGTTTCGCCAAAAAAGCACACACGTCGACGTGCGTTGGAGAGAAACATCGTAGTGTGACAGGGGTATTAAATTGCCTCAGTATTCCCTTCTACATGGTGACACATGTTTAATAAATGCACCAGTATCTAAGTTGGATATGTAGAATCACATCTAGATAATTGTTTTAGTTTTGAAAATTTGATGTTTTCATTGGAGTATGCAGCTTTAAATAAAATAAGTTGGTTGGTTGTTGGTCTTTTACGTCCTGGCAACATCCAAGGTCGTATCAGGACGGAAATTGAATAAGTAGTCCTTGTTATGTAAGTTTCAAATCTAAAGCGTTTTGGGTTAGAAAACTGTATACCGTCTTCAGACTGCAGCCATGACATGTTTAACAGACGCCAACGCGACCCGCACACGTTGATGAGGTCAACACTCACTGATACTTGTAATTAGGCAACAAGATCGTGCCTTCCAATTCACACCCGCCCAACTTTTTCGAATGTACATGGTGCATGAAAAGATTTTATTTTTGCTCCGTAACAATCTAAGGTGATATCAAGATGCGCACCGACTTGTGACGACGGTTTTATAGTGTTACCTTACCGAGGTATCATGCTACCGGCACAATGTGCTGATATCGCACACAACCACTTTATACTGACACTGAGCGAGCCATTTGCTGTCCCGTCATTGCACATGCCAAAGGTCACGCATTCTTTTAATTGAGTAAGTAGTCATAATAACGTCAACAAAATCAAAATATAATAATATTAAATAATATTAAACATTATCAATATTATCATTTGTCAATATTATCAACATTATCAACAGTACCAATAATATAATTATCATTAACAGGATTATTAGTATTTTTAATATGATTAATATCAATATCATAATATTAGTGTTAACACCAATAAAATATAAATAATCTTTAATTGCAATAATTAGCATTACTATAAATAATTATTACTATTATTATTAATAATATTAAAAAAGATGACTAATATAGCTATTACTCTTATATGTAACATTGTTGTAGTATTATATTATACAAATTATACTAACAATTATTATATTTGATTATATTGAACAATTATATTAAAAGTTATATTAAAATATGTTAAATTATTATTATATTAAACCATTATCATCATCACCATTATTATTGTGACTATTATACTTTGTAGGACCTTTGATTTGAGTCATGCCATCAACGCTGCCAATTTGGATTTCCACCATTGTGTATAACTTACAGCGTCATCAAAGACCAGTTTCTCTCATACCATTACATGTGTGGCACGGGAGGTTAAAAATCCCTTGGGTCAGGTCAAGTGTAGGCTTGAGCTTTCTACCGACCAACTGTCTAACGGTGAAAACAAGACTATTCAGACTTATCCATAAATCTTCAAGAGAGAGTCAGCTGCGATCAATATAAAACAAATGACCTTCCGCATTTGAAGCGGACGTTCTAACGACTCTTCTATGCCGTTTCCTCACCTACAACCGTCGGCTCCAGGTCCACGAAGACGGCCCTTGGTATGTGCTTGTTGGCGCTCGTCTCACTGAAGAAGGTGTTGAACGAGTTCTCGCCGCCCATGACCTTCGTGGTGGCGGCCGTGACCCCGCAGTCGTCATGCATCAGGTGACCGTCGGGCTGGATGCCGTGTTCCAGGCAGTACAACTCCCAGCATGCATTGCCGATCTGCACACCTGCCTGGCCAATGTGGATGGAGATGCACTCCCTCTGTGAAGGGAGAACATGGTGAGGAGCATGCAACTGGCTTCTTGTTATTATTGACCGTTGAACTGCTTTGTGTGATCTGCATAATTCGTGACCCATTAGTAATACAGTATAACCCTGTTAAAACAAACTTGAAGGGACCCTAGAAATTTGTTTGGATTAACCGATCATTGGTTTAACCAAACGTTGGCTTTGTCTTTGACTTAGCAAAAAATGTGGGTGCATTATGAATGTAATATACAATGTATATGCACACTCTGATTATTGTTTTTTAATGTATATACAGTATTACCCCGTTAAACCATGCTTTGTTAACCCAAATGATCGGTTAATCCAAACTTTTTTCGGCGGCCCGGAAAAATACTACCATTTATCATATAAAAAAGTTGGTGGGGTCTCAGATGACCTTATAACCATGAAAGTTTGGTTTAACCGTACGGGAAGTGGCCTGGGGTCCGATAATTTTGTTTGGATTAACCGACTTTGGTTTAACCAACTTTTTTATATGATAAATGATAGTATTTTGCCAGCCACCAAAAAAAGTTTGGATTAACCGATCGTTTAGTTTAACCGAGCTTGGTTTAACGGGGTTATACTGTAGTAAAAACATGTTTCAGTTCTATTTGATAGAGGAAGTACATTCAACTTAGTCACTCCTGCAGCCGTTTTCCTGCGACACGGCCGCTCAACATCCCATAGGGAAAAGTGTCGGAAGGCTGGGTAATGGAAATAACCACAAATTTGCAATCTGATGTGTTAAATATATAGTTCAAATGCTTATTTATCACAGCCCACTACAGTAAAACCTCTAAATCGACCGACCTTGGGACCGACTTTAAATGGTCCATTTAGAGAGGTGGACGGTTTAGGGAGTTCGAACACCTACCCGGACGCGCCACGGACTAGCCACAGACCCAATCCGATCGCCCCAGACTGAGCCGGACCACCCCAGGACTACCCGTTGTATGCACGGAGTAGTCACGGATCAGTCCTGGACAAAAACGGGGCTCCTCCTGTGATGATCCGTTGTAAAACCGATTCCGTAGCGATCCGTGGTTAATGCGTGGTCATCCGGCAGTCCGGACTATCCGACAGTCCGTGCGTTGTCTGTGGCTCTGTCCGGTGCTAGCCTGGGCTAGTCCGGCTAAACTGTGGCTAAAAACGTGCTCTTCCGGTTTTCAAAAACACCCAGCCTGCCCTTGACGGGACACGAATACCCCCCCGGACAATTACCCGACTACCCGAATGATCACAGATTACACCGATGAAGCCGGATCGACCCCGATTGCATATTCCCCGATCGCCCTGGAGTTTTACACATTTTAAGACATCCGGGGCCGACCCCAGATGATGAGATAACCAAGACCAGCCACGATCACCACGGACAGCCAGCCATGATGAACTCGGATCACCAGGAACAGCCACGGAATGAGCCACAGCCCACCAAGGACCAGCCACGGATGACGCCGATCGGCCACGAGCAGGGGGGGGGTCACAGGCGTTCGTCCGGCCCATATCTGGGTAGGTGACCTGGCATAAAGCTGCCGAGTCCGATGAGAACATCAAATTTTCAAACCAAAACACTATCTAGATTTGATTCTATATAATTCAACTTAGAGCTGTGCACTTACATAACATTTGGTGCTGCATAGAAGGGCTATAATTCTTTGATTTAATAGAACCTGTTAGAACTGAAGTCTATGTGTCAGAGTTTTGGCGTGCTGCCAAAATTAATTTGCATGTTTAACGTCAAATACCTCCCAAGTTAGCCAATTAAAGTAAAAGTTAACTTTCAAAACTGACGTAGTGTAGATCATACCGAATCAGCAATGTCCGACAACTCAAAAGCATTGGACTATGCAACTTGAAGGGTCCGTTGAGTGGCGTTCAGCGCCCGGTCCGTTTCAGCGGCCTGTCGTCGGCTTCTGCGCATGCGCGGATTCTAAGAACATCTGCAAAACACCCTGGCCCTCGCCGGCTACAAGCCAGCTGTAACTATCGCTGGTGCCCGGCAGTGTTAGGGACCCGATTAGCCGAAATCTATTGAATGCGATCATATTTAACAGAATACATACTCAAATAATGAAATTTAATTAAATTAACCTTAACATTCCAGCGATATTTACGTAGCACTAGATCAGCGTCGAATCGCCGAGTGTAAACAAAACAAATAGCAGTGCTCGCCGCAACGTGCGAAAAATCCGCGCATGCGCAGAAGCCATGACAGGCCGCTGAAACTGACCGGCGCTGAAACCGCCACACCGTTTCAAAGTTGTCAACATGTTTCACGGTCGTACAAGCCTATGACTAGAGGGAGAGGTTTGAACAGTAAAGACAACTCTTTACATCATTTAATAATTTATTGTTTTCGCGGTTTTTGTTGTACATTAGTTCATTATTGGCGTTTTCCGCATCCACATCATCTAAGGTCATATCAGGATGCGGGCACCGAACTTGCAACATACACACCCATGGCTACTGCAATAGTGCCTGCTCCACTGGAGACCAAGCCGCTGCACATGATCCATTTCCCACTCAGTCACATATCCTGATCCTGAGCATAAGGCACCAAGGTCCTTTGCCATATTTCTAGCTCCTCAAGCACCAGCAGGAAGAGAGTGCGATATTAAAAATTTGTTTTAGTTTTGTTTATCTCGGCTGAATTCCGAACTCCCAACCTCTGCACAGGAAGTCTGTGCTCTACGATTCGAAGCACGCATCCGATCAAGCACGAGGGAACCTCTAACACCAATATCCATTACACTCCCTGTGCTAGGCACGCTCATGAAAGGTAATGCACAGGCACACACACACGCATACCCGAATGAAGCACAACATACGCATTAACAAACAAGGGGGTTTTTCAGAAAAAACACGCAACCACAAAAACTATTGCAAAACTAACAAATGGTATGCAACCTAAAAATCATGGATGCACACGGCAGCGTATCATAGGAACTGAGTATCTGCCATTTTCTGTTTTAGATAAATATATGTTGATCGCACCAACATACTAAGATGTGCAGTGTATGACAGTTCGCGAGTAGATACTGTTTAATTACTTGATTAAGCGGGAATTTTCAATCGCAGACAATTGATCTCTTCACTCCACCGCTCCTTGCCATATTACTAGCATGCTAAATGCTAGCAGTAGCGAAAAAATATGAATTCTCAGAAGTGATTGGTTTGACGCGACTACAATACAAGATTCACCCGTACAGCTGCAGTAACCACAGGAGGGTGCATACCAAACGCTTATGTAAAAGCTGGCGAAAAAACGGTAAAGAATTGAGAGCCTAATTTCACAAACTAAGTACAACAATTATTCTTTACACTGTTTTTATTAATAGCCCGCTACTTTTGATGAAAATATAAGATAATATCTAGTTTAATAAGAATGTAAAATGTGAAATCTACGGCGTCTGCGCCGCCATCTTGTCTTTTTGCATTCTCTTCCCCATTTCACCAAATCTGTGCCTACAAGGGTAGCCATTTGATACAGTAGCCACAGTTTCTAGGTGATGTATCCATACTAACGCTATTTCGCCCGTACTTTATATTAAGGCTGCTCTTCACCCTGTGTACAACACGTACCGGGTGAATCATTTATCTAGACTCACCAATGCTTGAACTCGGGGGTTTGAATCCTTTGACATACCAAACAGAAGGCATACACTCACTTCATGTGGTCACCACCCATTTGCGTCTGTCGTGAAATGTTGATGTTCATACTTTCGGCGGGTGGGGGATGAGGGAGGATCTGGAAAAGTAGTAATCTTTGTAGCTACTTGGAACGCTTTGAGAACTTTGAAGTGGCAGGCAGGCAAACCACCCGGAGTTTAAAACACAAGCAACGCAGACGAAATGGTGTTAGAAAGGTGGGACGTATCCCCGTATACACAGGGGCCGTATGCATGGAGTGGTGCTTAGCGAGCCAAAACTGGTTTGGACGGATTTCTAGTTTAGTGCAAAAGTCGCGAGTGCATGGATCACTGTTTACGAAACACAGCGAGTTTAAGGTCGGATATTTCTAACATCACTCCATAGCAGGTTAACGGACGGTGGTTAGGTACCGATTAGCCCAAATCTATTTCAATGCTATCTTATTACAGAATTACATACTCTAAAGTGAATTTTATCAAATTAACCCAAAATTTGAACCGATATTAACATCGCCGATGCATCGGCGGCGATATTACTATTGTCAAAACCGATGAATGTGAAACAAAACAAATTGCCGCCTACCGCCACCCGCCGCCTCGGTGCAATATCATTAGGCCCAAATCTTTGGAAGCATCCGTATGTGATGCCACATGATATCCCTTACTATTAAATAAACACAAAGCCTAGGTATGTTATTAAAATCATGCGTAAGAGTGGTTAATAGGGATCCACATATCCTAAGGCATACTACTGAACTACATATTGTCGAATCGTAATGCAAACTAGAAAAAACAAATCGCCATCGCCGCTTCAGCGGCGATATTGGGAAATAGCGGTGACTCGCCGCGCAAAAGGATCAGAGGGATTTCCAAATCTATAATAGCTGCACGTTAGCTACCAGCATCGGTTAGAGCGCCTGTGCATACGGCATGACATACTTCACGATGGCACGGGAAAGCTACGACGGTGTTACGCATCTAACACCACACGCGCACTAACACACCACGTCATGCATATGGGCCCCAGCAGAACACCACAGAACGCCAAGTCCAGCCCACTTGGCAATTACTATTGTACCAACACAACAACTGTCCATTCCTACAGATTTGAAGATTATTTTGCACGGGTTAGATCTTGCTTGATTGTTGGTGTCGGGTTGGATTAGAGGTGATACGCGGGTTGGTGGGTGGGTAAGGTGAAGGCTTAGATAAGGAAACACGCTCACAAAAACCCAAACAGCATGAATCGAGCACCTGTTGTAGGACGAGCAATTAGTCAACTTACATGCTGTGCTTCGACGACGTTCACGTGAATAAGACGCGTTTTGGTGTGTGTGTGAGAGATGAGTGCGTGTGCGTGTGTGTGTGCTGGCGCATGCACACAGGAAGCAACGCGTCACATGCGCGGACTGTGCGGAGACATGGGCTAACAACCCACCCATACACTCTCCCAGCACCTTCTGCCAGCAGGTGTTATGCGTGTTCTATTCTCGCAGACACCTCTGCTGCGGGCGAGGCCGTGCTGGTAGAGGCTCATTGTTTGTGAATTGCTTCTGCGAACTGACTGTGATCATTAGTTAAGTTGCATACTCCGATGGTATTTTGAGTTCTGAAAATTTTTTTTTTTTTCTGAGATAAAATAATCAACATTAGGATTTGGATGTTATTATGTACCTTACTTTAGCTTGAAGTAACTTTCATTTAAGTGGCTAACTTTTGAGATATTTTAAGTGGAACCATGCAAATTAATTTTGGCAAGCTGAGTCAAAACTCTGACCCCATAGGCTTCTGCAGTAATGGGTTCTATTCAATTGCCTCGGTATTTCCTTCTAATTGGTGCCAAATGTTAAATAAAAGTGCACACGATATCTACAGTAAGATATGAGAATCAATTCTCTTGAGATAAAGTTTTGGTGTTTATGAAAATTATGATATTTCATTGGACTATGCAGACTAGACTTTAAAAGGTTGTCCACGTGAGATGAGTGTGGTGAAAGATATATGCCTACGACACATATACAAGTGTCTACGCATAGCGTATGTGAGTTTGTTTGTTGTTGTCTTACGTCCTAGCAACATCTAAGTCATATCAGGATATACAACAATATAAATATATAAATTACACCCATTAAATACACACATATTATAATATGTATATATATACCTATGTATAATATATATATATATATTAAAGTACACACAGTATATATAAACACATATATATGTATATATAGTGTAGTGTCTGCACCAGACCTCTCAGGCAAGTAACCACATAGACAGGTAGGCATGGGAGGTGTTGATATCAGGAGCCTAGGTGGTGTAATGGTTAGCACACTGCCCGGAATGCAAAGAGATGTGGGTCGAGTCCCGCTCTAGGCACGGTATTTCCATTTTCATACACCCCCATGACCATGGTGCCGTGACCAGGATCTGCGTACAAGCGTTGCGCAGTATGGTTGTTGAACCTATCCCCTGTGTATGTATGTGTTAGTGCTAAGCCTGTATGTATGTAATTGTAAGCATTACAAGATTACAATTTCCAGGGGACGAGTGTATGGTCTGCCTGACCTGCTCAGGCAAGTAACCACAATAGACAGGTTATGCGTGGGAGTGTGTTGATATCAGGAGCCTAGAGTGGGTGTAATGGTTGCACACGCCCGTAATGCAAAGAGATGGACGGTTCAGTCCCGCTCTAGGCACGTATTTCCCATTTCATCACCCCCTGACAATAGTATAGTTATACGAATCTTACCTGGGTCATAGATGATGGATAACTGTTGTTTTCCCGAGGTAGAAGCCTCGTAGACGTGAGCTAGGGAGAAAGAAGGCATGTGAGGAATCCCAGCACTTTTTTTAAAACCAACCTTATTTCAGGATAAAAATGAACTTTCAATACATGGATACTAGATACAAATCATTTCCCGAAATGGAACACCAACGGATAGACGAGGCCAGGCGTGGTGTGGGCCTCCTAGCCCACGTCCTACCCGAGGCTTCTAACTCTGGAAACCCAACAGTTATCCCTCATCTATACCCAGGTAAGATCGAATAACTATACAAGTTTTACCTCGCGTATACAGCCTCAAGCTAGCTCAGCTAGGGAGACCTTACCTAATTCATTTTTTATCCTTAATATCATCCTTCGATATATAATATCCAACGTTTATTGTTCTCACCTATCTTGTTAGTTGGCCTACACCTTTGCAATGCCCGGTAGGCATTACTAGTCGCTTGTTGTGAATGTCTTTGCCACGACAAACCGTCTACCAGCCCTTCATGCGCTAGTATTCGTTCACAGAAATACCTAGCAACCGTCTTGGAGACCAGGGGCCCCACTCTAGTTTGAGTGGATGAGTATTTGCTCGTATCACCCAGCCAATTTCAACACCAGTAGATAAAGGGTCCCTAACGTGTTCGATTTAAGCAATTGTGCTAAATCCAACGTAGCTGTTTCATGTCTATTTCTAATCCAGTTTCAAGACAAGCAACAATCTCTGTCCTCTGTGTCTCGTTTACTCTAATAACAGAACCGCGACCTTAAAACTATTGTTTTATATCTAACCCACGAGTTGTGAGGCCAAGCCCTGAAACAACTTAAAATACTCTAGACACATCCCAAAACCGACTATACGTTGGTTTTGGAGGATTCCTTTGCATAAATTGAACGAAGTAGATAACAAAGACCATAATGTTTTCAACTGTTCGCCATCAATTCTAGGTAATATGATTGATAACGCACATCTGCGCATTGACCGACCCAAAAGATAGTCCTTCATCCCTAGAGAACGAAGAAAACGAGCCTACTTGTGAATTGCTTTGCATTTGTTGGCTTACCATTTCCATTAACAAACCAATGTACACCCCTTTCCTTAAATAGATGTGTACATTTAACAGTTCCTGGCCGCCAGGCATCAGATACCTATCCTATTCCAGTAATTTTTCGTCCAAACCAAAATTGCCTGCAGCTGTTCACCTTAGAAAAGGAATGCAATAGGGGCGTCGTTGACACGTCGCCGTGAACCACAGCGGCCCGTGGGTGTTAGTTTCCCGAGTTCTTGGAATCGTATTGTTCTTTGCCAAGTTTGAAACAGCTGCACCAAGTTGCGTGTCCCATCACGGGCACCACCAGTAACTCCTGTGTCCTTTCCAAACCGATTTCTCCTGACACTCGGATGGATAAGGCTAACGGTGGAAAATATAAAAATAATTATTTTCCAGTAATAGCAAATGCATCTCACCTTCCAAGCCTCCGGTTCAGGAGGCCAAGAAACATAACAAGGTAATTTGTTATTATTTCGTGATGCAAACAAGTCCAACTTACAGGTGTACCTCCATTTTTCCACAAATGAATTAAACAGGTGTAGAGAGAGACCATTCTAAATGGTCATGAAATTTCTACTTAAATGGTCTGCAAGTGTTAAAAATTTTGTGACCCTGGAATATCGCTACAGTCCAGCAGAACCTGTTTGAGCCTGTGCCCAGTTCCAAATCAGTTTACAGACAAACTGATTGCAAGGCTTTCATTTGTTCCACCCGTGTTTACACGAAAATATACCATGGCAGTAGTATTAATCAGTTAGTATTCTAACTTGTGATTATGTATCTTTGCTAAACTACATAAACCCAGATAATAGCACGCAATTCTAGCGCATTAATATGTCTGATTTTTTCATCATCAAGCCATCTACCACCTGTTGTGCCCATCCTCGATAGCTCCCCAACCTTCTAACGAAGCATCATAGTAATTACCGTATTAGGTTTCCGCCATACGGGATTGGATTTGGTGAAACTTGGCTATATTGTTAGCATCACCAGCAATATCCGTAGCCCATCTGCGAAATAAACATCTTTCGCTCAAAATTCCCTTTAGTTTGTGTTAACTGCACAATATTTATCCTATTTCTAGAGAATTAATATGGGGCCTTCCCATAGAATAGCGGTGCAATACAAATCAATTAATCCCAATAGGACAGCGACCTGCCAAATTTAGGTTTTGGTAACTTAATAAGCTGGGTCGCTGAGATTCATAAAATATCTAGTTTTTGCGTCTGTATCGACACGAAAGAGACTGTGTATTCAGAATAAACCCTAAACATTTGAGTTGTTTTGTTGGTTTAAACACTGACTTTGTGAGATGTACATAAAACCCCAATTTAGTAAGTAATGCACATTAATCCAAAAACTGCTTCTCACTATCAATTGTGTCTGCCTTGCAAAAATAAAGAATCATCTAAGTATGATACATTATAAGACCCTTCGCGCCATTACTGAGGCAAAACAGGTTTAAGCAGTTTAGTAAATAAACGAGGCAACAAGCTAAACCATTCGGCATGCCACGTAAACTCATAGAGTTGGTTATCCCAAAGAACACCGAAAAATTCCGGTCTTCTTCTCTATGGGAGCGTAGTATAATAATGCATCTGTAAATCAACACTAGCCACCCACGCATCTGGCTTAATCAGATCGCGCGCTGTAACTAGCGCACCATTTAAAATGTCGATATTCAACCATTTTATAGGATTGTTAAATCCAGGATCATTCGAAACCTCACCATAGGGCCTTTGGTCTCGAGAAGATGATTGAAATAAACTCTCCTGACAACAATAAGTCACTTTTTGTATAATCCTTTCGCGCAAAGAATTTTTGTACCTTGTAGTTAGTGCCTCTCGTCAAACGGTTCAATGTTATAAGGAAAAGGTTCCTGCCTTGTACCGGAATTTGGTAGAACAGGAAATAACACCCCTAACTATTTGAAAATTTATTCCTGGTCACTAGTAATTTTGTGCCACTCAGAATAAGAATATAAAAAATACTACCACAAAGTTTGCTTACAGTTTTGTGTGTTTTAGAGGCTGGTATGGACTTGTAACCGTTTGTTTTCAACCTCTACTTGACACGCCCCTGGGGAAGGGTCGGCAGTTGACACCTCGGCCTAAGTGCCGTGCGGTGTTGTCGGTCCAGCCTGAGCTGCGCTCCCGGCCCCGAAAAGCTTGACACGAAGTTTGAACCGGTCTGGTTCCCCCATGGTGAACCGCCGTGACGAAAATCCACTCGTGACCTTGTGAAACGAGAGTTTCCTGTTTCTTCTTACCATCCATGTTTTTGCCACTCTTGCTGCAGTTTCTACGTCTTATAGAGGTATTGTAGTTGACCGACAAACATTTGTGTTATCTAAGGTTTCCCTTAATCGGCGCGGAGACAAGAAAAGTGAAACTCTTTCCCCATCAGCTATAAGTAACCTTCTTGAGCGAGCACTTCTCTTGCCAGCATCTGTGCAAACTGACTTGAAAACATTTCATATCTTCGATATGAGAAAAACGAGTCAGTACCTCCGCCGTTCCGCATGGCAATACTTCGTCCATCGTCTTAGCCAAAGACGAGAACTTGTTTTCTCGTTGCCTCTGTTTGCTACAAGGAGCAATATGCCTTTAGGGTACAACAGCACCGCCTTATGCACAATGTGCAACACACCTCAAATCTCTTACGCGTCTCTCCCTTCATCTTGACATCTCGATCCATCTCCTTAATGATGAGTTGGGAACACCTTTAATGCCGTTAACTCATACAGATAACTTAAACTAATCTCCGCCGGTCTTAAACCGTGGCGGAAATGCCATTAATGTTCTCACGCATAAGCGTAGTGGTCTTCACACGCTTAGCCTTGCTTCTCGACTTCTTAGACCCTTTTGCCAATGGCAGCATAGACACCTCATATTGGGCGCGTCTGAGTCCGATTCCGTGGACGAGTCCAGAAGAAGAAGAAACTTTCCACTTCTTCTTCTTACTTGGACTTGTGTTGCCGCTTTCTTTGCGAAGCCCAGTCTTTCCTTCCTCTCCTTGTAACTCATCACCCGAAGAAACAATGTTTCTTCTTCTTTCTCCGTTTAGGAGAAGGAGGAGAGCCCTAAGCTCCATCGCTGAGTCTGTGTCGGAGAAATCCTCCAGAGAAGACTCTTCTTGCACACTCGGCATTCGCCGTTTACGAGACACCGGTGGTTTGAGAGCCAGTTGGAGAAAATGCTATGAAACTCGGAGGTACGCCTCAACTAAATATTGGGGAGTCTATAAAAGAAACCCAGGATCATCCCCAACAACACCCTCTATTAGGGTCCGAGGGAATCTCCACAGGAGATGTGACAATGCCAACATCTCTACCCGTGTGTAAACAGGTGTCGATAGAACAAAGGTTTCGGTTCGTAACACAAAGCAATGCATTGTTCTACCCATATTGATAAAAACACTAATCTTGTCCTAAATGGACCTAAGAAAGTTCTGAACTTTCATATCTAGATGCTAAAATGCATCATAAACAAGCTAAACCAAAGTTTTGATTACTACTTACAGTTATTAAGCTTGTTGTAGACAAAGTTTGCCGGAGCAACTCAACAAACGTCCCCCCGTTGTGAGTTGTTTATGCTAATTGCTGGACCAGGATGTGCTTTCTTCTCCCTAGCCTGCAGCTAGTCTGAGGCTTTATACCAAGGTAAAATATATATATATACATATATATATATATGTGTGTGTGTGTTTTGCAACTGTATATATATATCTATAAATATGTGCTAATGCCACTGTGTGTACATATTCAATGCTTGCAAAACATAATGAATGGACTCGATGACAATTTATACTAAAACAAAACAATAACAACCACAAACACTAAGTCCGTCCACGTCAAAGTACATCAGCCCCATTTCCTGAGGATCATAAACAAAATATTGTCGGGACAAGTAATTAAACACAGACAACTCTCGATATCCAGACCCCCTTTATTCACCAACTATTTCCTACAGATATATACAAGTTCCATTCCACAAAGCATGCACCTTTAATGACGTCATTAGCAGTGAGTGTTCCAGTTTGAAGGTTTTTTGTGTGTTTTTTTTGTACATTAGTTGTCTAAGCAGGGGAAATTCAGTCACAGACGACTGGCCTTCCTCATTCCACTGATCCTTGCCCTATCCTATTAATGCCGAGAGTCTGGCCAGGAAGCGACACGTATCAATTTTTAAGTCATTGGTTTGACTCGACCAGGATTCGAACCCACGATCCCACGATCTACCAACACGGGAGACAGACGCTCTAACTCATTTGGCCATCCCGTCTGAATGTCGTCCCTTCCCGTTTGTTGAGGTTTTATGTCATAGCAACATACATGGTCATAACAGGACGTGCACCGACTTGTGGCAGTGCGCACTCATGGCAACTTTACAGTTATGCCCCACTGGGAGATCAGTTCACCAACACCAAGACACGATATCCCACTCAGTTACAGTATCCTGATATTGAGCCAACCATTTCTACCAATGCCTGGTGCTAGGTTAGGTAGCAACAAGTATCACTCTTGTACATCATTCGCTTGACTCGGCCAGGATTTGAATTCCCGACTTCCCGCACCGGAAACCTGCGCTCTACCGATTGGGCCACCACATCAGTTGTCAGCCATGGAAGTCTGATTGCAGACTGATTGCATACAGGGGCCATATGCATGGGTCGGTGTTAGCGAGCCAAAACGGTGTTTGGCGGGAATCCCTCGTTTAGCGGCGAAAAGTGGCATGCAAGAGTAAGTGATAGGCCTAACACCACAAGCTTAAACTAGGTTAAGCTAAACCAGATACATAGCAGGTTTACAGGCAGTGTTAGGTATCGATTAGGCCCAAATCTATTCAATGCTATCATATTTAACAGAATTACATACGCAATACGTGAAATTTCATCAAATTAACCCTAAATTCGAAGCGATATTAACACTGCAGCTACATCGGCGGCGATATTAATATTGTCGAATCGACGAATGTACACAAAACAAATAGTGGCGCTCGCCGGATACAGACTCAGCAATAACAAGGCTGCTGGTTCCCGGCCGCGGATCGGCGGCGATATTGTGCAATACCAGTGCTTGCCAGCAACAGGCTCACCAGTAACAAGGCTGCTGGTTCCCGGCCGCCGAATTGGCGGCGATATTGGGAAATAGCGGTGCTCGCCGTGAACAGGCTCAGCAGTAATATTGGGAAATAGTGGTGTTCGCCGGAAACAGGCTCAGCAGTAACAAGGCTTGCTGGTTCCCGGTGGGTGGAGAAGGCAAGAGATTTCCCAAATCTATAAATAACTTCACGTTTAGCTATAATGAAAGTGTTACGCGCCCCAACATGCCGCGTGACCGGACTCCCTACCTCGGCGATAGCTAAACAGTGTCAGGTTGTAACACCAAACGCTGCTAACACCGGGTCATGCATATGGCCCCAGCTGTCAGTGACCATGGCACACTGGCCGTATTCGATTGTGTCAATTCGAACCATTCGGATCATCCGAGTCGTCAGAATTTCAAATAGAACACCCCGAGGTGAACCTAAAAATACACGGGCCGTGTGCAAAATGACCCGACCCCAATGACCCACGTCTTGGCTGGGGGATGTCCGGACCATTTGTGCTGGTACCTGTAGTGAGAGCCTGTACTAAAATGGACATATAACAAAACTATGCAATCATAAAATGCTGTACATCCTTTCTTGCTGAAGTTTATTTTTGTTTTTATTCCTCTGAATAACATGTTGTCAGTGCTAATGGAATGGTCTTCCAGCCCTAATGACAATTGCCACTACACAGTAAACAAATCTACAACAATATATAGATAGACAATTACAGGGAAATAAGCAAAACATCGGTACATGAATGATACATAAAGAAGAAGAAGATAAGAGAAAAAAGAAACATATACGGGGAGGTAACTATGTTAGACTAGTATGGTAAGCGGTAGTAGTTATATTGGTTATTTAAAAAAAACACCAACATGTCTTGAATTAAGGCACCATTTTCCCGCCCCGAGCGCATTCGTTTATTAAACCCGAGTGTGTAGGATATGCGCATGAGCAAACAAATGATTCGGATGATCCGAGGTGATTGGACACTTTGACAAACACCAGCAACCAATCGGCGACCAGTCCATGACCACTCGCTTACTGCTCACCAACCAATCAGCGACTAGTAATGAGGTTATGACGATGTTGACTCTTCAGTGACCAGATGAATATGATTACTGAACCCGGAGATCTATAGACCCTTTTGATTTAATCTCAAAGAGGTTGGTGATCGATCGGCACTTGATCTGCAATCGAACGCCGATCACTACTATGCCAATCCCCAACCAATTGCAAACCAATTAATCGTACAACCAATCGCCGACTGATCCAATTGGTCGCAAGGTTGTCGATTTTTGTGGGGCTTAAATGTTGTTGATGTCACATTAGTTAGAAGTAACTTTGCTTTAAAATGCACAAATTACGAGATATTAGAAGTGTAAACATATGAAATTAATATCGGCATGTCCAAACTCTGACATAGTAGGCTTCAGCGATAACAGCTTATATTACATTAACTTACTAAAACCCGTCTATGCAGCAACAAATACTTAATAAATGCATCAGTACCTAATTTGGATATGTAGGTTCAAATTTTGACATGTGTTTTGCTTTTGAAAATCTCATGCTTTTATCGGACTATGCAACTTGAACAAAATTGTAACATTCCAGAAAGATCAATCAGGTTACACTTAGAACAGGCTTTTTGAGCCCAACCCCAGTTGGAAGAAGAGGGATTACTCTTCTCAGCACCATTAGACTGAGATAGTACTCTACGGTTACTGTCAGCAGTTCCTTCCCTTCCCCGTGTGATGTCACACAGGGAAGAAAATGGTGGAGTTACCTAGTTTCTAAGGACTATTCAAAAGGCTTCACATTTACCTTAAAGGAGCCCGGTGTAGCTCGTGGAGACTAGAACAAATGATCCAAGCACAACGTTGCTAGCTTTTTCTGTTTATATAACCAAATGTATGTGGGGGAGTGGGAGAGTCACTGCACATCTGGACTGGGTCAGGGAGATTACTGAGGTCAGGAGGTCAGTTGTGAGGCTGGTACTCCAGCTACTGTTTTGAAAATTGCTGGGTGAGAGTGGTGAGAAGGCAGAGTAACATTTAGGCATTTCATTATCCTTAGAATACTACATACAGTAAACATATTGTCTATAATATAAAATATTTGTCAGTACAATTTCAATGCATTATTTACTTACAGTGATTATAATGTTTTTTTTAAATGAATGTAAAAGGTAAAGAACCAAACGGGAATTGAACCCCAAACTCCAGATTACAAGTTCCACACTCTAACCACTAGACTAGTAGGCCTTGAAATACTTTCAAAGTCTGTAGGCATTCCCCGGCCTATGCTGCTCAAACAGCTGAGACTGCTCATTAGGGGCGTAGTCGATTAACACGACCCGGGTGACTTAGGTCACCCGATTTGCTAGAATTTCAAATCGAACACCGCGAGTGGAGTTGACAAAAACACGTGCAGTGTGCAAAACGACCTGACCCCAGTAACTAGGGTCACTTTGGCTAGGAACAATGACGTCGCATGCCTGGTACCATCCTGCAGGATAACAGCTACCAGTATCAGTCCTACATGTTTTTTGTTGTTGTAATAACACAGATTAATGAAATGGAAATATAACTAAACTATGCAATCATAAAATACTTTAAATCCTATTTTTATGTAGCTCTATCGGTTCTTTAAAAAAAAAAAAAAGGTTTTGGATTAAGCCACTATTTTTTCCACCCCGAGCATGGAGAAGCGTATTAAATTATTTGACCCGAGTTTGTAGGATGTGCGCATGCGCGAAAACGTGGCTCGGGTGACCCGAGTTGATTAATCGATTACGCCCTAGTAGTCATTAGGCTGAATGACACTAGTAGCCACAAATTGTCCCCGGTACCATGATTGGAGTAAATAACTCCCAGTGGATGCTTGGTTCACACCATGTACATTAAAACTGCTCACAATTCATCATGATAGTTGTTAATAAGTAAAGTTCTCTTGGTCTCGTTAATGTTCTTTTAAGCTAACATATATAATCAGGCATTGCCTGAAACTTGGCACTAAACTGTGACATGGAAAGCAAATTTGAAAACCTTCCAAATAATAGCAGAACACATTCCAAATATTATCAGAATCAATTTCATATGAAGGTTTACATGTTTCATATGTCAGAGTTGAAAAAAAGAAGCTATTCCACCTTTTGATTTTGATCTTATACAAATTGAGCAATATGTTAATATCACTTGTGTAACATTGAAAACAAACACATATCCAGAACATCATGTTAACACATCCAACAAATTCAAACAAGATTTTATTGATTACAGTTAAGCAAACAAGATTACATCTTACACGAAAAAAGTTTAAACAAAGTTTTAACAAGTCTGAGTAAATGCATGATGTTGATGTGTAAATTTTCACATTTTCACTTTAGCACAAAATCATGAAAGCATAATTTTGATAAATTTTGTGGGATAGACAGATTAAATACATGTAGTGATGCTAACATACTTAACACACAGAGGCAACAATAATCATTTGACTTGCTACCAACAACAAAGGAAGAATTAATTATCACCATTATAATATGGAAACAAAATATGTGATGCCAAGTTTCAGAGATTGACCCAGTCTACACTAGTATTCAACGACCCCTGCCATTCGTGAACATCTCAGCTAGAAAGAAACAAGCACTTGGTTCAACATATCCAACTCATTTATTCTGAAGCACCTTGGGTACCAAGACAACTGTTGCTATTTTCATGAAGGCGTCAATGAGAGATGTAGGCAGGATGCTTATGATGATGATTAGGTTTGCAATCAGGCTGACCGGGTAATGGAGTCGTGGCCTCCGAGCAAACAGAGCATGCTGGTAGGCATCGACAACGCTATCCAAGCAGGGGTTGGCTGTTCCTGTTACAGACACAAAATTGTCGAAAGCTGAAAATTAAAATTAAAAGCGCATTAAATATTAGGAATCGCTTCAAATGACTAAATGCAGTTTGAGTTACGGTTTGCTCTTATTTGAGGATGGACTGAAAGTGGTTGGTTGTTGTTATATATCCTACCAACATCTAAGGTCATATCAGGATGGGTACAACTTTTGACAGTGCGCGACTTTATAGTGCTGGCCAACTGGGAGACCAGGCCGCCTAGACCATGACCAGATATCCCACACAGTCATATTATCCTGATACAGCATAACCCTGTTAAACCAAACTTGAAGGGACCCTAGACATTTTTTGGGATTAACCGATCATTGGTTTAACCAAGCTTTGGCTTCGACTTTGACTTGGCTTGGCTTTGGCAAAAATGCAGGTGCATTATGAATGCAACATACAATGTATGTGGACACTTTTATTCTTGTTTTTATGTGTATACAGTATAACCCAGTTAAACCAAGCTCAGTTAAACCAAACGATCGGTTAATCCAAACTTTTTTCAGCGGCTTGGCAAAATACTTGCATTTATCATATAAAAAAGTCTGAGATGACCTTACAACCACATGAAAGTTTGGTTTAACCACACTGGAAGAGGCCTGAGGCCCAACAATTATGTTTGGATTAACTGATGATTTGGATTAACCGACTTTTGTTTAGCCAACTTTTTATATGATAAATGGTAGTATTTTGCTGGGCCGCCGAAAAAAGTTTGGATTAACCGATCGTTTGGTATAACCGAGCTAGGTTTTACGGGGTTGCACTGTACTGTGCTGACCAGTCCATGTCCTATCCTAATAATGCTGAGCGCCAGGATAGGTAGTGACAAGTATCAATGTTATGTCATTGGTTTGACTTGGTTGGGATTCGAACTTCCGACCTTTCGCACGGGAAGCCAGAGCTCTACCGATTGGGCCACCCGGTCCAGTAGGACTGAAGCCGCGACCTGGGATGTTCACATACCAGGAAGTGGGGCGACGGTGCCACCCAGCACTAGACTTCAGTGTACGCCCCCCACTTTAAAGTTGCTTTGAACATATAACCACCTGGATCCTAATAATCACACTAAGGTTTGCCGTCCTGATATGACCTTAGATGTTGCTAGGACGTAAAACAACAACAAACAAACACTAAGGTTTGTGTTCTACATTTGCTTCTGAATTATGCTGAAGTGGCCTTTCAAATATTACGAAATGCTATTTCTGGCAAAGTTAATACCCTTTCACACTATGACGCATCGCGCAAGCGTCCACCGATGTAGGTGATTGTGTGCCAGTACATCAGTGTACGTCGATATGCGTTACTCAAACTTTACGCTTCATTATGCGTATGTCGATGTATGTCAAGATATGTCAAGATATGTCGATATACGGCGTCGCTCGTTAAGGGGTTGTGAAAGTTTTGTGCATGCACAAAACTTTTGACGTTTGACGTGTGGCTTTTACATTGGCCGTACGTTATGTATATGTTAGGCATACGTCGATGTACGTTGTTCACTATGTAGCATTACGTTGATCTATGTCAGTAAGGCAGAGAGCCAGTGGAAATGTACAGTCCGCATATTGACAATGTATTGACAATGTATGGATAACGTACTTCTAACGTAGTCTAACGTACGTCAAACATACGTCTAAGGTATGTTTTGCATTTCTCCACCATGTCTTGATGTATGTAACGTATAAGGCGTAGTTCTGGTGATCGAATTACGTATATAACATTCACTGGCGTTCTGCGAGCGTACCTTGAGCATAATACAAGCATTTTTCGCTGGGAGGCACATTAGCTATACATTGGCCATATGTTGGCCATACGCTCTGCTATGTTGCATATATGGTATGTATACATCCAACTTTGCCTCGCGCGCCGAAAAATTCAACGCATCTCGATGTTTGAAAGTGATTTTAGCTGTTGCCCACACGATTGTGCGATGCGTCATAATGTGACAGGGCCATTGTAACACTCTGCAACACATGACCACACACCTCACATAATGCTTAGACCTACATCCCTACCCTCTTAAGCACTACGTAATATTTTAATAACCCCCCCAATTAAAATATCACTTCCTGTATGTGTTGCAGTGTGTTTCACTCCCACCCAAGATCATTAGCTAATATTTAAATTGTTTTAATTGCTAAATTTGATCAATTTAATTTGTTTTTATTTATTTACATTCAATTATTTTCGTACTTTCATTTTTCTTTTTTTTTAAATGTATGTCATTTAAATGCTGTGAGCTAACTTTGTTTTGATGTATCTTCTTGTCCCTTAGGATAGTGAGTGCCCAATGACCTGGACTCACATCTCTGGAGGTAGTCCTCTCCATACTCCTCTCTTAACTCAGGAGTGAGCCGGTCCCACTGCGCTCTGAGCTTCTTCAGATGGAGCTCCTTGTTTACTATGTGGGTCATGTAGAAGGCCGGTTCAATGATGTGCACACTGATGCCCCAGATATATAGTGACCGCCTGTTAATGTGAAATGAAACGATGGTGAAAAGATGTACAGTACAACCTCTCTAAATCGACCGACCTTTGGACCAAAATTAAGTGGTCCATTTAGGGAGGCGGTCGGCTTAGGAAGTTAGAATATGGTTGCAATGATATTGTTGGGATCCAAATAAAGCACTTGATACAGGGGAGTGGTCGATCTGTGGAGGTGGTCGGTTAGGGAGGTTTTACTGAATGCTTTATTGGACTTAGTTGGTTATGGGGTAAATAGTATACACTTATCTTAGATAGAGTTTAAATTTTGTTGTGTGTGTGGAAGTCTTCTCCATTTCTTTTGGGTATTACTTTCTTTCAAGTAGATTTATAAGTGAAAGTTCATCAATAACCGCTCACAGTTGCTCTTCTGCAAGCCACTGAGCCTATCAGAGTGGTTCAATAAGAGGCTACAAAGTGACTTCAATAGAAGGCTACTAAGTAACTTTGATAGGAGGCCCCCTAAGTGAGTGCTAAGTGACTTAAATAAGAGGCTGCAAAGTGATTTCAATAAAAAGGAAGGTAACTGAGTCTAATTGACTTTAAAAAGAGGCTTGCTAAGTGCGTTCAACAACACACTGCTAACTGACTGCAATAAGATGCTGCTAAGTGATTCAATAACAGGCTGCTAATTGACTGCAATAAGAGCCTCCTAAGTGTGTTCAATAACAAGCTGCTAATTGACTGCAATAAGAGCCTGCTAAGTGCATTCAATACCAGACTGCTAAATGACTGCAATAAGAGCTTGCTAAGTGTGTTCAATAACAGATTTCTAACTGACTGCAATAGGAGCCTGCTAAGTGAGTTCAATAACGGACTGCTAACTGACTGCAATAAGAGCCTGCGAAGTGTGTTCAATAACAGACTATTAACTGACTGCAATAAGAGCCTGCTAAGTGTGTTCAATAACAGACTGCTAAATGACTGGTATGCAGGTATTGCAGGTATTGCAACACCTCAGGGAGTTTGACGCCCCTGCCCTGCAGAGTTGTAAACCACTGCCTTGTGGTACAGGTTCTTGACAGAACTGAAGGCTAAGGGAGCAAACCCTAACAGAAAACCATGTCACTGTGGCAGCATTAAGGGCGGTTGATGTATGGAACTCCCAACATCTCCCGACCAGCCACTGCAGGGACAAATAGTTTTGCGCCTGTCTTGACATGTTCTTGCCGGTGTGAAACCTCTATTTGCTCCCCGAGAGAGTGCCGCTGGTAACTTGCAAAAGCCAGCAGCACTTCAACACTTTTGCAGGCAGCTTTCATGAAATGTACCTAAAGCTGAGAGACATTAAGACTGACTCATGGAGATCATTCTCACAGCAGATAGCTAAATGGAGAGTGGCAGTCAAGTAATGAAAGCAGTCTTTGTCGCATTGCAACCGACAGCATGATGATGATGAACTGACTGCAATAAGAGCCTGCGAAGTGTGTTCAACAACATACTGCTAATTGACTGCAATAAAAGCCTGCTAAGTGCTTCAATAACAGACTGCTAACTGACTCAATAAGAGCCTGCTTAGTTTGTTCAATAACAGACTGCTAACTGACTGGAAAAAGACCCTGCTAAGTGTGTTCAATAACAGACTGTTAACTAACTGCAGTAAGAGCCTGCTAAGTGAGTTCAATAACAGACTGCTAACTGACTGCAATAAGTGCCTGCTAAGTGTGTTCAATAACAGACTGCTAACCGACTGCAATAAAAGCCTGTTAAGTGTGTTCAATAACAGACTGCTAACTGACTGCAATAAGAGCCTGCTAAGTGTGTTCAATAACAAACTGCTAACTGACTGAAATAAAAGCCTGCTAAGTGTGTTCAATATCAGACTGCTAAGTGACTGCAATAAGAGGCTGCTGGGTAAGTGACCACCCACCTGAGTGCGTATGAGAGTCCTTCCGCTGCATACTTGCTGGCACTGTATGAGATCTCAAAGCTGGTTGCCTGGACACCAGCGATACTCGTCATGTTGACAAGACGCCCACGGCTCTGCTTCAACAGTGGGAGGAAGATGCGTGACACCTCGGCCATCCCGAACACATTCACCTCAAAGGTCCGCTGGAAGTCACGGCGTGTGAGGAAGTCCAATGGACCGCCTTCCATGCTGACCCCAGCATTATTCACTACGCCCCACAGCACTGCGGTGAACAGATTAGTAATCAGTGCTGTGAGGGGAGCATGCACAAATTAGGTCATGGTGAAGGGGGGTGGGGGGGGGGGACTGTCTTGTTGCGCGTGTTAAGCATGGTCTGGGGTAGATAAAATATTCACCCCCAATCTGAGTAAGAACTGCTTGGATAGGAATCAACTGTAACCAAGCTATAGAGGGCCTGGTTCCAGCATTCACCATTTATCTATATTGGCGTAGAGTTGATGTACTGGAAGAGAATGCGAATAAACCCAAGATAACAGCTCCTGGATGCTGTCAATCGGACCTTAAGTTTATTTATCTACATAATTTCATCAATTATTGACTTCAAAAGTAGCGGGCTGTGATGGATGAGCACTTGAACAATCCATTTAGTCTATTAGATTGTAAATCCATGTGCTTATGGCCATAACCCAGTCTTACGACACTTTTAATATAAGGTTATTTAGCTGTCCAGGGCTCTGGGAGTAATTAGGTATGGGGAAATTATTCCAATAGGCCATACACAGCGTTATACAAATACTGTCAGGTTACTGGGTTATAATGATAGTTACACCAATCTCCAATCTTGATATATCCCTCACATAATTATCTTTCATACCCCACTACCTTTGGAATGCAGAATTACTGGAGTCATGTAAATTAATAGACTATGAATGTTGGATGGAAAGAATCCAATAGCCATCATTTTGCAAGCTGTTTTCGTACTGTGACATTCTCTTCCAGTTCAACTACTCTACACCAATATGGATTAACAATGTTGCCTGGAACCAGGGACCCTTGCCAAAATAGTTTTTGCTTGGATTCAAACATGGTCGTCGTTCATTCCTATGGAGGTAAATATTGCATCCAGGTACTGGGTGTTTGGGTAAGTTGGTGGGTGCAGGGTGTTTGGGTAAGTTGGTGGGTGCAGGTTGTTTGGGTAAGTTGGTGGGTGCAGGGTGTTTGGGTAAGTTGGTGGGTGCAGGGTGTTTGGGTAAGTTGGTGCGTGCAGGTTGTTTGGGTAAGTTGGTGGGTGCAGGGTGTTTGGGTAAGTTGGTGGGTGCAGGGTGTTTGGGTAAGTTGGTGGGTGCAGGGTGTTTGGGTAAGTTGGTGGGTGCAAGGTGTTTGGGTAAGTTGGTGGGTGCAAGGTGTTTGGGTATGTTGGTGGGTGCAGGGTGTTTGGGTAAGTTGGTGGGTGCAGGGTGTTTGGGTAAGTTGGTGGTTGCAGGGTGTTTGGGTAAGTTGGTGGGTGCAGGGTGTTTGGGTATGTTGGTGGGTGCAGGGTGTTTGGGTAAGTTGGTGGGTGATTGAACAGGGTGTTCAGGTGTTGGCAACAAAGTGAAAGGTCAGGTCAGTGCAGACCAACTGTGAACTGCACTGACCTGACCTTTCAGGCCAGGAGCCACATGGACAGGTGGACATGGATAGGGTGATGACACCAGGCAGGAAGCCACATGGACAGGTGGATATGGATAGGGTGGTGACATCAGGCAGGAAGCCACATGGACAGGTGGACATGGATAGGGTGACGATATCAGGCAGGAAGCCACATGGACAGGTGGACATGGATAGGGTGATGACGTGATGACATCAGGCAGGAAGCCACATGGACAGGTGGATATGGATAGGGTGGTGACATCAAGCAAGGAGCCACATGGACAGGTAGACCTAGATAGGGTGGTGACATCAGGCAGGAAGCCACATGGACAGGTGGACATGGATATGGTGATGATATCAGGCAGGAAGCCACATGGACAGATGGATATGGATAGGGTGGTGACATCAGGCAAGGAGCCACATGGACAGGTAGACATAGATAGGGTGGTGACATCAGGCAGGAGGCCACATGCGCAGGTGGATATGGATAGGGTGGTGACATCAGGCAGGAGGCCACATGGACAGGTAGACATGGATAGGGTGATGACGTCAGGCAGGAAGCCTAGGGCGTGCAACATTACACTTGCATAATCAGATGAAGACATCAAGTGTTTGAAATCAAAACATGTGCCTACATTTGATCCTACATATCCAGCCTAGATACTGGTTTGTTTGTTTAACGAGCCCCCTGCACAAAAAGTAAACATCGGCTAGTGCGGGATCCTAGATACTGGTTTGTTTGTTTAACGAGCCTCCTGCACAAAAAGTAAACATCGGTTAGTGCGGGATCCTAGACACTGGTTTGTTTGTTTAATGAGCCCCTTGCACAAAAAGTAAACATCGGCTAGTGGGGGTTCCTAGATACTGTTTTGTTTGTTTAACGAGCCCCTGCACAAAAAGTAAACATCGGCTCGTGGGGGTTCCTAGATACTGGTTTGTTTGTTTAACGAGCCCCTGCACAAAAAGTAAACATCGGCTAGTGGGGGTTCCTAGATTCTGGTCTGTTTGTTTCATGAGCCCCCTGCACAAAAAGTAAACATCGGCTAGTGGGGGTTCCTAGATACTGGTTTGTTTGTTTAACGAGCCCCTTGCACAAAAAGTAAACATTGGCTAGTGCGGGTTCCTAGATACTGGTCTGTTTGTTTAACGAGCCCCCTGCACAAAAAGTAAACATCGGCTAGTGGGGGTTCCTAGATACTGGTTTGTTTGTTTAACCAGCCCCTTGCACAAAAAGTAAACATCGGCTAGTGGGGGTTCCTAGACACTGGTTTGTTTGTTTAACGAGCCCCTTGCACAAAAAGTAAACATTGGCTAGTGCGGGATCCTAGACACTGGTTTGTTTGTTTAACGAGCCCCCTGCACAAAAAGTAAACATCGGCTAGTGGGGGTTCCTAGATACTGGTTTGTTTGTTTAACGAGCCCCCCTGCACAAAAAGTAAACATCGGCTAGTGAGGGTTCCTAGATACTGGTTTGTTTGTTTAAAGAGCCCCTTGCACAAAAAGTAAACATCGGCTAGTGGGGGTTCCTAGATACTGGTTTGTTTGTTTAACGAGCCCCTTGCACAAAAAGTAAACATCGGCTAGTGGGGGTTCCTAGACACTGGTTTGTTTGTTTAACGAGCCCCTTGCACAAAAAGTAAACATCGGCTAGTGCGGGATCCTAGACACTGGTTTGTTTGTTTAATGAGCCCCCTGCACAAAAAGTAAACATCGGCTAGTGAGGGTTCCTAGATACTGGTTTGTTTGTTTAACCAGCCCCCTGCACAAAAAGTAAACATCGGCTAGTGAGGGTTCCTAGATACTGGTTTGTTTGTTTAACGAGCCCCCTGCACAAAAAGTAAACATCGGCTAGTGGGGGTTCCTAGATACTGGTTTGTTTGTTTAACGAGCCCCTTGCACAAAAAGTAAACATCGGCTAGTGGGGGTTCCTAGACACTGGTTTGTTTGTTTAACGAGCCCCTTGCACAAAAAGTAAACATCGGCTAGTGCGGGATCCTAGACACTGGTTTGTTTGTTTAATGAGCCCCCTGCACAAAAAGTAAACATCGGCTAGTGAGGGTTCCTAGATACTGGTTTGTTTGTTTAACAAGCCCCTTGCACAAAAAGTAAACATCGGCTAGTGCGGGATCCTAGACACTGGTTTGTTTGTTTAACGAGCCCCCTGCACAAAAAGTAAACTTCGGCTAGTGGGGGTTCCTAGATACTGGTTTGTTTGTTTAACGAGCCCCTGCACAAAAAGTAAACATCGGCTAGTGGGGGTTCCTAGATTCTGGTCTGTTTGTTTAACGAGCCCCCTGCACAAAAAGTAAACATCGGCTAGTGGGGGTTCCTAGATACTGGTTTGTTTGTTTAACGAGCCCCTTGTACAAAAAGTAAACATCGGCTAGTGGGGGTTCCTAGATACTGGTTTGTTTGTTTGATGAGCCCCTTGTACAAAAAGTAAACATCGGCTAGTGGGGGTTCCTAGATACTAGTTTGTTTGTTTAACGAGCCCCTTGCACAAAAAGTAAACATCGGCTAGTGCAGGATCCTAGATACTGGTGCATTCACTAGACACATATTGCTACATAGAAGTAATATTAAGTCAATTTAACAGAACTTGTCACTGCTACAAGCTTATTATATTCCACAGTGCGGTGTGCATCCCAGCATTAATTTGTTAGGTTTTCTTTTTACTTCAAAGTTAACCCTTTACAATAAAAGGTACTTAGAACTACAGTAAAATAGATTAACCAATCAACCTAATAACCTAATAACCTTTTCATTAATATGGCAGAAACTCAAACCCATTGGATTATGCAACTTTAATTTTCACAATAAAGCTTCGAATATCTGAGTACCATATATGTCCCAATAGAAGCACGCTACTCAATAGAAGCACACCCCCCATTTCAAGATTGAAAGCGCGCACAAATTTACGATCATATTCAGACTGAATGCACATAAAATAAGACAATCCCACTTTTTTTCAGAGGCACGACAGAAACAAATAAAAATTTACGATCATATTTAGATTGAATGCATATAAAACAAGACAATCCCTCTTTATTTCAGAGGCACAACAAAAACAAATCCATGAAATTCTTTAACTTCTTCATGAAATTCTTTAATCTGTCTGCACTGTCGCAGTGCGCGTCTATTGGGACATATACGGTAGGTGGTGGTGGGTGGAGCAATACTATTGTGGGGCGGGGGGGGAGCAGTACTATTGTGGGGTAGCAATACTATTGTGGGGGGTGGGGGAGCAGTACTATTGTAGGGGTTAGCAGCAATACTATTGTGGGGGGTGTGGGGGAGCAGTACGATTGTGAGGGGGGGAGCAATACTATTGTGGGGGTGGGGAGCAGTACTATTTGTGGGGGGGAGAATACTATTGTGGGGGTGGGGGAGCAGTACTATTGTGGGGGGAGCAATACTATTGTGGGGGTGGGGGGGGGGGGTGGGGGAGCAGTACTATTGTAGGGTTAGCAATACTATTGGGGGGGTGGGGAGCAGTACTATTGTGGGGGGAGCAATACTATTGTGGGGGTGGGGGAGAAGTACTATTGTGGGGGTGGGGGAGCAGTACTATTGTGGGGGAGCAGTACTATTGTGGGGTAGCAGTACTATTGTGGGGGAGCAATACTATTGTGGGGGAAGCAATACTATTGTCGGGGGTAGCAATACTATTGTGGGGGGTGAGGGGGAGCAGTACTATTGTGGGGGTAATACTATTGTGGGGGTGGGGGGCAGAGAGCAATACTATTGTGTTGGGGGAGCACTACTATTGTGATGGTGGAGGTAGCAATATTATTGTGGGGGAGCAATACTAATGCTATGCCTACCTTCTTCAGCACTTAAGCTCTCCTTGACTTGCTTGTATGCCTCTATTATCGCCCCCGTGTCTGTGATATCAAGCACAATGGCGGTGACACGCGTTGACGTCGCATCACGAAGCTTCACAGCTCCCTCTTCCGTCAGACACCCCGCAAACACTCTCACACCTGCAATTGTAGTGTTATAATGTCAATAAAAAATGTGTGTGGTTGATAAGCAGAGTGGGAGATAGTGAAAGAGGTCAAAAGAAAGTCGATGTCAAACTCAAAGTCAATATTTGTGTAAAACTGTGGTGCACACCAACATTCAATTTGCGTGTTTTCAATTGAACTATCTTCATAAAGTTAACCCTTTAAAATAACAGTTACTTCAAGTCAAAGCTAAATAGATTATAATGACTAGCCTAATATATTTAGCTAAAAAAGAAGAAAAGCAGACATTCAAAACCATTAGATTATTCAAGTTTAATCTCGAGATAGTGAAGAAGTCATTATTGATCCCATTTACTACATGGTGGGGGTCGTGACTATGCTGACCCCTGCTGGGTCATAAGGACTGGCAGATGACAACCTCTAGGGTGGATGGACCCGTTGCTAATGGTCGTCTCCCAGTGGAGGTTTCCTGCTACCTGACTGCGCAGTGGTATGTTGCTTCTATTCTGGACCTACAGTATATGTCCCAATAGACGCGCACTGTGCGAGTACAGACACATGGATGTGCGTCTATTCAAAGTTAAAAGAATTTCATGGATTTGTTTTCGTTGTGATTCTGAAATAATGTGGGATTGTCTTATTTTATGTGCACGGTACCAGCGGAAATGTGACGTCATCGCTCCTAGCCACCCTAACCAAGAGTTGGGTTACTGGGATCGGGTCGTTTTGCAAATGGCACGTGTGTTACTGTTAGTTGACTCCACTTGCTGTGTTCGATTTGAAATTCTGACGAGTCGGGTGATCCGAGTTGCCCGGGTCGTGTTAATTGATTACGCCCAAAGTGACGAGGGATAACTAGCAGTAGCACAGATCCTACTAGATAAACGATTCACCCGGTACTCGCAGTACATGGGTGAATACCAACCCTATATAAAAACGGTCGAAAAAGCGGGTTAATGAAATGAGAGCCTAATTTCACAATCTAAGAAGCAACATTTATTCTTTGTAGGTGTCTTCATATTTACCCGCTACCGTTGAGTTGAAAAATATAATACAATATCTAGTTTAATAAGATTTAAAAGTGAAATCGACGGCGTTCTAGTGACACCATCTTGTCTTTTTGCATTCTCGCCCATTTCACCAACTCTGTGCCTATATGGGTAGCCATTTGGTACTGGAGCCACAGTTTCTAGTTCATATCCCATACTAAAGCTATTTTCGCCTGTATTTAGACTACGTTGTCCTTCACCTGTGTACTACACAAGTACCGGGTGAATCTTTTATCTAAGATCCTACCTACAACAATCAGCACAGCCATGGCTATGGACATACCCAGTGCGTCGAGTCTCCGCGAGAGGGCAGCACCGAACCCACTGTCGCAGCCCGTGATGAAGACGGCGCGTTTGGCTATATTGTCCAGCAGAGGTTTCCGACTGATGACGTCATAGGCGAGGTAGAGAAGGACGAGGCCGAGGATCCCGGCGCAGAGCGTGCACAACATGGTCACGTCGGTAGGTGGCGCGTACCACTAAGTGGAGAACGGGATTAATGTGGGTCATTGCTCCTCGGTTGTTGTGTAATGGCTACTGATGGAGGGGGCCGAGTTAGCTGACCTATATATTACAAGTACGGGTTAGTTGACCTATATATTACAAGTGTATGTTAGATGCCCTATATATTACAAGTACGGGTTAGGTGACCTATATATTACAAGTACATGTTAGTTGACCTATATATTACAAGTATGGGTTAGTTGACCTATATATTACAAGTACAGGTCCACAAGCCCTTATCCGAAATCCTCAGGTTCAGTTGTGTTTCTGAATTCTTTATAATTTTTGTAAAATTTCAGAATAAAGATTTACATTATAGTATATATAGGCTACCACACTACACTACTACACTACACTACACTACACTACACCACAACACTACACTACACCACTACACTACACTACACTACAACACCTACCTACCTACCCACCCACCCATGAATGCACACTGTCACAAGTCAGTGCCCGAAGTGATATGACCTTAGATGTTCCCAGAACGTAAAACTCCAACCAACCACCATAAGCTTTGTAAAGTTTTAAAGTTCCCTGTTAATATTTCTAGTCATAATTACTGTCCATCTTATCTCAGGTTGGAGAGCTTACTGTCAATCTTATCTCATCAATTCATTGAAAAAGAGGGTTGGAGAGCTTACTGTTAATCGTATCTCATGAATTCATTGATAAAGAGGGTTGGGGAGCTTACTATTCATCTTATCTCATCAATTCATTGATAAAGAGGGTTGGAGAGTTTACTTTTTTTTTTTTTTATTGAGGCTGTATTTATACTGTTCATCTTATCTCATGAATTCATTGATAAAGCGGGTTGGAGAGCTTACTGTTCATCTTATCTCATCAATTCATTGATAAAGCCGGTTGCAGAGCTTACTGTTCATCTTATCTCATCAATTCATTTATAAAGTGGGTTGGAGAGCTTACTGTTCATCTTATCTCATCAATTCATTGATAAAGAGGGTGGCAGAGCTTACTGTTCATCTTATCTCATTAATTCATTTATAAAGTGGGTTGGAGAGCTTACTGTTCATCTTATCTCATCAATTCATTGATAAAGAGGGTTGCAGAGCTTACTGTTCATCTTCTCTCGTCAATTCATTGATAAAGAGGGTTGCAGAGCTTACTGTTCATCTTATCTCATCAATTCATTGATAAAGCGGGTTGGAGAGCTTACCTCGTTTGGGCTACGGTGGTTAAGTCCGAATCAATTACCAAGGTCAAATTTGATAAATTATATAATAATATTATATATATATAAGTATCAGGAGAAGAAGTCGTTTCAAGGTTGTATGAGTTCGGACCATAGAAGCAGGCATGCGCATGGTTCTGGCCGCAAGCGCCGGCGCGCTGCCGCCGCCTATATATACTTGATGTTCTGCGCCAGTTCGCGCCACTCTTCCACCGATTGAACAATTTTGTAATTGATTAAGGCAAGGCGTTTTCTTGCCAGAGAGTTACATAAAAGACCTCAGACCAATTCGTATTGTGTTGTCTCTTCATAGCAGTGCTTATATAAGATTAATGTCAGTTTCACAAATCTAATTGTGGTACAGTGAGTTCTGGGAAGCTGTCAGAATGGAATATACCACTAGAAAGCGACACATTATATATAAATTCGTGAATATTCCGAGCACATTTAGTTTTTACCAAATTGAGTAAATTAGCAATGAATATTAGCAAATATAAATGCAATAATATTTAAAGTAAGTTGTTCTTAATGTTTCTGTTCCAGCAATAAAAAACACATTCGTTGTGATTATGCATAAGATGCATAATCACTGTTAATTATATATTATGCATATATATATTGGTATACAAAAGCAATATCTAGATGATATACAACAGTTCCCTCAGGACATCCCCCAATAGCAGATAGAAGTGTATGATTGGGTCACAGACCAGCATATACCCCCATGGTTGACTGGAGGTGCCCCTATTTTGGGGGATTTAGGGCAAGATACCAAAACAGCACTGGCATGGGCAATTCTGGTCTATAGCCATTTGTTGCAACTAATGACATATTTCCTAATATTCATTGCTAATTTACTCAATCCGGTCAAAACTAAATGTCCTGGGAATATTCAGGAACTTAGATATTTTGGTTTGCTTTCTAGTGATGTATTCCATTATGAAAACTTCATAAAACCCACTGTGCCACAACCAGATTTGTCAAACTGCACCATCATCCTATATAAAATTTGACGATGGTAATTGAGTCGGGGGTCAAATGCCCACCATAACTAAAACGCGGTAAGCTCCCAAACCTGATAAATATTACAATTTATTTAAAGTTGCAGAGTCCGATGGTTTTGAGTTTCTGAATTATTTTTAGATAAATACATTAGGTTGATCGTTATTATGTACCTTACATTAGCTTGAAGTAACTTATATTTTAAGTGGCTAACTTTTGAGATATTTGAAGTGGAACCATGTAAAATTATTTTTGGCAAGCTTGCCAAAACTCTGACCCCATAGGCTTCTGCAGTAACAGGTTCTAATCAAATACCTCAGTATTCCCTTCAATGTGGTGACAAATGTTTAATAAGTGCACCAGTATCTAAGTTAGATATGTAGAATCAAATTTAGATAATTGTTTTGGTTTTGTAAAATTTGATATTTTCATTGGACTATGCAGCTTTAACGTAACTGTTAAGGCCGGAGAACCAGCCAGTGTCTCAATGCTGAAAAAAAGATGTCAATGAACTGCAATACAAATTTGACGAAAACACAAGTTCATTGTAGTGTGACCAGACGCACTGGCCGAAGCGGTAGAGTGTAGGCTTCCATGTGGAAGGTCAGGAGATCAAATCCAAGTTGAGTCAAGCCAGTGATTTACAAAATGCATTCTTGTCACTATCTAGCCCAGTACTCAACCATGCACAATCCATTTTGGCAACCACGCCAACACTCTGACACCACAGGCAGGTTCTGTTAAATTGACTCAATATTTCTTTCTATGCAGCAACACATGTTAATAAGTGCGTGCACCAGTGTCTAAGTTAGATATGTAGAACCAAATTTACATAATTGTTTTGGTTTCGAAAATGTGATGTTTTCATCTGACTTTAATTAACAAATGTACCAAAAAAAGGCCTGTCAGAATAGACTATTTTTTAGCTGTGAATATGGCCCTTGCTGCCGACAAGGCGTTAAATCATCACCAATAAATAAATCAGTCCTTGCCAGAGCCTTGCAAATGTATATCAAACACAAGCCAGTAAGAGCAGCCTGTATAAGTAATACCCCAGTCACACGAGGCCTGCGTTCGCTAACGATCGATTCGCGACGTCAAAACCTCCTCCTTGCGCGCTCCTTATGCCCTGATTGAGTGCTGTCGCCGCGAGGACGCCAACCTCCCGGCGTCCATTTCGGGAATTTTGGACGCAAGGAGGTTGCTGCTGCTGCACGTGCAACCTCCTTACGCCCTGTTACGGTGGCGCCATTCAAAATGGTTGGCACCCTGGCGCCGCCCTGGCGCCACCCTGGCACCGCCCTGGCGCCGCCCTGGCGCCGCCCTGGTGCCGCCCTGGCGCCGACATGGCGCCGACATGGCACTGACATGGTGCCGACATGGCACTGACATGGTGCCTAAAACGTATTTGAATCAATGTATCGAATGGAAGGCTGGGTGGTTGGCGTCCTTTTGGGCGTAGGGAGGTTGGCGGCGAACGCTGCCTCTCGTGTGACTGGGGTATAAAGTAAGTCACAGTTGGAAACACAGCGAGTGCCTGACCAAGATAAACATCCTTCATGCATGGCGAGTGGATAGATCGCGAGTCATGGCCCGAGGTGGGGGTGGAGAGAGTGTGTTTGTGTGGGGGGGGGCATGACCGTAATGAGCATGTCTCCTCGTGTATCTATCCTATATCTACTGCATCTATCCTGCATCTACCATGTATCTAGCATGTACATATCCTGTATCTATCATGTGTCTATCCCATATCTATTATGTATCTATCCTGTATATATCCTGCATATATCCTTCACCAACCATGTATATACCATGTACATATCCTGTATCTATCATGTGTCTATCCTGTATCTATCATGTGTCTATCCCATATCTATCCTGAATCTATATTGCACCTGTCCTGTATCTATCATGTATATATCATGCATATATCCTGCATCTATCCTCCACTGACCAAGTGTCTAGCATGTACATATGCTGATTATATCATGTGTATATCCCATATCTAGCCTGCATCAATCCTGTATCAATCAAGTATATATCATACATACATTCTGTATCCATCCTGTATCTATCCTGCACCAACCATGTATCTAGCATTTACATATCCTGTATCTATCATGTGTCTATCCCATATTTATCCTGTATATATCCTGCATATATCCTGTATCTATCCTGCACCGACCATGTATCTACCATGTACATATCCTGTATCTATCCTGTATCCTGTATCTATCATGCATCTATCCCATATATATCCTGTATCTATCCTGTATCTATCCTGTACATATCATGCATATATGCTTATCTATCCTGCACAAACCATGTATCTACCATGTACATATCCTGTATCTATCATGTGACTATCCCATATCTATCCTGCCTCTATCCTGTATCTATCATGTGACTATCCCATATCTATCCTGCCTCTATCCTGTATCTATCATGTATATATCATGCATATATCCTGCACCGACCATGTATCTAGCATGTACATATCCTGTATATATCATTTGTCTATCCCATATCTATCGTGCCTCTATCCTGTATCTATCATGCATATATCAAGCACCGACCATGTATCTAGCATGCACATATCCTGTATCTATCATGTGTCTATCCCATATTTATCCTGTATATATCCTGCATATATCCTGTATCTATCCTGCACCGACCATGTATCTACCATGTACATATCCTGTATCTATCCTGTATCCTGTATCTATCATGCATCTATCCCATATATATCCTGTATCTATCCTGTACATATCATGCATATATGCTTATCTATCCTGCACAAACCATGTATCTACCATGTACATATCCTGTATCTATCATGTGACTATCCCATATCTATCCTGCCTCTATCCTGTATCTATCATGTGACTATCCCATATCTATCCTGCCTCTATCCTGTATCTATCATGTATATATCATGCATATATCCTGCACCGACCATGTATCTAGCATGCACATATCCTGTATATATCATTTGTCTATCCCATATCTATCCTGTATCTATCCTACATCTATCCTGTATCAATCATGTATATATCATGTATGCATCATGTATCCATCCTGTATCTATCCTGCACCGACCATGTATCTACTATGTACATATCCTGTATCTATCATGTGTCTATCCCATAGCTATCATGTATATATCCTATATCTATCATGTGTATACGCCATATCTATCCTCTATCCTGCATATATCATGTACATATCCTGTATCGATCAAGTGAATATCCCATATCTATCCTGTATATATCATGCATATATCCTGTATCTATCCTGCACGTATCCTGTATCTATCCTGTATCTATCATGCATATATCCTTATCTATCCTGCACCGACCATGTATCTACCATGTACATATTCTGTATCTATCATGTGTCTATCCCATATCTACCCTGTATATATCATGCATATATCCTGTATCTACCATGTATGAATCATGTATGAATCATGTATGAATCATATATATATATATATATATATATATCATGTATCTAGGATTTATCTACCAATGTACCATATATCTGTCCTGTACTTGTCATGTATCTATCTACCATGTACACATCTCCTCCAAAGACTGTATCTAAGAAGTGACACTCCTCCTCTATACTATTTTACTATACAATTTCTATACCTAATGAGCAATAGTTTACCAACTCCACATATTCCCTGTATCTACCCTGTATCTATCGTGTATCTATCATTGTATCAACACCGCACTGTCACACTGTGTTGTAACCAAACAGAGGAGAGCACCACTGAGAGCTGCGTCCGCCTCGCTTTACACGTCGTGTGAATAACGTTGACAGTAATTAGCATAATACAGGCGACCCGCCTAGCTGACACAAATGGTGTCTGATACTATTATTACGTCTACGTTTGGTTGTTTGTTTGCAGCTGTGCGGTCTGGCAACAACTAACGTCGTACAGGTTACGTGTTGGCTTCATCGTCACAGTGTGTCCTGACCCGCTGACTTGTTGCTGAAGGTGTAACATGTTGTCTACTTACGTGGTGTGTCAAAGATCCAGTCAGCAGGCCGTGCTTCAGTAGTGTGAAGAGTCAGGCTTGGATGTTGTACCTACTTACGTGCGCATTCCCGTACAAGGTGCAGGGTGCCAGTGTCCTGTGCACACACCCTCCTCCTGGTCACGCAGCCGCCATCGACATGTCAACAACACCGCATTCAATTAAAGGGGTATCACTTATGTGATGTATAACGTATTAAAGGGGTATACTCCTGTGGTTTTGAGTTTCTGTCGATTTCTGAGATGAATATATCAGATTGATTGTTTTAAAGGGACCAGATATAGGTCGCTGAGAAACTACCCATACTCTGACAAATCCTCTCCAAGTATACATTTGCTGGTTTTCAGTTTATGCAACTACATATGTGGGGGGGGGGGGGGGGGGGGGGGGAGAGAGTCCTGAGATTGGTTGCTTCTGTTGTGTTGTATTTAGTCCAGCAGCACTGCCACTTTTAGCCAACCATATAGAGAAAAAAAATTTAGACATTGCAATCTAAAATGATAAATATAAAGTTCAAATGCTTTTTGTGTGAATAATTGATTAAATCATGTAGATTAATAGACTTTAAAAGTTTAATTGAGCGCTTTCTGTGGCTGCTATCTTGGCGGTTGCCATGGCTTCCCCTGTGTGTGGGGAACCCCTCTAGGTTATGTGATGAGGGAATCCCACCTATGATGTCATTCATATATCACATACCTCAACTCTCCTCCCACATGTTCAGTGGCATGAACTGAACAAACTAAGCAAAGGTATGTTTGGAGAGCTTTTGATGCTGGATTCATTTGTATCTGGGTGAGGTATAGCTGGCGACTTTAATCTATCTTACATTGGCTTGAAGTAACTTAGATCTAAGATGGCTAACTTGGGAGATATTTGAATTGTAAATGCGTCAAATTAAAGGTGCATAGTCCAATGGTTTTGAGTTGCTGTCATTTTTCTGAGGTAAATATAAAAAATTGATTGTCATAATCTACCTTTCTTTAATTTGAAGTAACTTTTATTTTGAATGGCTAACCTTTGAGATATTTGAAGTGCAAACATGTCAAATTAATTTTGCTAAGCACGCCAAAACTCTGATGCCATAGGCTTCAGCAGTAACCGGTTCGATTAAATTGACTCAGTATCCCCTTCTATGTGGCACCAAATACTTAATAAGTGCACCAGTATCTAAGTTGGATGTGTAGAATTATATCTAGATAATTGGTGTGGTTTTGAAAATCTGATGCTTCATCGGACTATACACCTTTAATGTTGGCGTGTTCTTCATAACTCTGACCACATAGGCATTCAGTACTAACAGGTTCTATTAAATTGACTTAGTATGTCTTTCTACATAGCAACACATATTTAATTTTGTTTTGTTGTTGTTTTACCTTCTAGCAACATCTAAGGTCATATCAGGACGGGGCACATGGTTAATAAGTGCACTAGTATCTAAGTTGAATATGTAGGTTCAAACTTAGATAAGCGTTTTGGTTTCTAAATTTTTATGCTTTTCTGTGATTATGTAACTTGTAAGGGGGGGGGGCACAGTGATAAGTAAATATATAAATTAGGTGTTGATCTATTTTACTTTGGTTTGAAGCAAACTTGTATCTTAAACAGTTGAAGGGTGTACTTTGGGTGTTTGTACAGTGTGTGTACATTAGTTGATTAAAACTGCAGTCCGAGGATAGCGTCAAACTTTCTAAACCAATATACTTATCTAGACTGGATCCTACATATCAAATTTAGATACTGATGCACTTATTAAACGTGATGCTGGATAAAAGGGTCATGATAAGGCAATTTAATAGAACCAGTTAGTGCTGAAGCTTGTGGTGCGAGACTGAAAGTTGTGGCATGGTTGTCAAAATTAATTTGTCATGTTTTCACATCAGAATTCAGATATCTTCAAATTTAACCATTTATAATAAAAGTTACTTCGCTGAAGCAAAGTCGGTTATGAGAATCAATCAAATATATGCATGAAAACCCCACAAAAAAAACCTCAAAACCATCGGAAGATTCAACATTATGCAGGAGAAATTTCAATCACGAACAATTGGTCTTCCTCATTCCACTGCCCCTTGCCCTGTCCTAGTAATGCGGAGTGCCAGGTTAGGTAGTGACACGTATCAATTTTTAAGTCATTGGTTCAAATCCCACAACCTACCAAAAGGGGGAGGTGGATGCTTAACTCATCTGTGCAATAATATATGCGTACTATGTTCAACAGAATCAAAGTTAGACGCATACAATCAAATCTACATAAGTGTTTGGGGTTCGAAAATGTGATGCTTTCATTGGACTATGCAACTTTAAATCAGTTTAACTATTTCATTACAGTATTTTACACCGCTGTAAGTCACTGCGGGAAATAGGTCAACAAAGCCTCCTGGGTGCCAGCTACCTGAGTGTGGTGCTCCTGTGCTACTCGGCCACGCTACGCGCACATATGAAGTTCACCAACCATATTGCAGGGACCAGTGTAAGCTGTCCTTTGGTAATCTTGTTGTAAAGTGCGACGGCCGGCAGCTGTGGTTGTGTAGGCAGGTTAAATAGGAAATCACTACAGGCAAGTATAGAGAAGGAAGGCAAGAGATAGAGTGAGCAGAAGGAACCAGAAGGAGCTTGCTTAGTTTATTATATATATATATAGCTTTTAGAATCCAAGATGGTGGTGGTCACATGGGTTGATCTCCCAATCCCTAACAGGTATTTATCTACCCACCAATCAGAGTTCAATCTCTTGTATCCAAGGCCTTGTTATGCTGGCCACAGTGCCTTGTGGTGTGCACTGATCCATAAATAACACCTGGGGGGAGGGGGTATGTGAGGCAACTCCTCCAAAGACTGTATCTAAGAAGTGACACTCCTCCTCTATACTATTTTACTATACAATTTCTATACCTAATGAGCAATAGTTGACCAACTCCACATATCCCTCATATGCCTTTGGATTTAATATATTACCATTTACCATTATATAGATAAGTTGCAATTTATTATAGTCGAGTTCATATATCCTCATATGCCATAATATCGGAAAATCTTACATTGTGCTACAAACTGGTGAACCAAGTCTATTCTCTCCACCACACCCAACATTTATTTGGCATATTTTCTCATCAAATATCTCCAATCTTAGCCATGTATGATTAAAGTTATTCAGAACTATTTCAAGGTTTGTTTTTGTTGTTGGAGTTGTACGTCTAAGGAAGGGTACCGACTTGTGACAGTGTGTACTCATGGTGCCCCACTGGGAAATCAAGCCACCAGAACCTGCCCCAATATCCCACTCAGTCACATTATCCTGATACTGAGCCAACCAGGCCTTGCCCTATCCTACTAATGCAGATCGCTAAGATAGGAAGCGACAAGTGGCAATTTTGTAGGTCATTGGTTGAACTCGACCGGGAATTAAACTCCAAATTTCCCACCAGGGAAACCTGCATTGTATCAATTCGGCCACAGAGCCCTGCTTCAATGTAGTTTTTATTTTTTTTATTGAGGCAGTATTTATACTGTCCATAGCATATAAGCCCGGGTACCCAGGCTTGTTTTCAATGCTGGCCAGTTGTAGTGTTGGTGTTATCTTACCACACAGCAGCTGCTGATAAGTTATTTGATTGCCTGCATTTCAGTAGCAGATAGATAATTGGTTGGTATGGTTAGTAGCCTATGTTAGTTTTTTTGGATTTTCTTGGCATATATGTATTTTATTTTGTTCTACTCTTATTACTAGACTAGCCTACTCCTATTTACATATCATAGGCTTGTACGTAGCTGTGTGGTGTGTTATCTGGCTATTCTTGGCATGGTTACCTTCCATTGGGCATCCCGCTGGTGGGCCGTGACATATCACATGCCCCTTTGCAGTGCAGCTTAGTGGGGGTTTCCTAGCCTAATTTGCACAGATATTTTTTGTAAGTTTTTAGGTCAGGAATTTGTCGTTCCTTTACCATTTGGGCATTCCACACCTTGGCAGCCATTTCCACCGTGCTTCTCTCATGAGCTTTTATTTGGCTTCTGGTCTGCTTCAGTAGTGTCGCATTATTTGCTCTAGTAGCCCTTTGCGGTTTTGTTCAGAGTTTATTGTTTTGACTGTAGCTATATGCTAGTGTTTTCAAATGAATTATTCTCCTATTTTCTACTAATTTCACTTTGGTTCGTTTGTGTATGTCATGGGTGGGGTGCAGCTTGTCTACTCTTAGACAGATCTTTAGGTCTTTGTTCTGCAGTATTTGCAGTGTTTTTAGTAGTTCTTTTCTCGCACCCATGTAGTTTACATCTCCATAGTCAAAATAGGGGAGTAGTTAGTCTCAAGGTGTCACGTGCCCAAACTAACAAGATGCCAAATCACCAGCTGAAAAAGGGCTGTCACACTACGACATATGGCCTTAGCGTATGCCGATGTATGTGATTTTCGACCAACACGTCGGCGTACGTCGTCATACATTACGTGTACGTTTGGCATATGTCAGGTATGCTTAGGATACGGCGTCATAGGTCGTCTTACATCGGCGTGCGTCGAGGCTCTCAAAAATTGTTGTGTATGTTCAAAATTGTCAACGTATGTCAATGTATGTCTCATACATTCCTCATATGCTACGTGTATGCTAGGTGTACATCAGCATACTTTAGGAGCATATTAGGGGTAGGTCAGGGTACGCTGGGACACGTTAGCTGTACGTTCAGTCTGTTGGGAATGTGGAATCCACATACAGCCAACGGATGCATAATCTACTCCTAACGTACTTCGAACGTATGCCAGCTGTATCTCCAGCGTACTTAACATATACGCCATACTTCTAGCGATGAAGTAACATACTTAACATTGGTCAGTGTACCGTGAGCATATGAGAGCATTTTGCGAACGTTTTGCGAACGTTTTGCAAGGCACATGAACAGATGAACGCTCTCATACACTAGCAATAGATCAGAGATACGTTCTGCATACATTACGTATGTTGTGTGTACGTTGTGTGTACATTGTGTGTACACCCATTTTTATCCCCTGCCGCTGAAAAGTTTGATGAATGCCAACGTATTGGCAAATTGTCATACGTTGAGGACACGCTGACGCCGTAGTGTGACAGGGCCTTAAAGGTAGCCACTTTGGAACTTGTTACAAGAGCACGTGTCAAAAACAGTGATTGATATAAAACTGTCAAGGCAAAGCTTCATGCACACTTGAATCAACCAGTCAAGGTTATCAAGGTGGACGAATGTCACACTGAGGCATACTTGTATGCTTGTATGCTTGCATACTTGTATTCTTGTATTCATGTATTCACTGCATATTCACACCCTCGACTAACAGTGACCATCTAATTCAACCCCCACCCACTAACTGAGTGGCCCGGAAATGCTTCAAGTTGGGTACTATTGAAGTGTATAATTAATCAATATTAACCTACTTACACTAATTATAGGCTCCCCCTGAGAATACCCTTAAGATCACTTCAACACAAATGATCAACCCTAAACCCATCATCACCACCCTTTTAATAAGTAGGTCACCACCCTTTTAATACGTAGGTCACCACCCTTTTAATACGTAGGTCAACATCCTTTTAATAAGTAGGTCACCCCTTTTTAATAAGTAGGTCACCCCCTTTTAATAAGTAGGACACCCGAGAAAGATATTCAGTTATGTCCCCCATACTAACTGTCGTCAGTCTGGGCCCGTATGCAGGAGTCAGTGTTAGCGCGGTTTGGTGTTACAGCCTATTACCGATTAGCTATCGCCGATGTCAGGAACTGTGTCAAGTCGTATGCACGAGCGCGTAACACTTACATTTTAGCTAAACGTGAAATTATTTATAGATTTGGGAAATCCCTCTGCGTCTTTAGCGATATATTACGCTTAAATCTATTAAATGCGATCATATTTAACACAATTAAATACGTAATAAGTGAAATTTGAGGAAATTAACCCTAAATTCGAAGCAATATTAACGCTGCCGCCGTAAAAGCGGCGATATTAATATTTATATGTTCGAATCGACCAACGTAAAGTAAACAAATCGCCGCCGCCGCCAGTATGGAAAGGGAGGTCGATGCGGCGGCGGCAGCGATTTGGTTACTTTACTTTCGTCGATTCGAAAATATAACTATTAATATCGCCGCCAATGCGGCGGTAGCCTTAAGGAGGGTTCGAATTTAGGGTTAATTTGAATAAATTTCACTTATTGCGTATCTAATTCTGTTAAATATGACAGCATTGAATAGATTTGGGCCTAATAAACTCGCTAAACCTAATATTTTTTAGGGGTAAGGTAACACCGGTTAAGCCTTTGGTGTTAGGCCTAACACTGACTCGTGCATACCATTTTTTCGCCGCTAACCCAGAATTCCCGCCAAACACCGTTTTCCCTCCCTAACACTGACTCCTGCATACGGCCCCTGGTTTGAAATAACTAACCTCACCCACCCATTTTTGTTTGTTCCTGTTAACTCATTATTTACCCATAATTCATATCAAGGCTTTATTCTGTTTAAAAAAAAAAAATTTCATCTGTATTGCTATAACTTTCTTCCGCGTGAAGTATCATTTTGTAAAGTCGCCGGCTGGTGGTGTGGGTGGTGTGAGTGGTGTGAGTGGTGTGGACAAGCTAATGAGAAATCACTACAGGTAATGAAGGAAGGTAGAGAAAGAGTGAAAAGTAGGAGAGTGAGACTCCCTGGTTTATTATCTTATATAGGTTTCTAGAATCCAAGATGGTGGTGGTCACATGGGTTGATCCACCAATCAGGGTTCAATCTGTTGTATCCTAGGCCTTGTTATGCTGGCTACAGTGCCTTGTGGTGCCCAGTGATCCATAAATAACACCTGGGGGGGAGGGGGTATGTGAGGGTACTCCTCCAAAGACTGTACCTAAGAAGTGACACTCCTCCTCTATACTATTTTACTATACAATTTCTATACCTAATGAGTAATAGTTTACCAACTCCACATATCCCTCATATGCCTTTGGATTTTATATATTACCATTTACCATTATATAGATAAGTTGCAATTTATTATAGTAGAGTTCACATATATCCTCATGTTATTATATCGGAATATTTTACAATTTGTCATTAGGGCTGTAAGACCAGTGCATCATCATTGGCACCATAAATGTCATTCAGACTAATCAAACGAATAAAACCACCTGAAAAAAATAACAACCCATAAAATGATCAGCCGTGTTATTTTGATCAAGAACAACAAATATGGAAGAAATCAAAGCCAGAGGTGCATGCAACCTTTTACACATATTCGAGTATATAAAACATAATGCATAATGTCGAATTTTATTATATATACCAATAGGGATCCAGCATTCCTAGTTCCCATGGCTACCAGTGATCTGCCCACCACCACCAAGCTGTGTGGCCCCCAGGCCACCACCAACCTTGACCCTGAGTGTGGTGATCCAACCCAGCAGAGGGGGAGGGGGTAGGCCCTGAGTGTGGTTACACCCAGCCCTGCCAGCACCACTATGTCTATTTACATCCCACTCAGGCACCACCAGCACCTACATATATATACATACATGCACTTGGTCATGTACACCTGTTTAGTAATAGAACATTTGCATTCCCCCCAATGCCGTAAATCGGAATATTTTACAAGTGGTTAAATTTGAGGCTCGTTCTGCTCATTTGTTAATCAGTGCTGGCAATGCGCATCATCGTACTCCACTGAAGCTTCGCCATGTATGGGTTGTTAATAGCCTACCATACACATTTCATATTAATTTTGAATTAAAAGAAAAATTGGAACTTCATGCACCATCTCTGAATATAGTAAGAGCCTGAATCTATATATAATGACAGTTCAACACAATACAGTATAACCCTGTTAAACCAAACTTGAAGGGACCCTAGAAATTTGATTGGATTAACCGATCATTGGTTTAACCGAGCTTTGGCTTCGACTTTGACTTGGCTTTGTCAAAAACATGGGTGCATTATGAATGTAATATACAATGCATGTGGACACTTTGATTTTTGTTTTTTTATGTATATACAGTATAACTCAGTTAATCCAAGCTCAGTTAAACCAAACGATCGGTTAATCCAAACTTTTTTCGCTGGCCCGGCAAAATACTACCATTTATCATATAAAAAAGTCTCGAATGACCTTATAACCACATGAAAGTTTGGTTTAACGATACTGGAAGTGGCCTGGGGCTGACAATTTTGTTTGGATTACCCGATAGTTTGGATTAACCAACTTTGGTTTAACCAACTTTTTTATATGATGAATGGTAGTATTTTGGCGGGCCGCCAAAAAAAGTTTGGATCAACCAATCGTTTGGTTTAACTGAGCTTGGTTTAACGGGGTTGTACTGTATTGGTCCAGGGATTGATGTGGAGCCTAGCTTTAACCCATGCACATCACAGGTTAAAGCCAGTAATAGTAGCATTAATACAATACAATCACATTGTTGTGTGCGTGGATGTTGGGTGAATGGTTGTCACACTCCGGATAGGCAATACCGCGTGATGTTAATGTGATTTACCTGAATTTATTCACATACATAAATATACTTACATGATGCATAGCGTATTATGCGAGTATAAATATATGGAAGGAAACCTATCATCGATACCAGTCTTACCAACTTACCATTCTGTACCGGTGGCGCCACCATCTGCCAAATCTCCCCCCACTGTGGTAGAATTGTGTCAGTCGCTGCGGAGCAATATTTATTTATATATATATGTATATATATATATACATATATATATATGTGATGCATAATGCATTATCCGATATAAAGGCGCGGAAGGGAATTATTTCCTTATTATTATTATTATTATTATTATTATTATAACATTATACACTCTACTGCCTCCTTCATGTTCATGACTGGTGGCGCCACCTCCGGCTCTCCCCTGTACCTGTATACCCAGAAAACATCACTCGCGTCGGAGGATTATATATATATATATATATATATATATATATATATTGAGAGTCCATATAAATCTCTGGGATAAGACTTACATGTCCATACGGGCAATAATCTAAAAGCAAAATTCAAGGAGTGAGCGAGGCAACCACTCATAAAACAGTTAGACAAACCACCACAGGTGGCGCTACCAGCTGTACATGATTTATTATATATATGAGTAGTAGTTATATGGGTGGCCAGTGGGTAGGTAGTTACAGGTCATTAGTAAACTGTACGACGGTTTACCCAAAGGCATCCCATGAATACAGTTATATCAGTACACAGTACAACCCCGTTAAACCAAGCTCGGTTAAGCCAAACGATCGGTTAATCCAAACTTTTTTCGGCGGCCCGGCAAAATACTACCATTTAACCGAGGTTGGTTTAATGGGGTTAAACTGTATATACATAAAAAACAATAATCATAGTGTCCACATACATTGTACATTCATAATGCACCCCGATTTTGATAAAGCCAAGTCAAAGTCGGTTAATCCAAACAAATTTCTAGGGTCCCTTCAAGTTTGGTTTAACGGGGTTATACTATATTGGGTCCTTTGAATACAGTTATATCAGTATATTGTGTCCCATGAATACAGTTATATCAGTATATTGTGTCCATTGAATACAGTTATATCAGTATAATATGTCCCATGAATACAGTTATATCCGCACTAAGTTATATCAGTATAGTGTGTCCTATGAATACAGTTATATCAGTATATTGTGTCCAATGAATACAGTTATATCAGTATATTGTGTCCCATGAATAGAGTTAAACGACATGAACACATGGGGGGAGTAGAGACTTTCTATTAAAGTCGACTAAGGTCAAATGTGTCATATAAACAAATGCAACAATGTCAATAATATAACTATTTAACCTAGAGCGCACATGCGTGTGCGCTGCCCCAATGGGCGTAATGAGAAGTTAAAAGATATAATAATAAAGTTAAATGTCAATGGCTAGGTAAAGTTAGGCTGGGTGTTGAACCCGGTACCTGCGGGGAGCGGCGGTCGGCCGGCCCGCTGTGTGGCGGGCGGCGTGCCCTCCCCACGCGCGCCTAGTGTCCCAAGTCCCAGCTGGCGGTAGTGGTAGTGGCGCTGGTGTGCGCCGCCTAGCGCTCAGGAGCGCGGCATGGAGGCGGCCAAGGCGGTGGTGGTGCGGGCGATGCCCACGGTGTCGGCGATTACGTACGCCATGTACGCGTTGGATACCCATCCGCCGAGTTCGCGGATGGTCCCATAGTCCAACGGCTCGTGGCCCGCGCACCGGTGTGCGCTGCGGATGATCGCCCAGAAACTGGCGGCGGTTAGGGGGGCCCTCCTTATCCATAGCAGCGGACCCGCCGGTGGGGTGTCCGGGGTGAGGGCGCAGGCGTCATAGAGAGCTTGGGTGAGGCAGAGCGGGTGCGCGGGCATGCGCGGCAAGGGGATGACACGTGCGGGGCCGCGGTATTGATTGGTCTTCGACCAGCGAATGGTGAGGTTGACCCCGGTGCATGAGAAGTGTGCGTCAGATGGGCGCAAGTGCCGTGACGCGTCAAGCGCTCCCGCGTAGTAGGGATCACGATCGACCTTCTCAGCAGCCCATAAAACATGGCCAAAGCCGCTGCCCAGTCGGCCACGTGAGCGGATATCCTCACGTTGATACCGCGCAGTATGGCGTGAAGCATGTCCGGTGTGATGGGCGCCTTGCAGTGTACGGCGTCTCCGCGCTCGCGGCAGATGCCGCGGAGCGTTATGGTCAACAGGTAGTCGCCCTCCAGGGGGTTAGGGAGGTTCCGCACAATGTTTAGGTACTGCCGCACTGATGCGTAGCATAGCCGCCGCGCCAAGTGGGTGGCGTAATGGCAAAGGAGGGTGGAAGTGGTGGGGGCCAGGGGGGCGCCCAATGCTGCGCAGAACCGCAGGTAAGCGGCCCTGTGCGTACTGTACGCCTTGTAGGTGTTCGCGGCATAAGCGCAGCGCTGGTAGAGCGCCACCTCCCGGATGAGAGCTGCGCTGTCCATGCTATCGTGGTGAGTAGCTAGTTCTGACTGGCGTGCGGGGAGGCCCCGGCGGGGGGGCCCGGCGGTTGTCGGTGATGGTGCGCCCCAGCGCCGCGCAGAGGCGCCCCTGGCCCCCGTGGAGCATCAGCCGGCTGGCTGCATCAGCTACCATGGGGTAGTATATGGCGCGGATTTTGAAGTTGTGCGCCACCGACATATAATATATTTGGCGCAGGTATCCCATGGTGAAGGGGTCTTTTGCTGTGCCACGGTTGATAATGGCCGCGGCGGCCTGATTGTCTGTGTGCACGTAAACGCGCTTGTGCGCCCAGGTGTGCGCCCAGAGGTGCGCTGCCGGCATGAGGCTCAACACCTCTTTATAATTGATGGAGAGGTTCTCGGTGTTGGGCCAGTCGCTGAAGGCGACCGCGAACCATTCGCCATTGTGGTATCCTCTCGCCCTGTCCAGGCACACGTCGGTGGAGATGGGGGTGAGGGGGAGGCGTCGAGGATCGGGGTGCGCCCGTTGTGCTGGCGGGCGAATAGGCACCACCAATGGAGATCTGGGGGTGACGCGGGCGTGGTGGGAAGGGCGCGTGAGTGCGCCCATCACGTCCAGGAGTCTGCGGAGGTGGGTGCGCCTGCCGTAGATTACTTGGGCGGCCCAGTTAAGTTTTCCGCATAAAGACTGGAGGTCTCTCTTTGTCAGGCTACAGCGCTGCACGGCTGCCTCCGCTTCCGCCACCAGTGCGCTGAGCCTGGTGGGCGGCAAACCCAGGGTAAAGGTGTCTGTATCTATCGCAATGCCTAGGAAGGTTATGCCGGTGCTGGGGCCGCATCGGAGGATGTCGACGACATCACCGAAGACCAAGGAAACACGCCCTCCCTACCCTATAACCCCCACACACTCCACTGTCCTACAAACCCATATTACACAGGATCTGGCCAACCACCGCCCCCCCCGTTGGCGTGGGGGAACGAAATATACAGATACATATACGACCAGGTCAGGGTTACGGCACTCCCCAACCATGTCGCCGCACGCATCCCAGTCCCGTCCGATCTGAACATTGACCGATGGAGGGACCTACTATCAGGTTATCATGACGCCGAGCTGTTTGACTTCCTCGAGTTTGGGTGGCCAGTCTCCTCCCTTCTAGCCGGCGGAGCCCACTCCCCAGCTGGCTACATAACCGAGGAGTACCAGCCGGGCTTTCTCGGAGACAGACACAACATCGCCCAACTCGAGGCCATAAACCCCGTTGTTGCACTTCATGCCCTCACACCCCCAACCCCCAAGACTACACCATAATTGTTAACACTGACAACCAGGCATCACAGATCGTCCGCGAATCGGGCGGGGGAAGGGACCCCACCCTTTGTGCATGTGCCTGCGCGATCTGGAGATTCGCCGCCCTCAACTCCTGCGAGGTCCAGGTCGTCCACAAACCCGGGGCCGAAATCGCCTTCGCCGACGCCCTCAGCAGGGCCCCATTCGACCAAGCCGCACGGCAGAGGGCCGACCGGTTTGTCGACGACATGGACCTTGTCCGCATACGTGTGCACCACAATTCATCACTTGTCTCCGACAATGTTTAGCCTGTGAGAGATTCTTAATTTGCCTCTCTCTCCCCAGGCACACACCAGGACCACCAGGACGTAGTCCACCTCTTCCGGGCCGGCCTCGCCCACGGCACATGGCGCAATAAAGAACTGCAGGTCAAGGCTTACCACATGCATGCCCGGACCTGGGACTACGACCCCCTACGGCCGACCCAGCTCGACCTAGCCTCCTACCTTGCCCACCTCTCCGCCTCATTCAGGTCACCCGGAGCGGTCATGAATTACCTCAGCGCGGCCCGGACCTGGGTGAGGCTCAGGGACGGCAGGACACGGAGCTTCGACACATACCTGATCTCCGTAGTGAAGCGCGGCGGCGTCCAGACATCGACACACCTCCCATGCCAAGCCCCGCCACTGATGACCCACCAGCTCATCGGCGTTGTCCGGTACTTCCGGCGGGCCGGGACCCGGGCCCGGGTACTAACCTCGGCCCTCCTCGTCGGGTTCTTCTCCCTCCTACGCCAAGGAAACCTATTGGTCGCCACACACCCCGACGACCCGGGACACACCCTACGAACTGCCGACATCCTTGACGCGACCACCCACATAACGATCAAGGTCCAGTCCACCAAGACCTCCAGGTCCCCATCTGACGCCTTCACCATAACGATTCCCAAGATCCCGACCTCCGACTGCTGCCCCGTCCGTGCTTGGCGACGCTACGCGATGACCACCCACGCCTCTCCCCTTGCACCAGCTTTCCTAACACCCGACGGCACACCTCTCACCATCCACACACTCACCACCGCGCTACGCACCGCTCTCCGACATCTTGGGTGCCCCAACTCGCAGAGGTACACACTCCACAGCCTTTGACAAGGGTCCGCCCAGGCCTGTGCGGCCGCCGGCGCACCCCTCCAAGACGTCAGCGACCTCGGACACTGGCGATCCTCAGCCCTCCATCGCTATGTCCCGCCCCAGTCCTTCACCGTGGCGACCCGGGCACTCTCCACCTTATTTGGTTGAGGCCCGGGTCACCCAGAGACTTTATTGATTCACTACCTCATATTGATTCACAAATCATTTAACGTTACCTACTCTTATACTTATTACTGTCTTATTGATTGCACTACACATTGAAATTAATAAACTCCCATACTATGTAGTTCCGCCTCGTGTCTTGAATTAGGCTATTATTTGGAATGTTTTTTGCTATTATTTGGAAGGTTTTCACTTATGGTTTCCATGTCACACTTTCGTGCCCAGTTTTAAAGAATGACCCAGATACTCATATAACCACAGATCTATATAAATGTGCATAGAATGAATCACAATAGATATTCGATGCGGTTATATGGTTATCACCTCAGTCTGTTTCTTAATTACCCTCGGGCTGTGATATGCATTTATTTAAGTATTCATGAGGCAATACGAGGGATCTCGACCGGGACTTGCATGCAAATTTAATTAGTAATAGGAGTAATTGTCATATTTAATTTCTACTATGCGTGTATTTATGACAAAGTTTGTGTTATCTAGTTGTGTAGAAAAAAAAAGACTATATAAATTTTTTCGAAAGTACCAGAATTACGGTGCCCATTATTTCTGTGTTCTCACCAAAATAAATTTGTCATGTTTTTACTTCAAATACCCCCCACTGTAAGTGTAACCCTTTAAAATAAATATTACTTTAAACTAAGCTAATGTAGACTATAATTACCCACCCAGTGTACTCATATAAAAATTTAAAAAAATTTAAATCATTGGATTGTTTAATTTTAATAATCGTAGTGTTAATAAACCGGTCGTGGTGGCCGAATCGGTAGAGCGCAGGCCTCCCGTGCAGGAGATGGGGAGTTCTATTCCCAGTCGTGTCAAACCAAAGACTTACAAAAGTAATACTTGTCGCTTCCTAGTAAGCTGGTCAGCATTAATAGAATAGGGCAAGGACTGGTTAGCTCAGTGTCAGGATAATGTGACTGAGTGGGATATCAGGTCATGGTGCTGGTGGCCTGGGCATCCAGCGGGACAGCATTATAAAGTCGCCATGAGTTGCCAGGACGTAAAACTCCAACAAACAACCAAATATTATGCTGATTGTTGACTTTAAAGTGTGTAGGCCGATTTGTCGCTACCTCGCCTGGCGCTTTGCATTACTAGATATAAGCCGTGTTTACACGGGCGAGTTAAAACGGCTCAAATAATGCGCCTTGCCTAGTTCGCCTCACATTCGCCATGTAAACGCGACTCTGAGGCGGATTAGGGCTGATTCGATTCATATGATTCACTTTATGTAAACCACCTCGTGAGGTAGTTTATATGAAGCGAACTAGCTTAAGCGCGTAACACGCATGCGCAGTTGAGACCTTAGTTTGTTGACTTTCCGGTCGATCAAAAGCGCATATTATATCATTTGGTCTATGAACCGGCTAGAGGTGCACAGATACTTTTTTCATCATTTATTTTTAGGGTTTCACTACCCAGCAGAAGTTTTGACCGTTCCAAAACAATACGATTCAATCAATACATATCTAGGTCGAACCCACACTCTCTCGTGGTGACATCGACGAACCCAAACTGGCGCTGGTTAGTCTGGACTTGCTCATGTGCAGATATCGATTTCCGCCTTAAACCTCTCCGTGTCTAAACGCGCCACTACTTCGCTTCATATAAATTGCTTTGTCTAATTCGCTTTACAATTGCCCGTGTAAACACGGCTATAGATGTAAGATGATAACCAGTTGCAACTGTCAACATCACCTACTGCATATGTAAGCCAAACTCTGGAGCATTATTATTATAATATATACCAGGACAACAACCTAGCTGCATTAACTTAGGTCCAAAGTAAGAGCATGTAATGTTCGGAACATGTGGTCAATTTCCCCATTAGGCATATTCGGCAGAAGACAGGCGTGTATCCGGGGGGGGGCGATAATGTGAGACCCACATACCCACATACCCACATACCCACATACCCACATACCCACATACCCACAAACCCACATATCTACATAATCAGTATCGTGCGCTCGGGTTGTGATGCGATTTTCAAATGACCCAGGCGACATTCTTGGCTGCCCCTCAGGTATCACAATGGAAATTCCTGGGGCGTTGTGGGCCAGTTGTAGCAGGGAATGGCTCGTTCTGCCTCCATAATCATCATTAAAGTTTCGCTATATAAGACAGTGCAATGCGAGCCGAGTGACATTCCTGGTTGAATGCCAGTAACGCTATGGTTTATGCACTGAACTATGCCAACATGTTGAAGCTACTGATGTTCACTATATTAGGTAAGTAACTTTCTCTCTTGAATTCTGGTAAAAGGCATATCGATTGATTGATCGATTGATTGATTGATTGATTGCTGATGGCTTAATATCATGTCAGCTGCAGGGACCATATTCACAGTCAAAAGTTAGTGGTATCTATTTTGTGCGTCTTGCTAATCAGATTGCCAAAATTGAAATTTACACACAATTCCTAAATTCCGATCCATGTTAAAGTTGCATAGTCCGATGGTTTTGAATTTCTGTATTTTTTCTGAGATAAATATATTAGATCGATCACTAGTATTTACTTTACATTAGTTCAAAGTTACTTTTATTTTAAATGGGAAACTTTTGAGATATTTTGATTGCAAACATGGAAAATTAGTTTTGGCAAGCTTGCCAAAACTCTGACACTATAGACTTCTCTGCAGTAACAGGTTCTGTTAAATTGACTCAGTATTGCCTTCTACGCAGAAACAAACGCTTAATAAATGCATCAGTATCTAAGTTAGATATGTCAAATCACATCTAGATAATTGGTTTGGCTTTGAAAATGTTATATTTGATCAGACTATGCAGTTTTAACTTACAGCAAAACTGTTTTTGAGGCAATTTTGATGTGTTTAATTTGTGTCAATTCACAGCAGAATTCAGCTGACATGCCATATCCCAAATGATTGGAGGTGACGCAGCCGAGTTATTGCTCAGATTTGTTTGTGCTTTATGTCGGTAAATGAGTCCCACACGCTATTTACGTTAAAACAGTGCTGACACACAATGCACTCAGGGGTGCTTCTCCTTTGAGTACACATTCAGGAGTGAGTCAAGAGTGGCCAATGCGGCATGGAGTAAGAACTACTTGGTTCCGCTCACACCCAGCGTGATGCTGTGTGTACCCTTCAAATCTCAGATCAGAGTGAGGCATCCAACATGGTGCAACAACACCGTTCAGAGTCCTTTTCGCAGCTTGGTCAGATTGACCATTTCCTTGGATACTGGTATGGCCAGGCAGGCACCCAGCCAGCACAAGTGGACATTGTGCCCTTCCATTGCCAAGCAATTTATTTTCAGATTCACGATTGGGTGGTTTACTTTAAGGTTTCCGAAGGTAGAACTAGAAGAAGATAATTTGTGAAAGGTAGAAGGCACATAATTTGCATCATTCTATGAAGCACTCACGTGTGTGCCTAGTTCTGCATGTTTAATTAAAATGACCAGATATGGGTCTCAAAGGTTTGTGGAACCTATCATGGCAATTGACTAATCTCGCCCTTGTGTCATCTTGATTCGAAAATGAGGTTAGTTGCCTAACTAGTCCCTGTGGCGGTTTCAGCCGTGTCCCGTACTCAGCCGTGTACCTATACACAAACTCAAGGCATTGTCAATGGTCTTAAGTCACTAACCTTATACATTTAATATAATGTTTTTGGTAAAGATGTTTTCTATATGTGTACCAAGCGATTTGTTTCTAGGTGGTGTGGTTTTAGAGATATTTCACTTTTCCTGGATTTTCTGTATGAAGATTGCTCACCACCATTGACAATGCCTTGAGTTTGATGGTACGCGCAGTGCAAAACATTAGTTTTAATCAAAATTAATAGAAATCAAGAACCCTAACATTATAAATTTAATATAATCTTTTTGGTGAAGGTGTTTTCTATATGTGTACCAAGCGATTTGTTAATAGGTGGTGTGCTTTTAGAGATATTTCACATGTTCTGTATTTTCTGTATGAAAATTACTCACGACCATTGACAATGCCTTGAGTTTGAGTATAGGCTGAAACCGCCACACTGGCAAAATGCTAGCAGTGCCATGGTTTACTATTGTGTGCCTCAATGCGAAAGTGGATAAAGTAGCGAATGGGTTATTCTAATATGTGTTCATGTATTTCCAAACAAGGATTCAGACAATAAGATTCCTGACATGGATGGTGGTAATTAATGCAATCACAGATCTCTTAGCACTGACCTCGATTGTAGCATTCGGGAATGATTGATTGATTGATTGGTGGTTGATTTACGCTGTGTCGGCAGCATAGGCCATATTCATGGCAAGAAATGTTTGTTTTTTGTTCAAACCATCGCTTTTACATGTAAAAGCAGTCGATCAATTATGTGCCAATAGACACTCATTAAATTAGAAAGCTCACAATCATATATTTGTGGTCAAGGGAAACAAATTCCCATAGAAAAAGAAAGTTTTATTAATAATTGATAGAATCTATTTAGTAAACTATATGAGGTGGTACAGTCCAGCTGCCCTCAAAAAGGCTAAAATGTTTTCTTGTTTTACTTAGTAAAAAGGTCATGCATACTGTCTGCAGTGTACAATTGTTGGCGCAGGGCCAAAAAATCAACACAACTTAGTAAAATGTGTTTGAGTGTCAGCGGGGACTGACACCCAATATATTCAGGGGGAGGTTCCCCTTTGAGCAGAAAAGCATGTAGTCGGGAACGAAGTTACTTGTAGTCGACGTCGGCACACTGAAAGTGTGGGGTCAGTCAATCTCACATGTGTACACCCTTTTAAATAGTTCCCTGTAGAATATGGGGGTATGGGGGGGGGGGACATCTCTGAATCATGAGTAAAGGACCCATGTAGCTGTTTTTAGTCGGTTTTATTCTGGGTTAACTACAGGTGAAATCAGTCATGAGATTAAATCATTACAAATGTGCACACATTACAAATTTGAACACATTAAATTGAAAGGCTAATTAAAAGGATACTTTTGCTATCGTGAAGAATGCAGCTACAACGATGGTTACTTATACACATTGAACTATTTTATGTATTATATGTCTCACACAAGTGGATAGCTTGAGCAATTTGATAACGCACATAATTGTTTAACTTGTGTTTGTTGCCGACTTTGAAATAAAAGTATTGAACTGAGTTGATCTTAAGCAACCCATTTCTATCATGGACATGTTTCAGTTATGTACAGCCCTCTGTGGTTGCACAGAAATAATATATCCCAATGAATTTTGCATTGCAGCACTTACATTTGTGGTCAGAAATGACGCAAGTGAGGACCAGGCTGTAGAAGCAGCGGCCGAGTTGCCTGCTGCCAATGAAGTTGCTGTCGCCAAGGCCGACTCTGTTGAGGGGAAAATGACCGGAGACAGATATGGCTATGGGTATGGTGACGGGTATGGAAGAAGTGGCCATGGAAATGGCCATGGAAATGGTGGCCATGGATATGGAAATGGTGGTGGATACCATAGACAAGTGGGACATGGCAACCACAAGCAATCGTATTCCCTCCCAATCCAGATTCCATTCCTCGATCGAAATGGTTAGTAGCTGGCCTCCATGGCTTTGTGCATAATTTGTGAACACCTATTAAGACGGGATTATTAATATTCAACAGAATAAGCAGGATTTAATTCACACCGTGAGACTAGACGTTATGAACCATAGTTCTGGTTGTATTCCATAAGCAATGCTTAAAGCTGCATAGTCCAATGAAATATAACATTTTCAAAACCAAACCAATTATCTAAGTTTGATTTGACATATCTAACTTAGATACTGATGCACTTATTAAGCATTTGTTTCTGCGTAGAAGTCAATACAGAGTCAATTTAACAGAACCTGTTACTGCAGAATTCTATGGGGTCAGTTTTGGCAAGCTTGCCAAAACTAATTTTCCATGTTTGAACTCAAAATATCTCAAAAGTTTACCATTTAAAATAAAAGTAACATTGAACTAATGTAAAGTAGATACTAGTGATCGATCTAATATATTTATCTCAGAAAAAATACAGAAATTCAAAACCATCGGACTTTAAGCTGAACCAATAATCAGTTACATTTTCTTGCTCTCTGCTCAAGATAAGAAGCTCACAATAATAAATAACCCATTGGTTTGTATTTAAATTACAGCTTGTGTGATGTAGTTTTGGATCAATTTGGCTTCCAATTAGGTAAAAGAAAACCCTGATTATCCTTTTGCTTTGCCCTCGGGGATAATCATTATGAAGATATAGCACTGTATTTTCTGTCTCATGAAGGCATTGATTGCGTTTATGTGTATTATAATGGATTATAATAATATAAATAACGAAGCTGAATCAAAGGTTTATTTATTGTATTATTGTGCTATCGATATTGTATGTATTCGGAGTCGCTCGCCCACCCTGATCGGTGCACTTGAATGGCGTGCCACCTGCGTAGCGGGGAAAATAACCAAAACTGTCTCACTTCGATTACAATTTTCCTTTTTAGGTGGGGCATATTTAGTCTCCGCCAGAGAACTAATCAAATAGAACTCAGCCCGACTCTGTATTTGTCTATCCTTATTTTGACGTAGTGGCTTATACACGGCATTTCCCGCTGCAGGTTGTCGGTTCCCAGGTGATAAAGTGTGTGACTTGACGACTGCAGTCACAACAGCGTGTAACTACTTTCTCTGTCTGCTGACTGATGAAAATAATAACCTGTGGAAAAGACCTTCAATGTCGGTGCTCACTCAAACTTGCGGTACGGACATCGGGGTGCTGACGGTGTTCTGCAACAACAACGAGAAGATCCTCAGGGCCGTAGGGTTCATCAAGGACGACACTCATCGATCATATAAGCACCAGCAAAAGCTCATCAAAGACGTCACACCGTGTCTGAAGCTGAATGTTGCCACCTGCTGAGCTATCTACTCTCTTAGCAGTATCTGTCGGTTTCTATTGCCAACCTTCACTGACTATGTGTCTATAGGTTTGGTCGTTAGTTATTTCCATTATTTTATCTATGCCCAAATAAAATTAATAAACTTGCATCCCCTAACCCTGATTTTGTTCTTGTGTTCTGATTTTAGTGAAGCTCTACTGCCGAATAGGTATGTATAACACTACAGAGACATGATAGCCAACATAACAGTTTCATTGTATAAATACCTATATATATATATATATATATATATATATACATATATATATATCGATCTATATCTCTCTGTATAAATAGTTAAAAGGTGTATTGTTATCTAGCAAAAACAACAAATAAAAGCTTTAAAAAATAGTTTTTGAAGAAAGTTGCATGTTTCCCACCAAATACCTAAATATAACTGCATTCTTAACTATATCTGCAAGGTATCAATCACTGTATATTTTGTCTTGTTTGCATTGGGTTTACGATTTTATTTCTTATGTGACTATGCTTAGGTCACATATCATGCTGCCGCCATAAAGGCCCTGTCACACTATGCCGTATTGCGTCAGCGTATGCCAACGTATGCGATTTTGCGCCAACACGTTGGTGTATGTTGGTGTCCACTGAGACAAATTATGGGTATGTTTGGCAAAAGTTGTATTCGTTAATAGCCCCCCTGGTGTACGCTGAGATAAGTTATGCGTAAGTTTGGCATAAGTCATATTTTTTAGCATGTTCAAAATTCTGCTGTATGACAGCATATGTTGGCATACGCTGACGCAATACGGTATAGTGTGACAGGGTTTTTAGGTTCTGTGGTCTGCAGCACTGCAAACTGGCAATAACTTATAACTAGTATAAGAGCACACCATCACAAGTCGACACCCATCCTGATATCACACTATTTGTTGTTAGGATGTAACACCCCAACAAACATACATACTAGTCGAGGGTGTCAGGATGCTTGAAGAAATCCTCCACATTTTTAATTATGCAAAATATTTCTGTTGACGACGGAGCAGGATAAAGTGACTGAATGGGAGATGGTGTCATACTCATAGTGTCGACAGCAGTATATCCCAGTATGGCAGCACTATGAAGGCACACATTACAAGCCGGTATCCATGGTGACATGACCTGAGATATTGGGATGCATAAAGCCCCAGTCACAAGTGGGGCATAAAGCCACAGCTTGCAACCATTGGTGACCATTTTACGACAATGAAAATGGTCGGCGACATCCGGTCGACCATTTTAGTTGTAAGGAGGTTCAAGGTGGAGCAGCTGCAACATCCTTGCAATCAAAATGGTCTCAAGGAGGTGGGCAACCACTGAGGACCACTTTGTAGCGACTTTGCGACCATTTTGTGACCACCCGTTTTTTTGTGGTCGCAAGGTGGTTGCAAGCATAGTGTGACTGAGGTATAAATGGAGGTGGTGTCCTACTGTAATATGCATGAATGCAGGTGGTGTTCTGTTGTGCGTATGCATAATGCAGGTGGTGTTCTGTTGTGGGTATGCATAATGCAGGTGGTGTTCTGTTGTGGGTATGCATAATGCAGGTGGTGTTCTGTTGTGGGTATGCATACTGCAGGTGGATTTCTGTTCTGGGTATACATGAATGCAGGTGGTGTTCTGGTGTGGGTATGCATAATGCAGGTGGTGTTCTGTTCTGGGTATACATGAATGCAGGTGGTGTCCTGTTGTGGGTATGCATAATGCAGGTGGTGTCCTGTTGTGGGTATGCATACTGCAGGTGGTGTTCTGCTGTGGGTATGCATAATGCAGGTGGTGTCCTGTTGTGGGTATGCATGAATGCAGGTGGTGTTCTGCTGTGGGTATGCATAATGCAGGTGGTGTTCTGATGTGGGTATGCATAATGCAGGTGGTGTTCTGCTGTGGGTATGCATAATGCATGTGGTGTCCTGTTGTGGGTATGCATAATGCAGGTGGTGTTCTGTTGTGGGTATGCATAATGCAGGTTGTGTTCTGCTGTGGGTATGCATAATGCAGGTGGTGTTCTGTTGTGGGTATGCATAATGCAGGTGGTGTTCTGCTGTGGGTATGCATAATGCAGGTGGTGTCAGGTTGTGGGTATGCATAATGCAGGTGGTGTTCTGCTGTGGGTATGCATAATGCAGGTGGTGTCCGGTTGTGGGTATGCATAATGCAGGTGGTGTTCTGTTCTGGGGTATCATATGCAGGTGGTGTTCTGCTGTGGGTATGCATAATGCAGGTGGTGTTCTGCTGTGGGTATGCATAATGCAGGTGGTGTTCTGCTGTGGGTATGCATAATGCAGGTGGTGTTCTGCTGTGGGTATGCATAATGCAGGTGGTGTTCTGCTGTGGGTATGCATAATGCAGGTGGTGTTCTGTTGTGGGTATGCATAATGCAGGTGGTGTTCTGCTGTGGGTATGCATAATGCAGGTGGTGTTCTGCTGTGGGTATGCATAATGCAGGTGGTGTTCTGCTGTGGGTATGCATAATGCAGGTGGTGTTCTGCTGTGGGTATGCATAATGCAGGTGGTGTTCTGCTGTGGGTATGCATAATGCAGGTGGTGTTCTGCTGTGGGTATGCATAATGCAGGTGGTGTTCTGCTGTGGGTATACATGAATGCAGGTGGTGTTCTGCTGTGGGTATGCATAATGCAGGTGGTGTTCTGTTGTGGGTATGCATAATGCAGGTGGTGTTCTGGTGTGGGTATACATGAATGCAGGTGGTGTTCTGCTGTGGGTATACATGAATGCAGGTGGTGTTCTGCTGTGGGTATGCATAATGCAGGTGGTGTTCTGCTGTGGGTATACATGAATGCAGGTGGTGTTCTGCTGTGGGTATGCATAATGCAGGTGGTGTTCTGCTGTGGCTATACATGAATGCAGGTGGTAACTTGCTGTGGCTATACATGAATGCAGGTGGTAACTTGCTGTGGCTATGCATGAATGCAGGTGGTGTTCTGCTGTGGGTATGCAGAATGCAGGTGGTGTTCTGCTGTGGGTATACATGAATGCAGGTGGTGTTCTGCTGTGGGTATGCATAATGCAGGTGGTGTTCTGTTCTGGGTATACATGAATGCAGGTGGTGTTCTGGTGTGGGTATACATGAATGCAGGTGGTGTTCTGCTGTGGGTATACATGAATGCAGGTGGTGTTCTGCTGTGGGTATGCATAATGCAGGTGGTGTTCTGCTGTGGGTATACATGAATGCAGGTGGTGTTCTGCTGTGGGTATGCATAATGCAGGTGGTGTTCTGTTCTGGGTATACATGAATGCAGGTGGTGTTCTGCTGTGGGTATGCATAATGCAGGTGGTGTTCTGCTGTGGGTATGCATAATGCAGGTGGTGTTCTGCTGTGGGTATGCATAATACAGGTGGTGTTCTGCTGTGGGTATACATGAATGCAGGTGGTGTTCTGCTGTGGGTATGCATAATGCAGGTGGTGTTCTGCTGTGGGTATACATAATGCAGGTGGTGTTCTGCTGTGGGTATGCATAATGCAGGTGGTGTTCTGTTCTGGGTATACATGAATGCAGGTGGTGTTCTGCTGTGGCTATGCATAATGCAGGTGGTGTTCTGCTGTGGCTATGCATAATGCAGATGTGCTAGGATGTAAATCTCCAACAAACAAAAAACAATAGACTACATCACGGTTCCGACTGCGCATGCGCTGAAAACGGCCTTATCAATTTAATATAATCTTTTTGTTAAACATGTTTTCTATATGTGTTCCAAGCGGTTTGTGCCTAGGTGGTGTGGTTTCATCAATATTTTACTTTTTCTGTATGTAGATTGCTCACTGACATTGACAATGCATTGAGTACGGCGTACGGCCATTGAGTTTGCCGATACGTGTAGGGCAAAAACTGGCATATTATTCAAAATAAATAGAAATACATAACAAATTGGCACAAAAATGGAGGGAAGGATGCAATATAATAATATAATGAAAACTCTCCATAATTAAGCATTTTGAGCTAAGAAACATACAATTTCAGTCACTTTACAGGCTGATGTTTACATCACCATTGATTAGCCAGAAGTAATTCTTGTTCTAAATATTAAAATGTCAAATGTGTCAACAAAAACTTGTTTCAAAGAAATATATAACCAATATCCGATTAACCCTACTCATTTTCTATTTCTACATATGTCATTAACCATAGGGTATAAATAAAAAACATGAATAAAATAAGTAAAACTGACTCTGGCTATGGCTCTAACACTGGTCACGTGGTGCTAATCGTTTGACGCAAATCCTCAATAGTAAGACATCTGACTCTGTCATTTACATTGACTGAAAGGACATGCAGACAGTGGCGACGCCATGCGGCTAGTCACCTTAACTAAAACATAGCATAGCCTAACCATACCTGATACTATCACTATCAGTACTAGTTGGGTTTGGGTCACTCTGATGTGGTTTATTACAAATATTTATTATAAAGAGATCTAAGCAAATATATATCTAAATTTTCAAATATTAAACATGACTAAAGTTAAAGATTTTCCGATTTTTCTTAATACCAGGTTGATGCAAACTTGTGTTATTTTCTCTCAATGTATGCGAAGTGACTCTGAAGTGAACTACTACCTGCTCAACATGTTTGTACAATCTGAACACAGATGACCTTTCAATTTCCTGACAACATAACCACCAACATAATGGCTCTGTCACATTACGATGTATCTCGCAAGTACATGACCAACGTGTAAAATCACTTTTTTACGTCGAGATGCATCAAACTTTTCAGTGTGGGGGACGGGGGGCAAAGTTGGATGTATACATAGCGTATACATAGCGTATGGCCAACATATGACCAAGTGTTTTCATTGCCTTTAACATAGGTCAACGTCATGCAACATAGTGAACAACATTTGTCTAACGTATGTCTAACGTACATCGACATATGCCTAATGTATACATAACGAACAGGCGTCATAACACCCCTGCGTTGTCGTACGTCGAAAGTTTTGTGCATGCACAAAACTTTTGCGACCCCCTAATGAGCGACACCGTATATCGACGTACACTGACTTACATCGAAGTACATCGACGCACATCGACATACGCATAAAGAATGCGTAACGCATTAGATGTATCCCGATGTAGCGGCCAAACATCACATACGTCGGAGTACGTTTGCGCCATGCGTCATAATGTGACAGCACCATAAGCGAAAACATGTTTCCTGGTGGCACAGTAGAATCGTGTCATTGGGGTTTTACCACCTGGTGATACAAGGTGTCACACACATACGACCTGATACAGGCTTTTAATCGAACAAATGTTTGTTTGTTGTTTGTTTGTTGTTTTACATCCTAGCAACATCTAAGGTCATATCAGGAGGGGTACCGACTTGTGACAGTGCACACTCATGGTGACTTCCTAGTGCTGCCCCACTGGGAGACCAGGCCACCAGCACCATGACATGATATCCCACTCAGTCACATTATCCTGACACTGAGCCAACCAGTCCTTGCCCTATCCTAATAATGCCTAGCGCCTGGCTAGGAAGCAACAAGTATACATCCTTAAGTCATTGGTTTGACTTGACCAGGGTTCGAACCCACAAATCCATGGGTTCGGATCCCCCGATCTCCCAAAGCACGAGACGGACGCTGAACTCATTCGGCCATGCCGTCTGGTGTCAAACAAATGAGTCGCAAAGAACTAAATATCTTTCAAAGGGTGACATTTCCATGGTAAGATAAAAGAAATGTACACTATTCTTTAGCCGTGTTTACACGGGCGAGTTAAAACGCTTCATATAAAACCAGTTGTCTAGATCGTTTTACATTTGCCGTGTAAACGCGACGCTGTGGCGTTTTAGGGCTGAATCGATTCATATAAATCGGTATATGTAAACCATCTTGCGAGGTGGTTTATATGAAGCGAACTAGTGTAAACGCACCACTACATCGCTTCATATAAATTGCTTTGTCTAGATCGTTTTACATTTGCCCGTGTAAACACAGCTTTAGAAACTTAACAATCCGTATTTATATTTCAGCAACACATTGATAACATTATCGAGATGTACATGTTATACAGCAGGCGGTAATTTAATGCACTTATTTATACTAGCAGAAATGTGTTTATGTAGTTGCTGGTGGTACTTGACTCATTGTAAATAGACATTGTGGTGCTAGTAAGATAGTGTGTAAGGGGCACTTGGAGCTCCACCCACTACCCCCTCCCCCTCTGTTAGTCACGGATCACCACACACTCAGCTCAGGGCAGGTGGTGACCAAAGGGGCCACGCTTGGTGGTCGTGGGCAGATCATTGTAACCATGGGGACACAGGAATGCTTGATGTTCATTGGTAGAGCTGTAGATGCTTGATTCTCATTGGAGAATACGGTCAGGTGGTATGCCATACTAGATCCATGTACCACTATAAATAATAACCCAGAGGGCTTGGCTCTCTCTCGACTTTCACTCTTTATACTCTTCCTTTCTATTCTTGCCTGTATTGATTTCACCATATCCTGCCTACACAACCACAGATTCCAGCCGTGGACTTTACACTACTATCTGACAGAGCACGCAACAGAAAGTAGGTCAACTCACATATCTGACTGTGATTGTTTTGACAAACACATGATTTTATCATTTGTTTTTATTATCTTTTGTATTTTACACCACATTCGAAGTTACACAAAAAACAAAAACACGGACAATGTGAACAATTCGATTAATAGACATATAGACTGAGTATTGTACACAATCGCTCCGATACAATCAATATTAATAACTTAGTGAAATGATATTGTGTATGTTACTTGGTAACATACGTATATATAGTCTAGAACACGACGAATGTAACCATAGCGTCTCTATACAGCGGGTTCAAGCCGATGTAACCGATGTAACCGATGTAACCGATGTAACCGATGTAACCGATGTAGCCGATGTAACCGATGTAACCGATGTATACATTTAACCATACCACTATATACACTACTTATACACGTGTTAATAATGTTAGATATATGATAAACAATGCATGGTTTTATGTAAATTGAATGCAACTAATCACACTTATATATACCAGACCCAATGTCTGAATCGGGAGGAGCGCTGGTTGGGTTTCCGCAAGCGAGGTCATAGCTTCGAACCTGACTGAGTTAGACAAATGACGTACAGAATGTATACCTGTTGCCACCTAGTATGGTGCTCAGGGTTACAAGGATAATGTTCAGTGTTCAGTGTCACGATAATGTGACTGGGTGGGCTGTCAGGAGGTGGTGCGGCGGCTCTGTCTCTAAGAGAAGCAGCACTATAAAGTTGCAGTGAGTGCCATAAGTCGGTACCCGTCCTGATATGACCTTGCGTCTTGCTAGGATGCAACACCAAAATAAACTAACACAATTATATATGTATATATATATTAATATATATACCATATATGTCCCAATAGAAGCACGCTACCCAATAGAAGCACACACCCCCATTTCAAGATTGAATCCATGCACAAATTTACGATCATATTCAGCCTGAATGCATATAAAATAAGACAATCCCACTTTATTTCACAGGCATGACAACAAAATTCAAAATGTACGATCATATTCAGACTGAATGTACATAAAATAAGAGAATCCCACTTTTATTTCAGAGGCACAACAAAAAGAAATCCATGAAATTCTTTAACTTTGAATAGACACGCATCCATGTGTCTGCACTCACGCAGTTTTTGCTTAGATTTAAACAGTTTTCATTCACCCAGACTCTGGGTAGAGGTGAATCTGTTATCTACTTCTCGTGTAGGTAGGCTTGTGGCAGCTTCAGGTACAACAGACTCAGGTCTGACAGTGTGACACCGCACGGTTCCGTAGAGGTCACGCTAAGGTCATTGTGCATTACGCCGGTGACCAGCTGACCCAGCGCATTCAGCACGCCCTCTACCGACGTGTGCAGACGCGCAATCAGGGTCTCCACCATTTCCGGTGTGTCCTGTAGCGCATCCCATTCGTCAGGCATTCCGCTGGTCGCCTGCAACATGGGAGGCAAAGGGACAGGTGTCACTGACAGTGTTCGACTGGGTGTGTACGTTTGTAGCCTGCAACATGGCAGGCAAAGGGACAAGTGTCACTGACAGTGTTCGACTGGGTGTGTACGTTTGTAGCCTGCAACACAGCAGGCAAAGGGACAGGTGTCACTGACAGTGTTCGACTGGGTGTGTACGTTTGTAGCCTGCAACACAGCAGGCAAAGGGGCAGGTGTCACTGACAGTGTTTGACTGGGTGTGTTCGTTTGTAGCCTGCAACACAGCAGGCAAAGGGGCAGGTGTCACTGACAGTGTTTGACTGGGTGTGTACGTTTGTAGCCTGCAACACAGCAGGCAAAGGGACAGGTGTCACTGACAGTGTTTGACTGGGTGTGTACGTTTGTAGCCTGCAACATGGCAGGCAAAGGGACAGGTGTCACTGACAGTGTTTGACTGGGTGTGTACGTTTGTAGCCTGCAACACAGCAGGCAAAGGGACAGGTGTCACTGACAGTGTTTGACTGGGTGTGTTCGTTTGTAGCCTGCAACATGGCAGGCAAAGGGACAGGTGTCACTGACAGTGTTCGACTGGGTGTGTTCGTTTGTAGCCTGCAACATGGCAGGCAAAGGGACAGGTGTCACTGACAGTGTTTGACTGGGTGTGTACGTTTGTAGCCTGCAACATGGCAGGCAAAGGGACAAGTGTCACTGACAGTGTTTGACTGGGTGTGTACGTTTGTAGCCTGCAACACAGCAGGCAAAGGGACAGGTGTCACTGACAGTGTTTGACTGGGTGTGTTCGTTTGTAGCCTGCAACACGGCAGGCAAAGGGACAGGTGTCACTGACAGTGTTTGACTGGGTGTGTTCGTTTGTAGCCTGCAACACGGCAGGCAAAGGGACAAGTGTCACGGACAGTGTTCGACTGGGTGTGTACGTTTGTAGCCTGCAACACAGCAGGCAAAGGGACAGGTGTCACTGACAGTGTTCGACTGGGTGTGTTCGTTTGTAACCTGCAACATGGCAGGCAAAGGGACAGGTGTCACTGACAGTGTTTGACTGGGTGTGTATGTTTGTAGCCTGCAACACAGCAGGCAAATGGACAGGTGTCACTGACAGGGTTCGACTGGGTGTGTTCGTTTGTAACCTGCAACATGGCAGGCAAAGGGACAGGGGTCACTGACAGTGTTTGACTGGGTGTGTTCGGTTGTAACCTGCAACACAGCAGGCAAAGGGACAAGTGTCACTGACAGTGTTCGACTGGGTGTGTACGTTTGTAGCCTGCAACACAGCAGGCAAAGGGACAGGTGTCACTGACAGCGTTCAACTGGGTGTGTTCGTTTGTAACCTGCAACATGGCAGGCAAAGGGACAGGTGTCACTGACAGTGTTTGACTGGGTGTGTTCGTTTGTAACCTGCAACATGGCAGGCAAAGGTACAGGTGTCACTGACAGTGTTTGACTGCGTGTGTACGTTTGTAGCCTGCAACACAGCAGGCAAAGGGACAAGTGTCACTGACAGTGTTTGACTGGGTGTGTACGTTTGTAGTCTACAACATGGCAGGCAAAGGGACAAGTGTCACTGACAGTGTTCGACTGGGTGTGTTCGTTTGTAGTCTACAACATGGCAGGCAAAGGGACAAGTGTCACTGACTGTGTTCGACTGGGTGTGTTCGTTTGTAGCCTGCAACATGGCAGACAAAGGGACAAATGTCACTGACAGTGTTCAACTGGGTGTGTTTGTTTGTAGCCTGCAACATGGCAGACAAAGGGACAGGTGTCACTGACAGTGTTTGACTGGGTGTGTTCGTTTGTAGCCTGCAACATGGCAGACAAAGGGACAAGTGTCACTGACAGTGTTCGACTGGGTGTGTTTGTTTGTAGCCTGCAACATGGCAGACAAAGGGACAGGTGTCACTGACAGTGTTCGACTGGGTGTCTATGTTTGTAGCCTGCAACATGGCAGGCAAGGGGGCAATTATCTACTTTTTGGGGGTTCAAATTTGTTAAATTCCAGTTGAATAACATCTTTTTTCAGCACCGAGGCGCTGGTCTTCCAGCCTTAACAAGTATGGTGCATATGAACTATTTATGGATGAGATGATGAGATCGTATGAACAATATAGAATAGTAGGTTAAAATCAGGCATTACAAATATAGTGGGGATCTTATTTTGCACATGTAGACTGGAGAATAGCCATTTATTTACCTTTAGACTATATCAGTGATTTTTTCTAGACTGGAGAATAGCCATTTATTTACCTTTAGACTATATCAGTGATTTGATGATCATACCTTTGAGGAGACATTAATATAATGGGAATGACTTGCTGCTACAGGTAGTAGTGGATTAATTTAATCAGCTTTGGCAGTTCTAGTCACTTGCATACACTTATTTATGTAGCAGCTTAATAGACGGGTTCGTAATTCCAGCCGGACAATGCATTGTGGGATGTGTCAGAAAAACAAACCCATGCAAAGGACATGGCTCATGTTGAAGCAGTGAGTATAGCTATGGAATCTGTTAGTTTCAGCTCATTTCAGCTAATGTTTGAAACGTAGAATATCAACTACAAAAAATATATTTAATAAATTAAGATGTTAATCTTTTATCTAGCATTGCATTTACATCAATCTAATGAGCCCATCTTATACAATTTGCATTTAGATCTAAGCAAATCTGGTCACTCAGACTACTAGTGTTAGAGCCATAGCCAGAGTCAGTTTTACTTATTTTATTCATGTTTTTATTTATATCCTATGGTCAATAACATCTGTAGAGCTAGGAAATGTGTAGGGTTAGTCAGACATCGGTTATATATTTCTTTGAAACAAGTTTCTGTTGATACGTTTGAGATTTTAATATTTAGAACAAGAATTAAAAATGGTGATGTAAACATCAGCCTGTAAAGTGACTTATTGTTTTATGGGGAATTGTATTGTCTTTTAGCTCAAAATGCTTAACTATGGATAGTTGTGCCTTAAATATATTCATTATATTATTATATTGCATGCATGTATTCATGTTTGTGCCAACTTGTTCTGTATTTCTATTAATTTCGAATAAAATTGAATTTGTTCAATGCATGTATCGGTAAACTCAATGGCTGTGCGCATTTATTTTGCTGTCGACGCCATTTCTACGTATGCGCAGTGGGAATTACGAACCTGTCTATTAATAATGCTTTACAACCGGGTTTGTTTATGCTGCCACCTAGTGGATTCCGAAGAGTTATAATATATATTCCCCCATTGTTCGCGATTAAAATTATCTATGCTTAAAACAGCCACCAAAGTAACATTGTATTTATTTTCTTCCATGGATGGTCTTGAATGTTTTGTGAAGGTTAACCCAGTATGACCTTACCTTCTCGATATCGGCGAGCGTTTGTTGAAGGTCACTAAGCAGATCGGATGGAACGCTCGTAGGGAGGCCCTCTATCCAGGATATCACATTCAATTCCAGAGCTACCACTTCTGTCAACACCTAGGGGGTCAAATGTCAACATTGATTGATGACTGATAAGTGCTGGCTGAACGCTGTGTCAACAACAACAAAGGAGATCATATTCACGGTAAAAGGTTAGTGGTATTTAATCTGTTACTTTTGTGTAATGATAAAAAAAGGAGTTAATCACATTAAAATTAAATTTACACCAAAACTGAAATGGTCTGATTTGTCAGATGACAGCAAAAGAATGCAGAGGTTAGTACAAAAGAAGTTTACTTTGTTGCATTGCTTTCTTGTGGTTAAAAAAAAAGTTAAAAAAATGTATTTATTGAATGATCAGACAGGAGTTGAGTGTCCACTTTCTGTGTGGAAGAAGATGGGTTCGAACCTCGGCCAAGCCAAGACAACGACTTAAAACAAAGTATACTTGTTATTACGTAGCCTGGCACCTGACATTACTAGGATAGGGCAAGGAGGAGTAGAATGAGGCAGACCAATTATCCACAAGTGAAATTTCTCATGAAGAACAATGCCACCCTGGGGTCTGTTGAGCCATTCCTTTCCTTGTTCCCCTGTCTGCCCCAACTGTGTACTGCAAACTCTGGCACCTGACTAGTAGCGATCAACTAGTTCAAACCCCCCTCTACTAACTGAGTGAGCCTGGAAATGCTTCTAGTTGAATACTACTAAGGTACGTTATTAAAGTTGCATAGTCCGATGGTTTTGAGTTTCTGATATTTTTCTGAGATAAGTATATTAAATTGATTGTTATAATCTACCTTACTTTAGTTTGGAATAACTTTTAATTGAAATGGTTTCCTTTTGAGATATTTGAAATTCAAACATGTGAAAATAATTTTGGCAAGCACGCCAAAACTCTGATACCATAGCCTTCTGCATTAACAGGTTCTATTAAATCGACTCAGTGTTCCCTTCTATGTGGCAACAAATACTTAATAAGTTAGATATGCAGAATCAAACCTAGATAATTGTTTTGATTTTGAAAATTTGATGCTTCATCGGACTATGCAGCTTTAATCAAAATTAACCTACTTGCTCACACAATAGTCCCCAAACACGCGCACACACCCAATCCCACTACCAGAACACCTGCAGACACGCACACACATGGTCCCACTACACAAAAACCTGCACACATATGATTCCACTGTGAGAGGGATCTACACACAACACACATGATCACACTACAAGAAAAACCTGTAGGTTCCTACACTATTTTGTATTTGTTTATTTAACAACGCCTCTAAAGCACATTGACTTTTTGTATCATCGGCTATTGGACGTCAAACATATGGTCATTCTGACATATTTCTTTGGAGTAAACCCGCTACCGCCACATAGGCTACTCTTTCCGATAAGCAACAAGGGGTCTTTTATATGTGCTTTACCACAGACAGGAAAGCACACACCACAACCTTTCATAAACCAGTTGTGGACCACAAAGATCATTTCAATCACAAAGGCCCACCCTACATCCCACCATCACCCTTTTAATGACCAAGTCACTTCTGGAAAGATATTCAGTTATGCCCCACCCCTTTACTAATCCTCACCATGCTAGTCTTAACAGAGTTACCTCGCTTTTATGCTTCTATTTTTCTCTTATCTCATTCGTTACCCATCATACATATCGATTATCGGACTTGGTGGCTGAATTGGTAGCGCACAGGCTTCCCATGCAGAAGGTCAGGAGTTCTATCCCGGTCGAGTAAAACCAATGACATAACCAATGATACTTGTCGCTACCTAGCCTGGCGCTCTGAATTAATAGGATAGGGCAAGGACTGGTTAGCATAGTATCAGGATAATATGACTATGTGGGATATCGAGTCATGGTGTCAGCAACCTGGTTTCCCAGTGGGGCAGCACTATAAAATCACCATGAGTATGCACTGTCACAAGTCTGTACCCATCTTGATATGACCTTAGATGTTGCTAGGACGTGAAACAACAAGCAAAGACAATTCGCATCCATGTTTTATTTATTATCTTGTAATTGTCTATATATCCTGCTATAGCTTTGTTTAGTTCTTAGTGGCAACTGGCATTAAGAAGATCGAAGCTTGTTTTATTTAACGACACCTCTAGAGCACATTGATTTTTATCATCGGCTATTGGACGTCAAACATATGGTCATTCTGATTTTTTTAAAGGAAACCTGCTGCCGCCACATAGGCTAATCTTTCCGATAAGCAGCAAGACGTCTTTTATATGCACTTTCCCACAGACAGGACAACACATGCAACAGCCTTTGATAAACCAGTTGGAATGGAAAATATCCCAAACTGCAAATGGGTCCACTGAGCAGGATCGATAGGATGACCCACACCTTCACAGGTGGACACTCTACCGCCTGAGCTATGTCCCGCTCCTCAAGATCAGTGCATCAGCATGGGTAACATGTTATTCAGAATAAAACCATTTGAAGAGCAACAAAAAAACAAAAAAATCGATGAATGTAACCCCCCACATGAAAATATATCCAGTTGAGTGCTTACATTGACGACGGCCTGTAACCTCACGTAGCGGGTCTGCTCAGCCAAGGTGGGCGTGTTTCCTCCAGTACCCGGCCTCTCCTCCACGGCCCGCCGCAGATGCTGGAGACAGCCAGCCTCTGCCAGCCCCAACACATCCTTCTGGATCACCACCGCCACCTTCAGCGCCTCCAGGCGGGAAGTCTGCGAACTAGTCATCTGGATGCGGACCTGCCGGGGAAAAGGATTTTTTAATCTGAATTTTATATTACCATAAAATATGGTAGGGTGTTTTTGGTTGGCATAATCCAAGGGGGTAATCTTCCTGCCTGCACACCCAAATGTGTCTCGCTAAACTAACGCCATGTAACTAGCAAAGTGTCTAAACAATTTGAGAGTTTAACGATGACATCAAGATAAGCAACACGTGAGGAAATTACATGGGATGCGTACAGAAATGTCATGGGAATGATTCCTTATGGAGTTGCAGAGGTTATGGCATCCTAGAGATATATACGAATACATACAAGTATATATATAGTAAACGATGCACAATACATGAGTAACCAATGCCTGGTACACCTCCCGTATAAAACCTAAAACTGCCCATTTCGCGCCTAAGTTTGAGTTTTAGTCAGTTTCAGTCTTTAGGTGTGTGACCTCCTAACAGAGCCTTCCGATTCGCAACTTAAAACTCAGTTTTAGGGCTTAAGACTGGAATCTTATAAGATTCGAAAAATGAATCAGGCCGTTCGAGTCAGTTTTAGTTGGGAAACAGGACGAGTCAGGTTGTGACAGGTCGCGTCGGGCAGTCAGTTTTAGCGTGTGAATCGTATATGGGAGGTGTGTACCAGGCTTAAGACTAAAGAGCCCTGGTCTGTGACACTGACTTGAGGGCAGTTGTAATGGAGTATAATGGCTAAAATACGATGGAATGTCTTTCATGATCTGTGGTTTTTTTTTCTTTTCTTTTTAAGTTCTTTTCCTTTCAATGGCTTAGTCTGGATCAATTAGGTCAATGCGAACTAATTTCGGATTTTAAGGATCTACAGCTAGAGTTAATGACATAGTAATAATATGGTGCTTGGGGATTTCGTGGAAGTTGCAGCTGTGAACCTTTGAGGATATGTTTGAGGATATGTTTGAGGATATGTTAATGGGTACTTTAATCAATGGTTGAGTGGCTTGGTAAAGGAATGAACGTCTACACATATGGTGTTTTTTATCTAGCGGGAAACAGGTGAAAAGCCATTCTGTAACAGGTATGTTGATTGCGGGGTAATGGATAAACGCTTAATGTTGCATAGTCCGATGGCTTTTGAATTGTTGCCTTATTTTTCAGCTGAATATATCACGTTTAAATTACAACCTACCATTGCTGACAAATTGTCAACTTTAGAGCAATTTGAAATGAAAGTGTAATAGACCGTGAATGGCCGGTTCCTTTCTAGTCTCTCAAGTATCGCGTAGAAGGAATAAGCACGAAGACACAAACATACAGTTCCCATGTTTAATCTTCACCACCCACCATTGCATCACAAGACCAAGTGACCCGCCCCCTGACCTACCAGGTCCCAGCTAACCTCTCACAGTAGGGGGAGCCACTAGCGAGACGCAGTACAGGCAGTTCACTCTGGGACTCGCCCACCAGCTCGTGTGCCGCCACCTGATGCAGAAGAACTGCGACAGTAGATAGTTGTAGTCCTTGCAGCCACCGCGTGGTGGCGGAGCTCAGGTATGGACTCCTACAAAAGTATCCAGTAGCTCTGGAAAATGTAGAACGTTGTGTGACAAGCATGATCCCAGGATTGGGAGAGATGGCATATGAAGATCACCTGAGGAGACGTAAGCTACCAGCATTATCATATCATCATCATCTCAGGGGAGATATGATAGACAGTTATACAATTATTACTTGAGTCTATAGCCGTGTTTACACGGGGAATTGTGAAACGTTCTAGACAAAGTGATTTATATGAAGCGGTTTAGAGGCGCGTTTACACGGACAGAGTTTGAAAGTGTTTTGGCGCCGGGAACCAGCAGCCTTAGGTCTGCCTGTAGCCGGCGAGCACTGCTATTTGTTTAGTTTACACAAGTCGATTCGACGCCGATGTAGCTGCTACGTTAATATCGCTTGGAATTTAAGGTTAATTTAATTAAATTTCATTATTTGAGTCTGTAATTCTGTTAAATATGATCGCATTCACTAGATTTCGGCGTAATCGGGCCCTAACACTGCCGGGCACCAGCGATTAGTTACTGCTCCCCCTGTAGCTGGCAAGCACTACTATTTTATACTATCGCCGCCCGGGAACCAGCTGAATCGCTTCAAATAAACCACCTCGCGAGGTGGTATAGATGAACCGTTTCATATGAATCGATTCAGCCCTAAAACGCCTCAGAGTCGCGTCTACACAGCAAATGTGAGTCGATCTAGGCAAGGCGTTTTATATGAGGCGTTTTAAATCGCCCGTGTAAACAGGGCTTATGACAGCGATGTCACAATGGGTTTGTTCAACCACAGAATAGACAGCAATCAATGCCAGAGGCCAGCAGAATAAAATGTTCAAGGAGAGGCCCAGGCTTGAGGTCAGGAAACACTCATTTTTCTTTCAAGTGACCGAACCATTGAACAGTCTTCCAGACCAAGTGGTTGAAACACCAATGGTAGAAGCACTTTGACTTTGAGAGATGGCTGGGTAGAAATTGGAGAGGATACCCACAATTATATGACTTCAGGGCTCCGTCCACCTCCATACGTGTGCAAAGAAATAGTTCTTTTTTTTACCTTAATGAGCTGGCATTAGAGCCTAGATTAGCCAGAAGAGGATCTGTAAGTTAATCAGTAAAGTTACTTGTACACATTGCACAAATCTGGTAAGTAGTGAAGCATACCGAATCAGAAGCAGTTGGCGTCGTGGGTGGCGCCCCCTGGTCTACCGCAGTGGGGGCAGAACCAAGGACGGGGGCGCTAGTCTCGAATAGTGGCAGCGTATGGAACTAACCAGGCATTACCACTCCATTTGTAATGTCTGTACTGACCTCTCAGGCAAGGAGCCTCATAAGCCGTGTTTACACGGGCGAGTTAAGTCGCTTCATATGAATCGCCTTGCCTAGTTCGGATCACATTCGCCGTGTAAACGCGACTCTGAGGCGGATTAGGGCTGATTCGCTTCATATGATTCACTTAATGTACACCACCTCGCGAGGTGGTTTATATGAAGCGAACTAGCTTAAGCACATTGATTTCCACCATAAACCGCTCCGTTTGTAAATGCGCCTCTAATTCGCTTCATATAAATCGATTTGCCTAATTCGCTTCACAATTGCCCGTGTAAACACGGCTCTAGACAGGTAGGCGTGACTAGGGTGATGACATCAGTGAACCTAGCGGGTGTAATGGGTAGCACACTAGCCCGGAATGCAAGAGGTCTGGGTTCGAATCCTGCTTTAGCCACAATATTTCCCTCTTTCATCACCTCACAACACTGGTGCCGTGACCTGGATCCCATACGAGCTACATGCTGAATTATAATTGAACCTACCTTGTGTATGTATATGTATGTATGTATGTAATGTATGTAATTGTGAGCATTAAAACAACTGATGAACATAAGCCATTTAAGAATTACAATTCCAGGAAGACGAGTATAGTGCACTGACCTCTCAGGCAAGGCGCCACATAGACAGGTAGATGTGGATAGACGATGACATCAGGGAGCCTAGGTGGTTTAATGGTTGGCACACTAGCACGGAATGCAAGCGGTGTGGGATCGAATTCTGCTCTAGGCGCAATGTTTTCAGCACACCCCCCCCCCCGACAACAATAACATTAGCATACTAAAATGTACAGCATGAAAATCATGTTAGATAAGGATTGCACCGTGGCTATGAATTTTCAACTAAATTTAGATTATTTCTGGTGACAGGTGATAACGGGGACGGTTTGTCAGACCACCATGAAATGTAGCTCTGGCTACCAGTGGCTACATGGGACAAGTGCAGGGTGAAGTGGTGGACAGGCCATGACCTATATATACTGCGGGTCCATTCACTACAACCTGTGATGTTATCAGTGTACTAGTCTGATAGTGTGATCTCACGGTGGTTAGATGGTGTCTTCCGTATGTGGTCATTGTGACCTAATTCTACTCTGATAAAGGTTCAGCCACAGCGTCTGGTATTTACTAAGTCGGGGCTGTGTACCGGATGCAGTGGCCAAATCGGTACAAAGTAGGCTTCCCCTGCGGCAGGTTGGGAGTCTGAATCTAAGCTCAGTAAAGCCAATGACTTACAAAGGTGATACTTGTCGCTTCCAAGCCTGACGCTCAGCATTACTAGGACCAGGAAAGGACTGGTTGGCTCAGTGTCAGGATAATGTTACTGAATGGGAAATCAGATGCTGGTAGCTTGGTCTCCCAGTGGGGCAGCACTATAAAGTCGCCATGAGTGTCCACTGTCATAAGTCGATACCCATTCTGATATGACCTTAGATGTTGCCAGGTTATAAAACCGCAAACAAACCAAACTAACTGCTGCTTGGTGACCTCAATGTGGGCAGCATGTTTAGGACATCTATCTAATCGAGTGCGAAGGTTGCTGCTGATTGTGATCACAAATATGGGACCAATCTCAAGCTGCATCATTCATTATCCGAAAATAGATGAACGACTCTGCATTATATAGGGTATTCACGTGACGTCATCAACCGGATGCACGGCCATTGTGGTTATATCAACCAGTAAACATCCCATAGAGTTTACCTGTACGCGCAGTGCAAAACGTTAGTTTTATTTTATAAATTAATAGAAATGCATAACCCTAACCATATCAATTTAATATAATCTTTTTGTTAAACATATTTTCTATATGTGTTCCAAGCGGTTTGTATCTAGGTGGTGTGGTTTTAGAGATATTTCACTTTTTCTGTATGAAGATTGCTCACTGCCATTGACAATGCCTTGAGTTTGCCAGTATGTGCAGTGCAAAACGTCAGTTTTATTCCAAATTAATAGAAATCCAGAACCCTAACCGTATCAATTTAATATAATCTTGTTGGTAAACATGTTTTCTATGTGTATTCCAATCAGTTTGTTTCTAGGTGTTGTGGTTTTAGAGATATTTAACTTGTTCTGTATGAAGATTGCTCACAGCCATTGAGTTTGAAGTGGGACAGTGCCTTTATTATTGTGGTTACTATCTCCACAATGGCCTCACTTCCGTTTAAAGTGACGTCAGTGCATACCCTATATTTGAATTATTAGTTGATTATTACATGCGCTGTTGTATGTCATACCACTAACATGTAAACACATGCTGATTAAACTGGGTGCGGTGGCCGAATCGGTAGAACACACGCCTCGCGGGTAGAAGATCGGGAGTTCGCGAGTTCGATTCCCGGTCGAGTCAAACCCAATGACTTAAAAATTGATACTTGTCCTTTCCTAGCCTGGTGCGCGGCATTATTATGATAGGGCAAGGACTGGTTAGTTCGGTGTCAGGATAATGTGACTGAGTGGGATATCGGATTTCCCAGGGGGGGCAGCATTATAAAATCGCCATGAGTGCGTACTGTCACAAGTCGGTACCCATCCTGATATGACCTTAGATGGTGCTAGGACGTAAAACAATGACAAACATGCTGATTAATGTTGCATGATCTGTGAAAGAATATTTACGAATCGAAAATACTTATTTAGCATTGATCTAACATACCAAACTCAGACATTGATTGACGGACTCGGTAATCATTTCTTTAAGGTTTTGTCACTTAGAAATATAAAAGCTTGCCAACTTTGATAGGTGGTGGTGTGACCTACTTAGGTAGCAATAGTGTACTTAGATAAAAGATTCACCCAGTACTTGGAGTACAGGGGTGAACGACAACGTAGTCTAAATACGGGCGAAAATAGCTTTAGTATGGAACAAGAAGTAGAATGCCTGGCATGGTTACTTATATCAGCACAGAGTTGGTGAAATGGGAGAGAATGCAAAAAGACAAGATGGCGGGCCAGAGAACGCCGTCGATTTCACTTTTAAATTGCATTAAAGTATATGTTTTATTATATTTTCCAACTCAAAAGTAGCGGGTAAATATGAAGACATATACAAAGAAAAAATGGTGCTTCTTAGATTGTGAAATTAGGCTCTCATAAAGACTCATTTCAGTAGCCCGAATTTTCGACCGTTTTTATATAAGGCTGGTCTTCACCCGTGTACTGGAAGTATGGGGTGAATCTTTTATCTATTGTGCACTGAGCTGTCGGTGACCAGTTGGGGAGATTGCCTGAGCTTTCTGACACCAGTCAGCACAGGCAAGCGTGGACACACTGCACAACCCGTCTATAGCTGTGTTTACACGGGCAATTGTAAGCCGACTTAGACAAAGCGAAATAAATTAAGCGAATTAGTGTCGTATCCACACATGCAGTACTTTTAGCCAGAAATCGATATCTGTGCATGAGCAAGTCCATACTAACCAGCGCCAGTTTCGGTTAGTCGACGTCGCCACGAGAGAGTGTGGGTTCGACCTAGATATGTATTGACTGAATCATATTGTTTTTGAACGATCAAAACTTCTGCTGGGTAGTGAAAACCTAAAAATAAATGATGAAAAAAATATTTGCGCGCAGCTAGCGGTTTCATAGACTAAATTCTATAATATGCTCTTTTGTTTGACCGATAAATCAACAAACTCAGGTCTCGACTGCGCATGCGTGTGACGTGCTTAAGCTAGTTCGCGTTATATAACCTACCTCGCGACGCGGTTTAGTAGAGGTTAACTAGTTGACGCGATTCAGCCCTAATCCGCCTCAGAGTCACGTCCACACAGCAAATTTAAACCGAACTAGACAAGGCGATTTATATGCCGCGGCTTAACTCGCCCGTGTAAACACGGCTAAAATCTATTTGTGTTTCAATTAATTTATTGTATTATCTTTATTTAGATACATGTATATTATATAGGTGTCATCATCAGCAGTCACGCATCAGTGAATCACCTTCTAGGTTCTAGATCACCTGACCCTACAGGTACATATTATCTATCTCATCAGGACAGCACTATAGAAAGCCGGTATGCGTGTCAGTACTTCGCCTGACATGACCTCGGATGTTGCTAAGAGTTCAAATCCTAATAAATCATTGAAAGTTGTCAACACACACGCTCATTGAGGTCATATTAGATTAGCTCCCAACACTCCTTGAAAATAAACCTCAAAGTGAGGAGTGCCTGGTATTTATTTGTAATTAAATAAATAAATTATGACAAATAAACATAGGTTTATGGGGTCATTGCCCAAGATACGTGAACAGAAGGCATAGATCTTCACTCACCTGCACAGGTGAGGTCTCCTCAGGTGTGCACCCACCTGGCCTCACAGCCTCACCCCCTTCTCGCACTGCTCCAATTTCCCCCAAGACTCCACCCTCACCGCCACCGCCGTCTCCACCACCGCCGCCAGGTGTCCCCACAGGACCCTCTTCTTTCACCTCAGCGCCTGTTTCCGTAGAGTCTCCTACCCAGGCGGTGTTGAGGAGCCCGGACGGCGCGTCGTGCTGAGACGTCATCGTGGCAGCTTGCACCTCCTCCCTCTGCGTGTGTTCCCGGGCAGTGACAGCCTTAACAACCGCCGCGTGCATCTATAACTTATAAGTGAACACACCGGACGCCGTAGCCGAATCGGTAGAGCACAGGCTTCCCGTGCAGAAGGTCGGGAGGTGGATTTCCACACCGAGTCAAAGCTTTGGAGGAATTCGACTGGGCCCTTTCTATCCGCAAGATTTACGGATGGATCGGATGGAGCCACAACACACATCCGAATCATACGTATATAAACCCACTTCCGGTCCCAGTCGAATAGGAATTTGTAAGGAAATGTTTTGATATTCGCATAGAGAGGCCCAGTCGAATGCCCCCAATGACTTACAAAAGTGATACATGTCGCCACCTGGCCTTGCGGCCGGCATTACTGGGATATGGCAAAGACTGGTTGGCTTAGTATCAGGATAATGGGACTGAGTGGGAATTTGGTCATGGTGCCAGTGGTGTGCTTGGTCTATCAGTGGGGCAGGACTATGAAGTCACCATGAATGTACACTGTCACAAGTTGCTGCCCATCCTGATATGACCTTGAATGTTGCTGGGATGTAAAAGTACAAGAAACAAGGTATAACTATAAGTAAACTCCTCTATCCCTGGCTACTGTGTAGTGCTGCTGGTTACTGTGGCACGTGACTACAGCCAAATAAGGGGGACAACAACAACAACAAAGGATGAACAAATAACACCACAAAGGCTGCCTCAGACTACACGGCGTTCCCGACCTGTGACTAATAATCATCGCCTTAAAGTTAAACAATCTGATGAAAGCACAATATTCTCGAAACCTAAATACTTCTCTAGATCTGATCCTACTTATCCAATTTAGATTCTGGTGCACCCGTTAAACATTTATTGCAGTTTGGTACTCGTGTGCTATGCTGCTACAAGACGGGGTGGCCGAATGAGTAGAGCGTCCGTCTCCTGTGTTGGGAGATCGGGAGATCCGAACCCATGAGTTTGTGGGTTCGAATACTGGTCGAGTCAAACCGATGACTTAAAAATTGATACTTGTCACTTCCTAGCGTGGCACTCGGCATTATTAGGATAGGGCAGGGACTGGTTGGCTCAGTGTCAGGATAATGTGACTGAGTGGGATATCAGGTCATGGTGCTGGTGGTCTGGTTTCCCAGTGGGGCAGCACTATAAAGTCGCCATGAGTGCGCACTGTCACAAGCAGGGGAAGCCTACTCTGTACCGATTTGGCCGCCGCGTCCGGTACACAGTCCCGACTTAGTAAATACCAAACGCTGTGGCTGAACCTTTATCAGAGTAGAATTAGGTCACAATGACCACATACTGAAGACACCATCTAACCACTGTGAGATCACACTATCAGACTAGTCCTGATATGACCTTAGATGTTGCTAGGACGTAAAACAACAACAAACAACAAAACAATGCTGCTACATTCACAAATGGGTAGACACAGCCTAGCAAAAGCCTGCCCAGCATTTGAGTGTACGCACCAAAATTAATTTGGCATTTTTCCATTTAAAATATCACTAAAGTTGCTGGTTTAAAATAAAAGTGACTTCAAAACTAAGGTAAATGAGATTATACTGATTGACCTAATATATTTATATCGAAATAAATATGGCAGGAATTAGACAAACTTTGGGTTATGCCACTTTAATCCAAAATGCCGGGAACAGAACACCTGCCAATAGTTCCTCAAAGACTCGTGCAGCTACCACCCATGAACCGTCTCATATTGATTTATTAGGCATTCAGTCTCGGACACAATCACCGGGCGTGCTCGTCTAATCGGTAGAGCGTGGGCCTCGGGAGTTTTTTGTTTGTAAATATAGTTTATTCATTGAATAAAGTCTTTTGTCAGCGCCATGGCACTGGTCTTCCAGCCATGTGACAATACAGTTATTTACAATATATGTATATGTAGTGTGATATTGTCATCATCAGCTAGCTTAAATCAGCTGAAATAATAATATTAATCATTCCAAGACTTACATATGGTATAGTTTGACAATTCACATATAAAAATAGTAGTTATATGTTGTATTCATACACACTTAGATACAAACATGTGTATTGATTAGACCTTTACATTACGGAGTGGTTAGGTGCAGAGTTTCCCTTCATAGGTTTGTATGCCTACTGTATTGTGAATTGCATAATTATCATGTTGTTGGAGATAACATTTTGAGATGGAATGTTAGTAGAATGGTTTGTTGATTCTGTTAGATAGAGCGTGGTTAGCTTGTAGGGTTATGCTTAAAAGGTTAATAACTCAGGTGTGTTTTTTGACTACATGAAGTAGTTTGAGTAAGTAGGTTGTTAGTAATGATGGGGTAAACTATGCTTGGAAGATTGTATGTTTCAGTCATTTAGTAGTCTAGTACAGTCTTTATTAGTGTCTATGTCTATAGCAATACTACCAGACTGATACACATTTTCTGAATTTGCTGGGCAAATAATTTGTAAGGTTCCCGGTTGAGTCAAACCAATAACTTATCAAATTGCTACATGTCGCTACCTGGTGGGGCAGCACTATAAAGTTGCCATGAGTGTGCACTGTCACAAACAAGTGGGTACCCGTCCTGATATGACCTTAGATGTTGCCAAGACGTAAAACTCCAATAACCAACCAACGGAGACAATAAATATGTTTGATAATGTGTTCAAATTTATGCCCACACCCACCCCCATGTCAATATCTCAACCACAGACGCTTGGCCTTTATCTTATCAGCCATGAATCAGACGGGATGGCTGACTGGGTAGAACGCTAGTTGCTTCCTGTGCGGGAGGTCGTGGGTTCATTCCTCGGCCGAGTTGAACGGAAGACTTACAGAATTGATACTTAATTGTCGCTACATTAGGTTGCCCTGCATTACTAGCATAGGACAAGGACTGGGGGCCAAATGTATGAAGCAGGGTTAGCGCTCCAAACCTGTGGTTAGCGGGGATCTCCGGGTTAGCGGCGAAAAGTTGCAATGTATGTGGCTGGGTCAGGCAAACCCCGCGAGCTTAACGTCGCCTACACTAACACCAAGACATATCAAGTTTACCATCGGTGTTAGGGACCGATTAGGGCCAAATCTAATCAATGCTATCATATTTAACAGAATTACATATGCAATAAGTGAAATTTCATCAAATTAACCCTAAAATCAACACGATATTAACACTGCCGATTTAGCGGCGGCGATATTAATATTGTCGAATCGACGAATGTAAACTAAACAAATCGCCGCCTCCGCCGCTCGCCGGGAACAGGCTCACTAGTAACAAGGCTCGCTGGTGCCCGGCAGTATTAGGTACCGTTTAGGGCCAAATCTATTCAATGCAATCATATTTAACAGAATTATATACTCAAAACGAGAAATTTCATTAAATTAACCCTAAAATCAAACCGATATTAACGCCACCACCGCTGCTGGATTGGTGGCGATATTGTCAAATAGCGGTGGTCGCCAGCAACAGGCTCAGAGGGATTTCCCAAATCTATAAATAACGCATTGGTTAGCTAACTCCGCCGCGCTTTGGCCACATACATTTCCCGTGGCACATATTCCAACACCGACGTTAGCTAACCCGCCAGCCGCCCTTAACACCGGAGCCGATAAAAAGTTGTTCATACATTTGGCCCCTGGTGGGCTCAGTAGCAAAGGAATGTTACTGATTGGGATTGGGATATTGGGTCATGATGTCAGAGGCCCAGGTCTCCCAGTGGGGCAGCACTAAAAGGTTACCATGACTGTGCACTATCACAAGTCGGTATATGTCCCGATGTGACCTTAGCTATTGCTAGGACATAAACTTCCGATAAACAAACCAAACAGGCAATTGAATGATATCAAATTGAAAGGTTTAAATACATCTGACTGTGGCCGAATCGGTAGAGCGCAGGCCTCCCGTGCGGGAGATCGGGAGTTCGATTCCCGGTAGAGTCTAACCAATTGTAAAATATTCCCATATTCAGCAAGGGGGGAATGCAAATGTTCTATTACTGATCGGTGTAGGTGACCAGGTGCGCATATATATACTTATATATATATATTGGTGGTGCCTGAGTGGGATGTAAATAGATATAGTGGTGCTGGTAGGTATGGGTGTGATTGCACTCAGGGCCTAGCCCTTCTGCTGGGTTAGGGGGTCACCACACTCAAAAGTTCAAAGTTGGTGGTGTCCAAGGGGCCATACAGCTACTGGTGGTGGACAGACCACTGGTATCCATGGAGACCATGAATGCTGGATTCCTATTGGTGAGGCCAGGAATGCTCGATTCCCATTGGTGGAAGGTGGTGGTATGATACTCTACCATGAACCCATGTAACTATATAAACAATAAACCAGAGGGCTTGACTCTCTCTTCTATTATACTTTACTCTCTTCCTTTCTTTTTGTATGTATTGTTTTCCTCATAGCCTATGTACAAAGTCACAGATCCGCCCGCGCATTAGATTCTACACAATGACTTACAAAATTCACACTTGTCGCTTCCTAGCTTGGCGCTCGGCACTAATAGGATAGGGTACGGACTGATTAGCTCAGTGTTAGGATAATGTGACTGAATAGGATATCGGGTCATGGTGCTGGCAGCCTGATTTCCCACTGGGACAGCACTATAAAGTCGCCATGAGTGTGCACTATCAACCAATTATAATATTTCTGGATGCCCGGCCGTCTGAGGACCAGATAATACCATAAAACTCTTCCCAGATGCGTTCTGACAACCGTCTGTCAGTTCACATCTGATGCCCCTCTGAAACAAACTCATAAGGAAGAAAGGGAAGACAAGTCACAAAAGATTGACAGTGAAGATGTGCTTTATTGGCATCAACTCCTGTCACCTACTAGTGACCTATCACCCTGACCCCTTACCTTCTGTCCACACCAAGCCTCATTACTATAGTTAGGATGTATCAGAATCAGTGCCTACAGCCCATTGAACCGGAGTCCCATGGTTGTTGCACACAGCTCAGTTTGTATATATGAAAGGTGGTAGCATCAGACAGAGTGTCTGGGTACCTGCCCAAGAGAGAGTGTGTCTCACTCAAGAGTTAGGAGTAGAGTGTTGCTGCCCAGTATGTCTGGAGCAGTGTACAGAATAATCAATATCAAAGTGAGGCTAGTCTGGTCAGGTGGGGCACGGGGGTGCAGGGGACTGGACGTCCCACAGCCAGCCAATCAGGCACCCTCTACAGCCTGGGAGGTGACCCCCCCCTCCCCCCCCCCCCCCCACGGCCAGTGGTCACCCAACCCAGCTGCAGGTGGTGTACATAATGTATGCAGTATGGCTGGTGTGCTGGCCCATCAGCCCTGTGGTAACAGGTAGTTGCAGACAGTTACAATAAATATATATATATTAAAAATGTCCTTTTCCTCCACTTGCATCCTTTATGGTGCATAGAGGGAACAATTCACCAAACATTAACTGTCTCTTATATAGGAACATCTCGTCATAATCTCGAGCAGTATGTACTAACATATATCTCCCATAGTCTAATATGTCACACAGCGAGTGGGGCACCCATTGTTTTTCTATTACATAACCTTGGTCCCCACTCCGTTGCCCGAGGATAATAATGCTCTGCCAATATATAATTTCGAACCGAAAATCCGTATATTTTTACACAATGAATATACATGGAAGGTGGAGTATTTGCTTAAAGTAAAATAAGTGCAAGTAACATAAAAATACCCGAGTTTTAGCTCAGAACGAGAGACGCAGCCCACAATCAATGAGCACTAACATCAGACATGGCCGGCAAATACTTGATAAAAGATTCACTCCATCCAACCCAGAGTGGTACTGACAGACAACGCTGCCTAAATCCAAACAAAAACTGCTTCAGTAGGAATTAACTATAGGTAAGTTGTGGCGGTGGTGGTTCCAGTGTTCAGTGTTTATCTATTTTGGTGTAAAGTTGAGAAATTGGAAGAAAATGCAACCAACAACCAAAAATGGCGGCCACAGAAAACTCTCAAATCAACTTTTTAAGTCGTATTAGTCTATCATTGATAGTATCAATATACATGATTTAATCAATTATTCACCTCAAAAGTAGAGGGTTACAAGAGATAAATAATAAAAAAAATATATTGATACACACCATATCCATGGGCTCTAGTTCACCATTTCCCCACTCGGGAGCCCACCTGCGAGTGGTAAATATATCTATATCTATCTGTTTTTTGTACTCACCATTTCATTATGGTTCCTAAGACGAGGATCAGGTTGAAGCAAACCTAACTTAGGCTCACGCCATGCTGAACCTACGGTGTTGTTAGGCGCCCTGAATATCCACTTCCTCCGAGCATTCCACCACTGTCCTCGTTCTGCCTCCATTATTCCAGAGTTTCGTCCACTCCCCTGAGAGAATTAAGAACTGGTCATAGATGATCAAAATATAACAACTTTGTGGTGTTCTCTGTGGTAAAGTGGTTAGAGTGTCTTACTTTTTTCTAGGTTGGACTTCTAATCTGAAGGTTGGTGGTTTGATTCCCAATATGCCCCTACCTCTGCCAATTTTGATTTCCACCGCTGTGTATAACTTACAGTGTAATCAAAGGCCAGTTGCTCTACTACTATGTCTATGTTGTGTGGGAGGTTAAAGATCCCTTGGGTCGGTAAAAGTGTAGGCTCGGGCTTTCTATCAACAAACTTCCTAATGGTGAAAACAAGTCTATTCAGACTTATCCATAATAGGCAGTATAAATCTTCAAGAAAATAATAATAATGGTAGTAATAATAGTGGTAGTAATAATAATGGTATTAATAATAACAGTAGTAATAATAATGGTAGTAATAATAATGGTAGTAATAATAATGGTAGTAATAATAGTGGTAGTAATAATAGCTGTAGTAATAATAACGGTAGTAATAATAATGGCAGTAATAATAATGGCAGTAATAATAATGGTAGTAATAATAATGGTAGTAATAATAGCAGTAGTAATAATAGTGGTAGTAATAATAGTGGTAGTAATAATAACGGTAGTAATAATAACGGTAGTAATAATAGTGGTAGTAATAATAGCGGTAGTAATAATAATGTAGTAATAATAATGGTAGTAATAATAATGGTAGTGATAATAACGGTAGTGATAATAACGGTAGTGATGATGATGTCAATGAAGATAGCAATCTTTTGTACCCTACCCGCATTGTGTGGTATGTTCAAGGGGTCACTACCAGCTCTAGCAGAACAAAACCTAATAATTAATCATTAATTAAATACATCAATTAAACACCATAGTCCTGACCTATTTATTCCAGTGCACTTAAAAACAAACATGAGCAATTAATAAATGTAATAACATAGGCAATAAATCTCACACAATTGACCTAACAATGATTCAATAAACTACAGTTCATAATTAATAACTAATTAAGAGAAAATTAAGGGACATAACCCTTGTCTGCTTAGTACAGAACAATTAGAGAAACCGGTATTTAATTGTAATAATAATATTAATTTAAGCAGTAAATCTACTCACTTATTTCCCTAACAGTAATCCAATAGCAAAAAGCTGTTACATCGGTGTGCTTGAATGTGTCGCAGTTGAATCCCAGTGAGTGAATGAGGTAATTTGATAGTCAGGATGACTGATTTTGTTATTGTATGCTGATTGATACGTGTGTACTCGCATTCTCATGGTGTTATTGTGACAATGTGCATCTATGTATTAAGCTGATATATATATATGGAAATATATATATATATATATATACAGCAGATTATGTAAGACATGATAGACAATGCATGACATGGGATATGAGTATGACCCGTGCAATGGGGACCTTTCAGTTTGCATGAGTCTCTCGTCAGATGGCGACTCATGCCGGTCTCTGTAATGCTTTGGTTGGTACCCCTTACACCCCAACCACACACCTAAACCCCACCACACGCTTACACCCCCACCACACACTTACACCCCCACCACACACCTACACCCTCACCACACACACACAACACCTACACCACCACACACACACATACACCCTCACCCCTAAGCCATCACCACACACCTACGCCCCCACCACACACCTAAACCCTCACCTCACACCTACACCCTCACCACACACCTACACCCCAACCACACACACACACCACATCACTAAACCCCCACCACACACCTACACCCACACCACACCCCTAAACCCTCACCACAAACCCAACACACCTACACCCCCACCACACACATACCTACACCCCCACCACATCCTTGAACCCCCACCAACACACACACACCTACACCCTTCTATCCAACCATGATGGCCGACTTGGACCGGGAACGGGTGCTGCCACCAAGTGTAAAGTGAGATAACTGGCTCATGGAAGCTCCCCATTGCAGTGTACTCGCTGTCTATGTGGATATATATACATCAAAAGTGTCCTATGCAATCATGAATATCAATATATATTCTATATAATACACAACTAGCGGAAGGATCGAACATGTATTCTGAAATATTAGTTCGAATTATACTACTCGTGTGTATATATTATAGCTGTGTTCACGCCCACAACTTTAGGCCGAACTAGATAAGGCAAACTAGATGAGGCAAACTAGGCGTGAAAGTGTGTCGTGTCCACACACGCAGTACTTGGGGCGGTTTAAGGCGGAAATCAATATCTGCGCATGAGCAAGTCCATACTAACCAGCGCCAGTTTCGGTTAGTCGACGTCGCCACGAGAGAGTGTGGGTTCGACCTAGATATGTATGGACTGAATCGTATTGGTTTGGAATGGTCAAAACTTCTGCTGGGCAGTGAAAACCTTAGAATAAATGATGAAAAAAATATCTGTGCACAGCTAGCAGTTTCATAGACCAAATTATATAATATGCGCTTTTGATGGACCGGAAAATCAACAAACTCAGGTCTCGACTGCGTATGCGTGTGACGTGCTTAAGCCGCCTCAACTAATCCGCTATCGTCCACACAAGCAAGATGCGCCGACTTAAGCTAGTTCGCTTCATCAATACTACCTCGCGACGTGGTTTACTTGAAGCGAACTAGATGAGGCGACCTAGCCCTAATTCGCTTCAGCGTCGCGTCCACACGGCGAATGTGAGGCGAACTAGACAAGGCGAACTAGTTGAGGCGACTTAACGCCCGTGTGTGAACATGGCTTATCTATGCTGGTTGCGGACCGGTTTTTAAACTGCAGCATTATATACATTCGGTGGCGCCATCTACGGCGGATTTTGCAACTTGCATGAACTCGACGTGTTTACACTCGCTTCAAGTAAAGTGTATAGAGGGGGTGTAATGACGTCACGAGGCAACTTTCAGTGGTCATATTGGATGACATACAGAAGGCTTGCAACTGCCTACACTGTGCTTATTTACTGATTTGTTGGTTTATTTGTTACTGTTTTGAGCAGTTTGGCCTCAGAAGTTGTTGCTAAAGTGATGTAAGTAAACACATTGGATGTAAACTGCCCAGAACCTCCCAGAACACAAGAAAACTCTGTTTTACTGCATATGCATGCATTCACAGCATGGCCAGGGAGGATGCTCGTAATCCAAGATGGCAGCCTGCTGACCGCTGATTGCTGAGTAATGACGTCACGTGCACTTCCTCTACAAAGCGGGTACTTTCCTTTGTTCCGTTACATGACGGGTTGCTTACAAGCACAATGAAACCACAAAGTAGTCGAGTCTAGTTTCATATCCACATCCTGTAGCCCCAACTGCTGAAATGACCCGTTCAAATTATGTATGTATGCAGACCTACTATATGTGTGTGATTGTGGGTGCGATTTTGTTATTTGTAAATTAGCATTTCTTAGTAGTGCACTTTGCATTGATCTCACTTCGAAATCAAATATAATAATTTAAACAAAGCAGGACTATTTTTTTGGGGTGGGTGGGGTGCTCTTTGCGCGAGTGTGACATTCATATTTTACTGGCAGAGCTAAGTAAAGTTGCACAGTCCGATGGTTTTGAATTTTTGTCATTTTCTGAGATAAATATATAAGATTGGTCATCATAATCTATCTTACTTTAGTTTGAAGTAACTTTTATTTTACACGGCTAACTTTTGAGATATTTGAAGTGAAAACAAGTAAGATTAGTTTTGGCAAGCACACCAAAACTCTGACACCATAGGCTTCTGCAGTAACAGGTTCTATTAAATTGCCTCAGTGTTCCCTGTTATGTGGTGACACATGTTTAATAAGTGCACCAGTTACTAAGTTAGATATGTAGAATCAAACTGAGAAAATTGCTTTGGTTTTGAAAATTTGATGTTTTCATCGGACTATGCAACTTTAATGTTGACAGTAGTAGCCCCCCCCCCTACTAGTAGCCTACTGGTCAACAGGTCAAGTGGTACTATCGTCGTTATCAATAAAACGGCAGGCTAAGTTCACAGAAATATATATGTAGTCTATCATAATATGTGTATATATGCATGTACAATCTTAGATGTTGCCAGTACGTAAAACCCCAACAACCAACCTTATAAATAGGGCTATGTATACATATATATATACATATATATATATATATATATATATATATATATATCTATATATATATATTATATATATTTATATATATTTATATATATATATATAATTATATTTATATATATATATTTATATATATATATATAAGTATATATATATATATATAAAGTATGGCTACATAGGAAAGGAAGGATAGAGACGCGTGTTGGGTCGGACACTTTTATTGAGCGTCTGGGCAAGCGAGATAACAGGCATACCGGTAAAGGTTTGAAATCTACCGTGGAAGTGACTTGCTGGGAAGATTAGCGAGGAAAGCGCCCGGTGGTGGCGCTAGTAGTCGGCAACCGGGGCAAATCCGGGCAAGTCAGCGATTGGACAATAATAATATATCGAAGTAACATGATGGAATAAATAATAATAATAAAGATACTCCGCCTATTTATATCTGCATAATTAATTATACGTACTATAAAGTATGGCTACGTAGGAAAGGAAGGATAGAGACGCGTGTTGGGTTGGACACTTTTATTGAGCGTCTGGGCAAGCGAGATAACAGGCCAAAGGAGAAGCCTAAGCATCTCCCTCCAACCCAACACGCGACTCATCCGAGCAGAGGGCCGCGACCACCCTCAAGTCGTTCACTATCCGCGTCCCCAGGGGGGTCTGCAGGTAGCTATAAACTGTCTCGGAGGCCCAATCACCTCTAGCCTTCAGCTCCTCGATTGTGGCCCCACACATAGCAAGGAAAGTGCAACCTCCCCTTCTAAGGGAGTGGGACGAGAGGGTGGACGCGTCAAGCCCAGCCCTAGTGGCAAATATCTTTAAGGTCTCCTGGTAAACGTGGTACGAGAGGGGACAGGAGAGACCGCCCAAGCATGGGATCCGGAAGGCAGGATCAGATGGGTCCGCCCGGATTTGACTGAAGTGTCTCTCCGTCCAATGCACAGCACAGACATCGGTGTCGCAGCACCTGGCAATTGGGATCTCGAGCACCCGTTCAGTGAATTGGATCGTCTTTGAACGTCAGACCGTCAGGAGCATCCCCCAGTCATGGAAAACAAAGTCAGACCTACGGAGAGTAGAGTCTGACATGGTCACCTGCGACTTCCGTAAGAGACCTCTAAAGGAGCATAGAACGGCCGCCCTCCATGCAACGTGGCCTGGGTTATTTGTTAAGAGCGCGAAAATTCTTCGCAACATGTGTGGAAGCAGCGGCATCGCCCGTCGAGGTGCATCACCCTTGACCCGACGGATTCCTTTCAAAGTGGAGGCCAAAACAAAACCTCTATAGTCAATAGATGGCTCACCGTTTTGCCTCAGGAAATAGTTAAGGCCGCTCAGGTAATTGAGGATCGACCGATACTTCAAGGAGCGGGCAAGCCACGTAGCATAGAGGGCGACCTGCTCGACGGAACAGGGGATAGGGGCCCTAGATGAGTTAAATGAATCAACATAAGCTAAATATTTTTAAATTTGAACCCGCCTCGCGATGGCCGAGTTCTTTGCGTAACACTGGCGCTGATATCCCATCTGTTCCTCCTTTAGCGCCGATATCCCTGCAACAGACAAACGAGGCATCAAAGACGTGGCCACAGCATAGTGCACCAGCAACGTCAGCTGCCCTAATCCTGTCCGCGCTGTCATTCTGATTCAATCTACTGAGCGCGTCACAGATAACATTTAGGCTACTACGTATATAAACGGAGTTAAAGACGAAGTTATTTTCAACCGCAAGCCAAAATAGTCTGCGGAGAAAAAACATAATGCCCTTACATCTCGACCTGCCCGTGTTCAGTGCTGCCTGAACCACAGCACTATCAGTCACAATCATGACGGTGCTATCGGCCCAGCCAGCAGTCCAACGAAGGCAGGCCGCATAGACAGCCCACATATCCTGGACATTAATGTGTGATGTACCGACGTTAGAAGGGGGGATGACATGGTGGTGGCCGACGTAGGCCTCAAGAGTCTTGCTGGCTCCGCCCATGAAGGAGCCCACTAACCAATCGTTCCCATGTAGGGCCCCGAAACCCCAGTTGGAAGCATCGCTGTACGTTGATATAACGGGGGCGAACTTCCCCAGGATCTTGGCCTTGCCGTTAAACGTGCTAGCGAAGTTCAACCACCAGTCTATGTCATCCCTCACTCCCTTATTCAGTCGGACTCTATGGTAGGGCTGCTTTAGCTTGGTCATCAAGTCGTAGATACATCTGGTAAAAGTCCTACCGCCCCTGATAACCTTAGCACAGTGAGCAAGCAGGCCCCCAACACGTTCAAGTTCTTTCTTGGAGGCTTTCCTCCGACCACGGAGCCTGTGTAGGACTTCCCTTGTTTTCAATAACTTATCATGTGGAAGGCTGAGCTCAAGACTCACGGAGTCAACATCGATCCTGAGGAACCGAACCTTGGTGTCGGCTTTGCTTACCTTCTTGAAACTCACAAAGAACCCCATCCTCCTAAGGATCCTTATCAATATCATCTGGCCCCGCTCGACCTCGAGCCTGGTACCACCGACGACACAAAAGTCGTCTAAGTAGTTCACTACCCGGTCAAGGCCCTCACGAACACAGCACCTAACAACAAAATCAGAAATTTTGGAGAAGATGTAAGGGCTTGATGAAAGGCCCATGCTGAGGCGGTTGTCAAGAAAGTAAGCAAAGTCTCGCTCACCAGGTCTCCTGTATCGGAGACCCTGGTGCTGCCGGTCCTTGGGGTGGATCGATACAGCCCTGTATGCGTCCTTAATATCGACGGTTCCTAGCGCGTCACCCTGTTCCAACATGTCTGTGACATCCTCCAGACCTCTGTAAGAAAACTTTTGGCAGACCTGGTCAGTGAAATTATTGACAGAAACCTCCGAGGGCATACTACAATCGATGACGACCCGCCCACCGCCGTCGTCCTTGGGGACGACAAAGGCATCGTGGGTACATGCTGCGGGCACATCGATGATGGAGATGACACCATCACGCTCCTCGTTCCGAAACTTCCTGTCAATAATGTCACCCTCCCAGGTTGACTTACCGCGAGTCTTCGTTGGAGTGTAACTCACCGCGCATCCTGGATTGACCACCCGGAAACCGAACGTAACTCCGATCATAATATATAACCAATCGGGATCGGTGTCGCCCCGCAAAAATAGCTCAGCGAAGACTCTACAGGGTCTAAGCTGAGTTGCGACACCAGCAATATTATGGACGCACCCACAGGAGCCCACCACACACTCATTAGTAACCTCAATCGTCACGGGTGGCTCCCCCTCCCGTTCCTGAATGTGAACAAGGAGGCTACTACGATCGCCTTGCTCAACGAACAAGCGATCTCCACGACTGGCGCCAGCTGGTTGCAGCCAGCATAAACCCTCACCCAATGCCCCCCTCCCCCCGTACCTGGGTCTCCCTAACCTTCCCGAGACCAACAGCATCAACCCCATCTGAAACATCGAAGGTAACAGTACTATGATCATTGTCAAAGGGGAAAGAAGTCTGAACGTCAGTATTGGTTAGGTCAGGCGTATAATCAGAATCGTCAGGGGCGTTATTGGGAAAATCAATGACAGCGACTACAGCAGTGTCCAGCTCGGCTGTCTGGCAACCGACGTTTTTAGATCGCCTAATCTTCAAACGTCAGTCTTTGCACTTCGAGCGGGTGTGTCCCTTGGAACCACATAGCGTGCAAGCATGGGAGAAACGACAGTCGGAACGCACGCATCCATTGTCACCGTTCCATGCATAGCATGCCCTACGCACTGCTCTGCCAGGTGAACGCTTCCCCACACTGTGGTTCCAGTTTGCGGCCTTCTTCGGCTTCATGTTATGAGGACCGTAGTGTTCGATACTTTCGTCTTGGTGCGTCTTCGAGAAGGCCGCAAACCCGACAGTCTCACCAAGCTTGCGGATAGCAAGTATGTGGTCCACGTGTGCGATGTCCTTGTAATGGTCATCCCTAGCTCTTGAGGAGATAAAGCTGACGTGCTCGATGAACGCCCTGTAATCAGCTATCGTAAGGCCGGAAATGTCCAATGTCCAGGCACCACTGACAGGAGGCCTTTACCAGTTCGTGGGCGTTCATTTTTTGCACGTCCTTCCCCTGCCCGTACTTCCGGAGTGACCACTTACTTCTTCTGCGTCGTGAAGAGCTGCCGTCGCTGCTCGACCTAGACGAATGCCTTCTCCGTCTGCTCAACCCTCTCGACCGTCGACATGAGTGCCCGAAGGTCGAATGCACGTCTTCATGTTCAGATCCGTGAGTCCACGTCGGTGGTGGCAGTGTAGCGTCCGTCGTCCGTCTTCGGTCGTCCGTGAGCAGCGTATCATCCCTCGTCGAATGCCGGGTTGAAGTACGATCGGTGGTGGCGGCAAATTCGGCGCCCCGTCGTCCGTCGTCAATTGTCGCGGTCGTCTGGCGCCTCGTTCGTCATCTCTCATGCTCCTCCTTCAGCGCCTCCAGTTCGTCCTCCAGGTCGGCTACTCGCATCTCGGCTTTAATGGTGTCGATCGCCTCCCTTCGCATTCCGTTCACGGTCGTCCAATGTTAGCACTGACATTGCTGAAGTAGTCGAGTCCATCTCGACGCTATCGGCCTGCTCGGCTGCCGATCTAGTATTTTTAGAAGACGCTTTGCCGCTGCGCGTGGACATGCTACTCTGGGCCAGTGTGTCGATACTTTTCCGCGCACACCTTATCTGGTCCTGTTTGTGGGTTGAACCGCAAGCCGTACAGTAACCAGTGCCTGGCATCCTATAATGTTTAAACACCTACCATACTAGCAGTACTACGGTACGCTTCATTAAGCGGATTAAGCGTGCTCAATGGTTAAGCGGATTAGCAGCAGTAAGCGCACTCAGTAAAGAGAAAAGCTCCGTCATATGCATAACGACCGTTAATTTGAACTAGAACTGGATGCACACATTACAAATACGTGCATATTGTCAATAGGATACTCGACAATCATGTTCGCTGCACATAGATATGGTCAAACATAATAAAGAAAGCAGAAAGTCAATGCATCAAGTATTCAGATAAACTCGACTTGTTTAGTCGATCGGGATTCAAATTTCTTGCTTAAGCGGCTAGTTAACTGTTCTGCACTCCTGAATCGTCTCGTCGATTCGCGTCGATTGTGCTGTTCCAACACGCAGAAAGAGGTCGACAAACATGCAGTATGTAGGCATCTGTAACACTAGTGTCGAGCCGAGAAACGGTCGATATATAAATGTTTTACGATACTGTCAGCTGCTTGAAGAGATCAATCCTCCTTTGTTCATGTAGAAACGACACACATCGTCGAGCGCAGTCTCAGGTTCTCGTCGTCCGCTGGCCCGGATGACCCGCAGAAGTACACACACAGGTAGTTAGTAGACTGTGGTGTCAGCAAAGTAGACAAGTGTCAAGTAGACAAGTGTCAAGTTTGAAATCTAGCGTGGAAGTGACTTGCCGGGAAGATTAGCGAGGAAAGCGCCCGGTGGTGGCGCTAGTAGTAGGCAACCGGGGCAAATCCGGGCAAGTCAGCGATTGGACAATAATAATATATCGAAGTAACATGATGGAATAAATAATAATAATAAAGATACTCCACCTATTTATATCTGCATAATTAATTATACGTACTATATATATATATATATATATCTGTGTGTATCATGTATCATTGTATGTGTTGCATAATTAATGATGCAAACAAATATCGAAATGTTCTAGTTCATATTTTGGGTACGAAACTACGGATGACATTTCATCTTCACCCTCCTCTGTAATCACATACGGCTAGCTCTGTCAGTTGTGCGCGTGTGTATGTGCGTGTGTATGTGCGTGTGTATGAGTGTGCGTGTGTGTGTGTGGTATGAGCAAGACGCTCGTGAGCTTCTGAGTAAGAGGTGGAGTGTGTTTCTGTTTCTATCGTCGACATGTAACTAAATGCTGTGCTGACGTGATTGCGGATTCTCGTATCCAACATCAGGTTGTCAGGTTAGTTCAGCGCGCAGTGGGTGAATATGTAGAACGGATGCTGAACTAACGCATCGCCAGCTCAGTGAACTCAACAATCAGATCAAACTTTTGAAAGCAATCCCCCCCCCCCCTGATATGACCTTAGATGTTGCCAGGACGTAAAACTCCAACCAACAAACGAAAGCAGCAACACACGCACGCACACAAAATACACATCGGCCATAATCGATTAACACGACCCGGTGTGGCGGTTTCCCAGGCACACCAGTTTGCCAGGGACACATCCATTCAAATGCATTGTTAACGGCCGGGAGCAAATCTTCATACAGAAGAAGTCAAATATCTCTCAAATTACACCATCTAGAAACAAATCGCTTGGTACACATATAGAAAACATATTTACCATAAAGACTATATTAAATTTATAAGGTTAGGGTTATTGATTTCTATTATTTTTGAATAAAAGTAACGTTTTGCACTGCGCATACCGTCAAACTCAAGGCATTGTCAATGGTCGTGAGCAATGTTCATACAGAAAATACAGTAGTCAAATATCTCTCAAATTACACCATCTAGAAACAAATCATTTGGTCCACATATAGAAAACATTTTTACCAAAAACATTATATTAAATTTATTAGGTTAGTGACGATGCTGTTCGATTTTGACGCGTGTGCAGAAGCAATGTGTCCCTCGCAAACTGGTGTCCCTGGGAAACCGCAAAACCGGGCGACTCGGGTCACCCGAGTTGCTAGAATTTCAAATCGAACACCACGAGTGGAGTCGACAAAAACCCCAGTAACCCACCTCTTGGGGGGTGGCAAGGTACGATGATGTCATATTTGCGCTTGTACCGTCCTGCAAGCTAACAGCAACCAGTACCACTCATACATGTTTTTTTTGGTAATAATCTAGATTAATGAAATGGAAACATAACCATCATAAAATACTATAGATCCTATTTTGCTGTAGTTATATCGGTTATTTATAAAAATTAAAAAAAAATTTGGATTAAGCCACCATTTTTTCCACCCTGAGCGTGGAGAAGCATATTCGATTATTCAACCCGAATCTGTAGGATGTGTGCAAAATTTGGCTTGGGTGACCCAATTGATTAATCAATTACGCCCATTAAAACTCCTAAATGTGATCCAACATATCCAATGCAATCGAACCTGCCGAAGTCAGAGATGTTCATCATTTCGGTGTGTGCCCACAAACATTAATCACGTCAAATATCTTAAAGTTTAACTTTTTTTAAATAAAAAGGTTACCATACATAAAAGTAAATTAGATTCTAGTTGTCAGCGTAATATATATATATATATATCTAAGCCACATGGCAAACACTAAATCGGACGATGCAACTGTAAAGTGGCACAGTCCGATGAAAGCATCACATTTTCAAAATCAAAACCGTTATCTAAGTCTGAACCTGCATATCCAACTTAGATATTGGTGTACTTATTAAGTATTTGTTGCTATGTATAAGAACACACTAAGTCAATTTAACTGAACATGTTGCTGCTGAGGCCTATAGGGGCCAGGGTTTTGGCAAGCGCACAAACATTAATTGTGCATGTTTTTTTTTTTTTACTAAATGTATTTTATTCAGCGAATAATGTCTTTTGTCAGTGCCAGAGCACTGGTCTTCCGGCCGTTAATTACAATTTGTTGGTACATAAATGACAATATCAGTTGCAATAATAACCACATGAAAAACCTGTTCGATAATAGAAGCATAATATAAATTGACTATTTGTCGTAATAGTAACTGCATGCAATTCCAGTTCAACATATGTATTATGCACTTGGTGAGCATGCATCAATAAATGTACAAGATGAGTTGCGTGTCAAATATCTCCAAAGTTAGCCGTCTTAAATCAAAGTTACTTCAAACTAAAGAAAGATCAATTATAACGATCAAACTAATATATTTACCTCATAAAATGATAGAAACTAAAAACCATCAAAGTATGCACCTATATTAGGATGGTAAGTCAACAAACACAAGGTCACACGCACGTGACGTGTCAGCGTCACGTCACCACGTGACGCGCAAAGATCCGGTCACGTGATTCTAGCAGCAGCCTTTATAGGGACAGTCCTAAAGCTTAGCGAAACATTCACATCCTAGAATTGAGTGTATGACTCATCATGCTGTCAGTCACATGCGACAAAGACTGCTTTCATTACATAACCGCCGCTCTCCCGGTTGGATATTTCATAAAAGATGTTTGCCAAGTGTTGAAATGCTGCTGGCTTTTGCAAGTTAATGGCAGCACTCTCTCGGGGAGCAAATACAGGTCTCACACTGGCAAGAACACGTCAACAGGCGCAAACTATTAGTGTATGACTACTAAGTACATGTATATTCACACCCTAGAATTGAGTGTCAAACTGTCCAGTATATATAAGTAAGGACAAGCAACAATGGTAGACTGGCCGATATGATCATTTATTACATCAAAAACTATGATCCACCTTTCAATTATATATCTATATAGGCAAATGGCTGGGCAAACCCGGCTTATCGATCAATTAGAATAAACAGTAACAAGAACAACAAGAAAAATAAAATAAAACCAAGACGAGCAGGCCCTGATAAATGGCTACGGTGTTGGATGGGCGGGCAGTGACGAGCCAAACCAAGCCCAAGGCGGTAGGGGACCCAGATGCCCCCTGGCGGATTGAACTAGAACCTGCTGATCTTGATGGTGGCGCCGACTAGGGCATCTCACCTCTCCCGCCCGAACCAGCCGTTAACCTGGCGGATCGCACCTATCTCTACCGGAGCCCACAACGGCTCCCAACCTGATGCACCCTACGCCCGTATATACAAGTATATATGCAGTATATATACTATTAGTAGTATTACTCATTCGATTGAGTCTAATGCCATGAGGGAATCACTTCTAACCGACGTGGTTAAAGTTGCATAGTCCGATGGTTTTGCGTTTTGGTAATTTTTTCTGAGATAAATATATTAAATTTATCGGTATAATCTACCTTGCTTCAGGTTAAAGTAACTTTGATTTTAAATGGATAAGTTTCGAGATATTTGAAATTCAAACATGCAAACTTAGTTTTGGCAAGCACGCCAACACTCTGACACCATAGGCTTCAACAGTAAAAGGTTCTATCAAATTGTCTCAGTGTTCCCTTCTATATAGCAATAAATGCTTAATATGTGCATCAATATCTAAGTGAGATATGTAGAGTCAAATCTATATGATTATTTTTGTTTTGAAAATGTTATGCTTCATCGGACTATGCAGCTTTAAGAGTTGCATAGGCCGATGGTTTTGAGTTTCTGCTTTTTTTCTTTCTTTTTAGATAAATACATCAGGTCGACCTTACTTCAGTTTGAAGTAACTTATATTACACAAAATGATGGTTTAGAAAACTTGTCACAGTAAGAACTTGTCACAATATATGTCAGCTTAGCGACACACCTATGATGATCCAGTTTGCCCCACTTCACGGTAGACCTGGATATAACCATAGGTTTGAGACACGTGAAACCAGGTCAGACAGAACGCAACATTGTTTGTGTGTGCATATACATAGAACAAATTCCTCCAGTGTGTGTGACCTGCCCACCAATTACCCCGACAGCAGGGGGGGGGGGGGGGGCACCTCCAATGTGCCAAGGATATATACAGTATATATTCCCCTTACATTTACAAAGTGGATATACGTATGTGCGTGCGTACGTATGTGCGTGCGTGCGTGCGTGCGTGCGTGCGTGCGTGCGCGCGTGTGCGCGCGTGTGTGTGTGTGTGTGTGCGCGCGCGTGTGGGTGTGTGTGTGTGTGCGCGTGCGTTTGTGCGCGTGTGTGTGCGTGTGTGTGTGCGTGTGTGTGTGTGTGTGCGTGTGTGCGCGTGTGCGTGCGTGTGTGTGTGCGCGCGCGTGTATGCGTGCGTGTATATATACTGTATATACAGTAAAACCTCTCTAAATCGACCGACCATGGAGCCGACTTTAAATAGTCCATTTAGAGAAGTGGTCGGTTTAGGGAGTAGTTTTTATCGTTACAATGGTATTGTATGGACGATGGTTTGGTATCCAAAAAAGGTTTTCGATATAGGGGAGTGATCGATCTATGGAGGTGGTCGGTTAGAGAGGTTTCACTGTACGTACGTATGTACGTACGTACGTACATACATACGTACGTACGTACGTGCGTATTACGTACGTATGTATGTACGCATGTACGTATGCGTACGTACGTACATAATGTACGTATGTCGTATACGTACTTTTGTACGTAGATGTATGTATGTATGTACGTACGTTGTCGATGCATGTACGTACGTATGTACGTTACATAAGTATGTATGATATGTACGGCATATCGTACGTATGTTAGTACATACATACATACATACAGTACGTGCGTACGTGCATGCATGCGTAGTACATACATACATGCTGCATACCATGCATACATACATACATACATACATGATCATGTCATACCATGCATGCATACGTTTGCATGCATACATCATACATGCTAGCATACATACATACATACATACATAACAATACATACATACACATAACATACTATACACAATACATACATACATACAATCCATACACGCATACGTACATACATACATAAGATACATACTACAGTATTCGTACGAACATGCATACATACGTACGTACGGACAGATGCGTGTACATGCGTGCATTACGTACGTAAGCACTATGTACTCGAACCATGCATACATACATGCATACATACATGCATACATGCATGCATACATGCATGCATACATGCATGCATACATGCATACATGCATACTTGCATACATGCATACATGCATACATACATAGCATACATACAAGCATACATAGCATACATACAAGCATACATAGCATACACACATAGCATACATACATACATACATACATGCATACATACATGCATACATACATGCATGCATACATACATGCATACATACATGCATGCATACATGCATGCATACATGCATGCATACATGCATACATACATACATGCATAAATACATGCATACATGTATGTATGTATGCATGCATGCATGCATGCATGCATACATGCTAACATACATACATACATACATACATACATACATACATAGCTAACATACATACATAGCTAACATACATACATAGCTAGCATACATACATAGCTAACATACATACATAGCTAGCATACATACATAGCTAGCATAGACATGGTTGTTTAAAGATATGTCTCGTAGCAGTCATACCTATCTACTCTTACAAGAGTTAACTGGTCTTTAAAGGCACTGTTTCTATTATCTTCAGAGTTAACGTATCTATGTCAGTAAAAGCTGTCTATGCTGCACACGTCGTGTTGATTTCACTAGTCTGGAACTAGTAAATGCTGGTCCACTGAATATCTGTTGTTGTGTTATGAGTTATAGTATATTTCCGCAACTACTCACATACACATTCACACACATTCAATACAGTTACACACATATTAACAGCACACATATTAACAGCACACACACCAACATACATATTATAAGCTGGACACGGTGGCCGAATCGGTAGAGTGCAGGCTTCTTGTGAGGAAAGTCGGGAGTTCGAATCCCAACCGAGTCAAACCAATGACTTATAAAATTGATTATTGTCGCTATCTATCTGGCGTCCAGCATTAATAGGATAGGACAAGAACCGGGGCAACATGCGCACATACCGATACATGCGCAACATGTGCGCACACACCGATACATGCGCAACATGCGCACACACCGATACATGCGCAACATGCACACACACGAGACACATGCAACATGCGTACACACTGATACACGCGCAACATGCACACACACCGATACACGTGCAACATGCGCACACACCAATACACACACAACATGCACACACACCGATACATGCCCAACATGCACACACATCGATACACATGCAACATGCACACACCAATACACATGCAACATGCGCACACACCGATACATGCCCAACATGCAGACACACCGATACACACGCAACATGCACACACACCGATACACACCCAACATGCGCACACACCGATACATGCGCAACATGCACACACACCGAGACACATGCAACATGCGTACACACCGATACACGCGCAACATGCACACACACTGATACACGCGCAACATGCGCACACACCGATACACACGCAACATGCACACACACCGATACATGCCCAACATGCACACACATCGATACACACGCAACATGCACACACACCGATACACGCCCAACATGCACACACCGATACACACGCAACATGCACACACAGCGATACATGCGCAACATGTGCACACACCAATACACGCGCAACATGCCCACACACCGATACATGCGCAACATGCACACACACCGATACACGCCCAACATGCACACACACCGATACACACCCAACATGCACACACACCGATACACACGCAACATGCACACACACACACCGATACACACGCAACATGCACACACACTGATACACACGCAACATGCACACACACCGATACACATGCAACATGCACACACACCAGTACATGCGCAACATGCGCACACACTGATACACGCCCAAAATGCGCACACACCGATACACACACAAAATGCACACACTGATCCACTCCCAACATGCACACACACCGATACATGCCCAACATGCACACACACCGATACACGCGCAACATGCACACACACCAATACACACGCAACATGTGCACACACTGATACACGCCCAACATGCACACACACTGATACACATGCAACATGCACACACACCGATACACGCCCAACATGCACATACACCGATACACACGCAACATGCAGATACACCGATACACACACAACATGCACACACACCGATACACACCCAACATGCACACACACACCAGTACACACGCAACATGCACACACACTGATACACACGCAACATGCACACACACTGATACACACGCAACATGCACACACCGATACACGCCCAACATGCACATACACCGATACACACGCAACATGCACATACACCGATACACACGCAACATGCACACACACCGATACACGCCCAACATGCACACACACACCGATACACACGCAACATGCACACACACTGATACACACGCAACATGCACAAACACGATACACGCCAACATGCACACACACCGATACACGCCCAACATGCACATACACCGATACACACGCAACATGCACATACACCGATACACACGCAACATGCACACACACTGATACACGCCCAACATGCACACACACCGATACACACGCAACATGCACACACACTGATACACACGCAACATGCACACACACTGATACACACGCAACATGCACACACACCGATACACGCCCAACATGCACATACACCGATACACACGCAACATGCACACACACCGATACACGCCCAACATGCACAGACACCGATACACGCCCAACATGCACACACACCGATACACACGCAACATGCACACACACCGATACACGCGCAACATGCACATACACCGATACACACGCAACATGCACACACACTGATACACGTGCAACATGCACACACACCGATACACGCGCAACATGCACATACACCGATACACACGCAACATGCACACACACTGATACATGCGCATCATGCACACACACCAATACACACGCAACATGCACACACACTGATACACATGCAACATGCACACAAAGTGATACACACGCAACATGCACACACACCGATACACACAACATGCACACACACCGATACACGTGCAACATGCACACACACACCGATACACGCACAACATGCACACACACCGATACATGCCCAACATGCACACACACCAATACATGCCCAACATGCACACACACCGATACACACGCAACATGCACACACACTGATACACACGCAACATGCACACACACCGATACACATGCAACATGCACACACACCAGTACATGCGCAACATGCGCACACACTGATACACGCCCAAAATGCGCACACACCGATACACACACAAAATGCACACACTGATCCACTCCCAACATGCACACACACCGATACATGCCCAACATGCACACACACCGATACACGCGCAACATGCACACACACCAATACACACGCAACATGTGCACACACTGATACACGCCCAACATGCACACACACTGATACACACGCAACATGCACACACACTGATACACGCCCAACATGCACATACACCGATACACACGCAACATGCAGATACACCAATACACACACAACATGCACACACACCGATACACACCCAACATGCACACACACACCAGTACACACGCAACATGCACACACACTGATACACACGCAACATGCACACACACTGATACACACGCAACATGCACACACACCGATACACGCCCAACATGCACATACACCGATACACACGCAACATGCACATACACCGATACACACGCAACATGCACACACACCGATACACGCCCAACATGCACACACACCGATACACATGCAACATGCACACACACTGATACACACGCAACATGCACACACACTGATACACGCCCAACATGCACATACACCGATACACACCCAACATGCACATACACCGATACACACGCAACATGCACACACACCGATACACGCCCAACATGCACACACACACCGATACACACGTAACTTGCACACACACTGATACACACGCAACATGCACACACACTGATACACACGCAACATGCACACACACCGATACAACGCCCACATGCACATACACACACCGATACACACGCAACATGCACACACACCGATACACACGCAACATGCACACACACCGATACACGCCCAACATGCACACACACCGATACACACGCAACATGCACACACACCGATACACGCGCAACATGCACACACACCGATACACGCGCAACATGCACACACACCGATACACACGCAACATGCACACACACCGATACATGCGCAACATGCACATACACCGATACACACGCAACATGCACACACACTGATACATGCGCAACATGCACACACACCAATACACATGCAACATGCACACACACTGATACACATGCAACATGCACACAAACTGATACACACGCAACATGCACACACACCGATACACACAACATGCACACACACCGATACACGCGCAACATGCACACACACACCGATACACGCACAACATGCACACACACCGATACACGCCCAACATGCACACACACCAATACATGCCCAACATGCACACACACCGATACACGCGCAACATGCACACACACCGATACACATGCAACATGCACACACACCGATACACACGCAACATGCACACACACCGATACACATGCAACATGCACACACACCAATACATGCCCAACATGCACACACCGATACACATGCAACATGCACACACACTGATACATGCCCAACATGCACATACACCGATACACACGCAACATGCACACACACCGATACACGCCCAATATGCACACACACCGATACACACCCGACATGCACACACACCGATACACGCACAAGATGCACACACACTGATACACACACAACATGCACACACACTGACACACACACAACATGCACCCACACCGATACACACGCAACATGCACACACACCGATACACATGCAACATGAACACACACACCGATACATGCGCAACATGCAGACACACCGATACATGCACAACACGCACACACACCGATACACACGCAACATGCACATACACTGATACACACGCAACATGCACGCACACTGATACACATACAACATGCACACACACCGATAAACACGCAACATGCACACACACACCAATACATGCACAAAATGCACACACACCGATACACATGCAACATGCACACACACCGATACACATGCAACATGCACACACACCGATACACGCCCAACATGCACACACACCGATACACGCGCAACATGCACACACACCGATACACGTGTACCACACTCATCTTTCTGCCAAAGAGCCGCATAGACAGGCAGGTGTTGCTAGGGCGATGGCATTAGGGAGCCGAGGAGGTTGGTTCGAATTCTGCCCTCGGCGCAATATTTCCCATTTTCATCACCTCGACACACACAAACCCTCCCCCCCCCCCCTCACACACACACAGCCACACATCAGACACCAATCAGTCGCCGTCGCATTGTGAGAGCCAATCTGCCACAGCCAATGCTGGCACCTACCCAGTGGTCCCCATGCATCGTGGACACGCTCTGGAGGAGGTCAACAGGTGGCGCGGCGAGCCCTCAGCTACTGGGGTAGACGAACACCGCCCAGGCGCGTGTGTCGGAACACACTGCTCGTCGCAATCAATCTGCGCAGAGCGGTGCAGTGCCGCGAGGGTTTGAGGGTTGAGTTTCACCGGCCGATTCCTAAATGTGGACTCCCGTACACGGGCCAGCATGGCAAAGCGTGGTTCAGGAACTCATTCGGGCCGAGTCCCCCAGGGCGTAATCGAGTAATCAACTCGGATCACCCGAGCCACTTTTTGGCGCATGCGCACATCCTACAGACTCGGATTGAATAAACAAATATGCTTCTCCATGCTCAGGGTGGAAAAAATAGTGGCTTAATCCAAAACTTTTTTTTTTTTTTAATAATCGATATAACTACAGCAAAATAGGATTTAAAGTATTTTATGATTGCATAGTTTAGTTATTTTTCCATTTCATTAATATGTGTTATTACCAAAAAAACACATGTAGGACTGGTACTGGTAGCTATTATCCTGCAGGATGGTACCAGCACAAATGTGACGTCATCGTTCCTAGCAAACCCCAGCCAAGAGGTGGGTTACTGGGGTCGGGCCTTTTTGCACACGGTACGTGTTTTTGTCAACTCCACTCGTGGTGTTCAATTTGAAATTCTAGCAACTCGGGTGACCCGAGTCGCCCGGTGTTGCAGTTTCCGTGGCACACAAGTCTGCGAGGGACACATCGCTTCTGCACATGCGTCAAAATCGAACAACATCGTTACTAACCTTATAAATTTAATATAATGTTTTTGGTAAAGATGTTTTTATATATGTGTACTAAACGATTTGTTTCTAGGTGGTGTGGTTTTAGAGATTTTTCACTTTTTCTGTATTTTCTGCATGAAGATTTGCTCACGGCCATTGACAATGCATTTGAATGTATGTGTCCCTCGCAAACTGGTGTGCCGCGGAAACTGCAACACCGGGTTGTGTTAATCGATACAGTGTCATGGTTTGAGACCATTTTACACACGTGAAGGCATGCATGCTAATCCGCGTGTGTGGCGGAGTGACTTCATATTCTCTATATCAGCGTGACGTCACAGCCCTGGCAACTACTCGCGAAGGGTAAATCAACGCAGTAATTTGTGCTGCAGCAATGCTATGTCTATGCGGAGCGTTTATTTTTGCAAAATAAATTTAAAAGCTTTCATTGGGTCGATTAAATATATCTTAATGCATGATTGGAGAGGAAGATCTGAAGTTTTTAATTTAACCTAAGAGCAATTTTCTCTGGAAGGATTAAAAGCTGAGGTAATATTGAAAGTCGGGATATTCTGAGTGCCAGTGCCAGTGGTAGGAGTAAAGGTGTCGCAGTTTAAATTCTCAGTGGGTTTACAGTCTACGCTTGGGATTCTGTGGATACGTCAAAATCTAACGGCATTTCAGCGTATTCGATTAATCAACTCGGGGGACCCGAGCGACTTTTTGATGCACAAATGTGGTTAAGGCATTAACTCTTCAATTCGCTAAATATATATTTTTTAGCTAAAATACTTTTAGCACACTGCACATGTTTTTGTCAACTCCACTCGCAGTGTTCTATTTAAATTTCTAGCAACTCGGGTGAGCCGAGTCACCCGGGCCGTGTTAATCGAATACGCGCATGTGCAGAACCCCAAACATAGACTCTAAACCCACTGAGAATCTAAACCGCAACACCGGATCACAGCTTCAAAAATATTTTCGGAAAATATATTCAAGAACTTCCAATTGGCTGATAAAATAAAAAGCTGAATGTGAAATTGTAGAGAAATATCTGAACTATTTAATACAAATAAGGGAAATTTGCTTTCAAAGCACCAAAAGGCACAAATTACTGTGATAGGGTAGTTTTAGTGTTGTCTCTAGGACAGTGGCATTTGTTTTACCCATCGCGTCTTGTGAGCGCAAAAAGTGCCCGGATGTCCGACATCGAGACATTCTTGATGTCGGACATCCCGGCAGAACTGAAATTGGAGGCCCGTTTGAAAACATCGTGGAAGCCCACCCATTAGTACTATTCTGATCTCTTAGGCCGTATTCGATCAACACGACCCGGGCGACTCGGGTCACCCGAGTTGCTAGAATTTCAAATCGAACACCGCGAGTGGAGTCGACAAATATACATGCCGTGTGCAGAGCGACCTGACCGCAGTAACCCACGTCTTTGCTGGGGTTGGCTAGGAGCGATGACGTCACATTTGTGCTGGTACCGTCCTGTAGCAGTACAAGTCCTATGTCGGTTTTTTAAATGTTTTTTGTTTGTGGGCTAGTGGTTAGGGTGTTCAACTTGTATTCTGAAGTTGTTAGGTGGTGTGGGTTCAAACCCCATACAGTCCAGAACCTTTTTACATTCAACAACAAAATGTTTTTCATCTATATGTGTTTCTGATTGAATTATGGAATGTAATTGTACTAACATATATTTTACATTAAAGCAAATATATTTCCTGATTGAACTACTCTAAAAAAAATGAAAATACCCCAATTTTACTCTCCCTTCTCTCCACTCACCCATCCATTTTCAAAACAACAGCTGCCAGCTACAGTACCAGCCTCAGACCCCCCCCCCCCCCCCCCCCCCCCCCACACACACACACCCTGACCTCAGCACTGGCCCACTTCTGGCGAAGTTGGTCCACTCCTCTCCCCACACATATTTGATTCTATAAACATAAAAACTAAACAAGGTTGTGTTTGGAGAGCATTTGTCGGAGAACGGTTCCTGTCTCAGCAGCATATACCTGTTCCTAAGGATCCTAGAAATTAAGTACCACATAAAATATTAAGTTTTTCATTAGGAATAAGATGTGTCATATATAGGTAAAGTGAACATAGACATTGGACAGGGCCACAAAGCACAAAGTCCAGTGGACAGCTGGTGGAACTTAAATATGAACAATAACAGCTGTGCCATTTAAAGCCTTCCACATATGTTACTTGTTATACTTGTCAACACGTTTGCTAATTACAATGTACATAGATGTCAAAATCTGATTAAACACTACTAGGATCAATTGTAGCTTAAGAGGGGAGATGTAAGGTATTCATTGTATGACCGTCCGTTGGACATGTGACTAGTTCAGGCGTCACTGAATGGAACGTCAAATAAACAGTTACTAAAGAGAACTTACTGTGTCCACACACATTATTACACATGGAAGCTAGGCCCCTGTCCTTAAAAGTATGTAAATTTGTGTAGACTTTTTGATTACAAATGCACAAATAAGTTTTGCAGTTTATCCAGCCATAGAAGTTTTACACACAGATTTCCTTTTTCTCTTATCTTGTTCTTCACCTTATAATATCACTGGGTTCGGCCGTCATGAACACCGGATAATACTACAAAACTCTTCCCCTTCATTTCACCTTTGATGCAATCATCCTTAATCAATATAACCAACTCTGGAACCAGTACTTAAAAGAGAAAGGAAAACAAGTCACACAGATGAACAGTGAATAAGTTGTGCTTTATTGGCATCAACCCCTGTCCACCTACCTGTGACCTATCACCTTCACTCCTTACCTGTTGTCCACACTATGTCTCATTACCTTACTTCTATATAGGAAGCAGTGCCTACAGCCCTTGGAACTGGGGTCCCTTGGGTGTTGCACTCAACTCAATTTGGAATATGTGAATTTGGATAGCATCAGACAGAGTGTCTGGGGTCCTGCTCTAGAGTAGGTGTGTCTCACTCAAGAGATGGAGTAGAGTGATTTCTCATCAGTGTGTATGAAGCAGAATCTTGAATAATTAATTAGAATGAGACTTGTGTGGTCAGGATAGGCCAAGGGGGTCAGGTGACTGGACCTCCCCCAGCCAGCCAATCAGACACCCCCACAGCCTGGGTGGGTGGGGTGGCTGTCACTCAATCCAGCAGCAGGTGGTGCACTCTATGCATATGCAGATTAAGCAGGTGGGTCAGCCAGTGGTCATGGGAGGACAGGTGGCTGAAACAGTTACAGATATATATATATATATATATTCAAAATGTCCTTTTTCTCCAATTGCATTCTTTATGAATACATAGAGACATTTCATCAACCTTAACTGTTTCTTATATAACCCATTTATTAATTAACTTTAGGCATCATGTATGAACATATATCTCACATAGCTTATATTATGTCATCATGTGAGTGGGGGCACCATTGCTTTTAGATTACATAACATTGTCCCCACTCTGTTTCCCAAGAACCATAATGCCCTCTGCCAATATATAATTCTTAACCGAAAATCCGTATATTTTTACAACCTGTCATTCATATCGAGGCTTTGCTTATTGTCTTGTAATTGTCTATCTGTATATTGTTGTAGAGTTGTTTACTGTCTAGTGGAAATTGTCATTAGGACTGGAAGACCAGTGCATTAGCAGTAACAACATGTTATTCAGAGGAATAAAAACACTTGAACAAAAAAATCTCCTGGTCACCGGCCGACGTCACGACCCGGGCCACACCCTTAGAGGCGCAGACATAGTTGACACCGGAAGTCAGCTAGTGGTCCACATCCGCTCTACCAAGACAACGAGGTCCGCCTCAGATGCCTTCATCATCGTCAAGCCGATTTTTAAGGTTTCACTGCCCAGCAGAAGTTTTGACCATTCCAAACCAATATGATTCACTGCATACAGATCTAGGTCGAACCCACACTCTCTCGTGGTGACGTCGACGAACCCAAACTTAGTATGGTTAGTATGGACTTGCTCATGCGCAGATATCGATTTCCACCGTCAAACTCGTTCCGTGTAAACGCGCCACTACAATGATTCATATAGATCGATTTGTCTTAAATCGTTTTACACTCGCCCGTGTAAACACAGCTATAGTAGAAATGGCCAGGGAATGGGACTGGGATACCTGTCTGGCCTGGTCAGAACGCATCTTTAATATGATTGATGATGGCAGGCTTCCCAGGGCCTGGAAAGACCCCACCACCATCAAGGATGTCCAGCGAGATGCATGGCTCACTGGGATCAGGAACTATCAAGCACAAAAACGCATCACCTCTAACAGATGCCCACAACATTCACCACAGCAGCGCCCGGTGTGGCGGTTTCAGCGCCCGGTCAAGCCGATCCCGGAGGCACGCTTCTGCCCCATTTGTGCTTGGCGATGGTACAAGGACATCACCCGGACTAGCCCGGAAGCCCCTGCCTTCCTCCTCCCGGATGTGGTGGTGCACCCTGGGTTCGATCCCGCAAACCACCACGCCTCTTGCCAGAATATTCATGAACCAACTCTCACACGCGAGACTCGTGACATCATGTTCCGGTTGTCAATGGCCCGCCAGATCCTGAATCTACCACTACGGCTCCAGCAGCTGGACCATCAACACCACCAGCTTTACTCTGCCGCTCACCCATCCCTACAAACAGACGAACACACAAGCGATAGGTCGAGAGCCTGAATCGACGAACACTGGACCTTTTGAACTTTTGACCTTGTGAACACTACTACTGTACCTGACTACTTCGTGAATAAAGTCCATGTCAAATAGCCGCTTGTTTGTGTTGTAAATTTTTGAATGGAGAGAATTCAGTTGTTATCTTTTTTTGTGTTTTTGTTTCATTTTCTTCCAGTTCCTCAACTGTATGCCAATGTAGATGCACCTCCACAGCTTGTTTACAGTCACTCAAAGCAGTCTGTTCGGATTTAGGCATCAGGGATGACAATCGGTCCGACCTAAAGAAGTGGATTATTGCGAGGGAGTGCATAGTGACTGAGCAGGAAGAGGGGTGGGTGTGCAGGAGAGGGGCTTGGGTGTGTGTAGCAGAGGGGCTTGGGTGTGTGTAGGAGAGGGGCTTGGGTGTGTGTAGGAGAGGGGCTTGGGGGTGTGTGTGCAGGAGAGGGGCTTGGATGTGTGTAGGAGAGGGGCTTGGGTGTGTGCAGGAGAGGGGCTTGCGGGTGTGTGTGCAGGAGAGGGGGTTGGGGGGGATGCTGGGGGTGGGGGTGGGGGTGGGGTGCAGGAGAGGGGCTTGGGTGTGTGTGTGCAGGAGAGGGGGGGGGTGCTTTGGGTGTATGCTTGGGAGTTGTGCAGGAGAGGGGCTATGTGCAGGGGGTGGCTTGTGGGGGTGCAGGGGAGGGACTTGGGGTGTGTGCACAGGAGAGGACTTGTGGGGGGTGCAGGAGAGGGGCTTGGGGGGGGGGGTGCAGGGAGAGAGGGGGCTTGGGTGTGTGTGCAGGAGAGGGGCCTTGGGGGCATGCAGGAGAGGGGCTTGGGGGGTTGTAGGACTGGGGTGTGTGGGAGGGTGTGAGGAGAGGGACTTGGGGTGTGCAGGAGGAGGGGGCTTGGGGGTGTGTAGGAGAAGGGTAGGGGGGTGTGGGTGTGTGTGCAGGAGAGGGGCAGGGGTGTGTGCAGGAGAAGGGGTTGGGGGGGTGTGCAGGAGAGGGGCTTGGGGTGTGTGCATGAGAGGGGCTTGGGGGTGTGTGAGAGGGGCTTGGGGTGTGTGATGAGAGGGGCTTGGGGATGTGTGCAGAGAGGGGCTTGGGGATGTGTGCAGGAGAGGGGCTTGGGATGTGTGCAGGAGAGGGGCTTGGGGATGTGTGTGCAGGAGAGGGGCTTGGGGGTGTGTGTGCAGGAGAGGGGCTTGGGGTGCGTATGTGTAGGAGAGGGGGCTTGGGTGTGTGTGTGTACAGGAGAGGGGCCTGGGGGGGGGTGCAGGAGAGGGGCCTGGGTGTGCAGGAGAGGGGCTCAGGGTGCAGTAGAGGGACTTGGGTGTGTGCGCAGGAGAGGGACTTGGGTGGGGGGGGTGCAGGGGGGGGGGGGGGTGTGTGCAGGAGAGGGGCCTGGGGGGGTGCAGGAGAGGGGCCTGGGGGTGCAGGAGAGGGGGCAGGGGGTGCGTAGAGGGACTTGGGTGTGTGCGCAGGAGAGGGACTTAGGTGTGTGCAGGAGAGGGGCTTGGGGGGGGGTGCAGGGAGGGCGGGGTGTGTGCAGGAGAGGGGCCTGGGGGGGGGGGGTGTGCAGGAGAGGGGCCTGGGGGTGCAGGAGAGGGGCTCAGGGGGTGCAGTAGAGGGACTTGGGTGTGTGCGCAGGAGAGGGACTTAGGTGTGTGCAGGAGAGGGGCTTGGGGGGGGGGGTGCAGGAGAGGGGCTTGGGTGTGTGCAGGAGAGGGGCGGGGGGGGGGGGCTTGTCCCCTCATGTAGTATGATACTTTACGAAATTTACCTACAAAAAGAAATTGTGATTTCATTACATTCTACTTGTTCACTTTATCACAAGCTACCTGGTCAGATATAAATAGGAATGCTACGTGTGAGTAATGCTGGGGGCACCCCCTATAGACGAGATCATTTGCAATAAAAAAGAATGGCTCTGATTGGCTGACACTGAGAGCTGTTCTCAGCCAATCAGAGCTGGTTTTTTATTGCAAATGGCGGCCACCATAGGGGGCAGACATTTGCAATCGAAAAGAACAGCTCTGATTGGCTGACACTGAGTTCTCGCGAAAACGAGAAGAGGAAAGTCATTTCCGACAAGTTCAAACGGGCTCAGACAAGTTAATCCGTGGCTGGTTGTCCATCTCCTTTCAGCGCTGGATATGCTTATGGTAGGAAGGCGTCAAACTATCCTGGACCCGCACAGGCCCGCAGTAAATGGCAGATCGGTCCAGAATTGCACAAATAAATAATAGCATGGCGAATAATAATATAATAAATAGCACAAGCCCACTCCGCCCATTTTATACTCATATAATTAATTATATATCACATAATGATTAGCAATGTATTTATCTCAGAAAATGTCAGAAATTCAAAAGCATCTGACTCTGCAATTTTAAAAGGAGGAGAGAAGGTTGTTGGTTTGTTGTTGTTTGACGTCCTAGCAACATCTAAGGTCATATCAGAACAGAAGAGGATGGAAGTGACACGAGGGAACGATTTAATCACATGTTGACCAGTGTCAGCCCACACTCATGGCGACTTTATAGTGCTGCACCACTGAGATGCAGTTCCACCGGCACCATGGAACAAGCATCCAACTCCAGTCACATAATCGGATACAGAGCGAGATGCAAGGTAGCGAGCGACAAGCATAAATTAATTCAAGTGTTTGGTTTGACTCGGCCAAGGATCGAACAGTCGACACCCCACACACACAAGAGGAGTGCTTTGCTTAGGAAACCATCACGTCCTGTTATAGCGTTAGAAACTTGTATTAAATTCATACATTTTAGAGGTTAATCTAATATACCACAACCTGATTATGCAGTTGTGCATGGCCCGTATGCAGGACGCGGTGTTAGCGAGCCAAAACTGGTTTTGGTGGGGATTTCTAGGTTAGCGGCGAAAACTCAGTAAGCAAGGAGCGGTGTTAGCTGAAACACATCGAGTGTAAGCTAACACTGCGTCATGCATACGGAGGAAGATAATGTTACATTGTATGCATTCATTTATTTCTGCTCCTATCATTATAACCGGAAGTGATTGTTCAAATAATTAATGGGAAGCATTTTGTCGAATACGATTAAAACTAAAAGACACAGTTATGTTAATACGTTTAATGCAGTATCTTGAACACTAATATATATAATTCTTTCGCATTTTCTCAAACATTAATTATATGCCTCGGAATGTAAAGATTGCCGTAACTCTAAGTAGAAACATTGTTACAATACATACATTCTTTGTAAAAGAAAAGTTGTTACAAACATTAATTCACATACAACCATTAAAATTCACATTCGTCAATATTCTATATACAGTAGTAAAACTTGATCCATGCGGTTGTAAATACCTTCTCATAAAAAACAAGAAATAGTTCTAGAACAGCAGTGTTGCATGGTATTACCGATTCCTAACGATATCTACCTTCGACCATTGAGTAACTGCTGCAATACATTAGTTTGTTTGTTGTTGTTTTACGTCATAGCAACATCTATGGTCATATCAGGACGGGTACCGACTTGTGACAGTGCGCACTCATAGCAACTTTATAGTGCTGCCTCACTGGAAGACCAGGCCGCCAGCACCATGACCTGATATCCCACTCAGTCACATTATCCTGACACTGAGCCAACCAGTCCTTGCCCTGTCCTAATAATGCCAAGCACCAGACTAGGAAGCGACAAGTATCAATTTTTAAGTCATTGGTTTGACTTGACCAGGGTTCTAACCCATGACCCCCAAGATCTACCAACACGGGAGACGGACGCTCTAACTCATTCGGCCATCTCGTCTGGAGGTAATGTGAGCCTAACCAATGTGCAGCATTGCATACCACCACTCATGTTCAGCCAATGCACTTGATAAAATAAACATGAGTACATGGCAGTATTTAAAATGCAATAATAAAACATTTGATTTGATTGGTTAATGTAATGTTAGTAAAATGATAATTCTGTAAAAGAATAATAGTTTGCTTCATGTCACTAGTCATACATTAGCACTAGAATATACAGAATACAAACACATAATCAAATTCATCATCGATCGAAGGATACCGTTATTATAAAAATGGACAAAATAATTGACTTTCCTTTGTTCTAAATTTAAAAGACGGCAAATACCTATGTAAGTTCGCAGCATGCTTTGTCCATACAAATAAAGTTTTCTTTGGACATCATCCATTGCTACTGTTGGAATGGTGGTGCTTGTCTCACCAACTGCTTGGTTTAGTGTACAGGTAACTTGCTATGTACAATTCAAAAGTATTGTCAGCTGTCGTCCCACCATTGTAACACTGCGTCCACTAGAATTTGTGACGTAGGATGTCGTCCTCTGCCAATTTGCCTGCATTGGTCACCTACAAGAAAGGAAGTCAAATATTCTATTACCAACATGTATTTGTGTGGCTCCTTTATATTTGTATCAGACTGGGCTTGGTTACCTAACATAACGAGAGGCTTAGCGGTTTTTTAAACTTTTACACAGAATTGCATAGTTAGCATCTTTTCCTTTTACTGCACAGATATGTAAACTATTTGGAAGTATGCATCAATTAAATGGTGCGATTTATATAGTCAATTAAACAAACCTAAAGTAAATAATACCGACTACGGCCATGAATTACCAGGTTATACCTAAGCCCCTATAGGGTCTATCAATTTCTCAAGTACACATTAAGAGTTTTCAACACTGCTTTTAACGAATATAATGTTATATTTGATTTCATTAACAGGTATTACCCATGATGCATGGAAACAAATGCATGCTTATCCAGGAAAAGGCAAGTGCGCGAATCTTATGAGAAAGAAACCAACATGCATGGTATAGGGTTAGGTTAAACATCACACTTAGATAGTTGTGTAGGGTGCTGCCTCCCAGTGGTAGTGCTTCTAACTAAAAAACAAGAACAGTGCAGTAGTTACCAATGAGTCCCACTATCACTGGTGGTGGTGGTCTCAACTCTGCTAACCACGAACCACTGCCAGGTCACAAGGACCGGTAGGTGGCAGCACGCTAGTCGGGTGGTCTCAACTCTGCTAACCACGAACCACTGCCAGGTCACAAGGACCGGTAGGTGGCAGCACGCTGGTCGGGTGGTCTCAACTCTGCTAACCACGAACCACTGCCAGGTCACAAGGACCGGTAGGTGGCAGCACGCTAGTCGGGTGGTCTCAACTCTGCTAACCACGAACCACTGCCAGGTCACAAGGACCAGTAGGTGGCAGCACGCTGGTCGGGTGGTCTCAACTCTGCTAACCACGAACCACTGCCAGGTCACAAGGACCGGTAGGTGGCAGCACGCTAGTCGGGTGGTCTCAACTCTGCTAACCACGAACCACTGCCAGGTCACAAGGACCGGTAGGTGGCAGCACGCTAGTCGGATGGTCTCGATGGCAGACTGTTCCAACCCCTTACCGACGGTCACCCCCCCCCTCCCCAACCTCCGCCCCCGCCCCTTGGCAGCCACCCCCCACCCCTGTACTAGCCTTTCATTGTATAATCCCAATATTACTAAGGCTTGCATTGTGTAATCCCAATTGTATTAGGCTTGCATTGTGTAATCCTAATTGTATTAGGGTTGTATTGTATACTGCCATATTCCTTATTCACGAGAAGAAATCGAAAACAACTATCAAATTAAAACATTAAGTTTTTTTTATTGACTGGTTGTTACCGGTGCTTTTGATAATTTCCGTACCCAGTACTCAGAGCTGCATAGTCCGATCATTTTTTAGTTCCGTTTCTTGACTAATTATTATCTGCCTTATTTTAATTTGAAGTAACCTATTTTAAATGGCTACCTTTTGAGATATTTGAAGTGCAAATATGCTAAATTTATTTTGGCAAGCACATTAAAAGTGGCACCATAGGCTTAAGCAGTAACATGTTCTATTAAATTGACTCCAGACTCCATTCTGTGCAGCAACAAACGCACAATAAGTGTACCAGTGTAAGTTGGAGATTTAGAATCAAATCTAAATAATTGCTCAGTTTTAGGCTTTCATCGGACTATACAGCTTTAACTAACCACCCTCCCTCCTCCCTCCCCCCCCCTGAATCCTGCACACAATTTGACGAATCCAGGTATGAAGCCAGGCCGAATTACATCCGGCCACTGAGGCTCCGAATGAAACCTCATTTGGAGGCCTTGGGCGTGGATTTGGACGTGTTGGAGGATGCCAAAGTCCCAGAACATCCCCCGTGGTCGTTGAGAAAGCCATCGGTTATCCTCCGACTCACGGAACTGAGGAAGTCTGGGATACATCCACTCGAGTACCAAGGACTGCATGCAGAGATTCAAGGCCAGTTTGCAGACCACCTCTCCATATACACTGATGGTTCAAAAGACCAAAGCCGGGTAGCTGCTGCGGCAGTCTGCCGACAGGACAAATTTGGTTTACGTTTGCCCGATCAGAGCTCGATTTTCACTGCAGAAGCCCGAGCACTCCTTCTTGCGTTAGTGTGGTTGGATACCTCGATACACTCCAGTGTATCGAGGTATCCAACGAGAGTGATTCATTCTCTTGCCTCCTGGCTGTTGCTGGACTGAAAATGAATCACCCTATTCTAGCAACGGTCATTTATAAAATGAACCAACTGACAACGGATGGTTATGACATCCACCTGTGCTGGGTGCCTGGCCATGCCGGCATACAAGGAAACGAACGAGCTGATCGGGCTGCGAAGAAGGCCCTGAATTGTGATCTTGAACCGTGTTTGATCCCTTTCTCTGATCTGAAACCACTAATAGCCACCCACATAAAATCCAAATGGCAACATGAGTGGGATGAAAACATTAATAAACTTAAAGAAATTGAACTATCTGTGGGAAAGCCACCACAGACTCATGCGGGAGGTCGGCGGGACCAAGTGGTCCTTAGCCGCTGTTGTATTGGCCACTCGTGGCTTACACATGCTTTTCTGCTCAAGAAGGAACCTCCCCCTGAATGTATTGGGTGTCAGTCCCCGCTGACACTCAAACACATTTGATTAAGTTGCGTTGATTTTTTGGCCCTGCGCCAACAGTTCTACACTGCAGACAGTATGCGTGACCTTTTAACTAAGGTAAAACAGGAAAACATTTTAGCCTTTTTGAGGGCAGCTGGACTGTACCACCTCATATAGTTTACTAAGTAGATTCTATCAATTATTTTCTATGAGAATTTGTTTCCCTTGACCACAAATATATGATTGTGATCTTTTTAATTTAATCAGTGTCTATTGGCACATAATTGATTGTCTGCTTTTACATGTAAAAGCGAGGGTTTGAACAAACAACTAACATTTCTCGCCGTGAATATGGCCTATGCTGCCGACACGGCGTAAAACAACCACCAATCCATCAATCAATCAATCAACCCTCCCTCCTTCCCTCCCCACCCTTACCCCTCCACCAATATCAGTATTACTCTTAACCATTCATCCAACATCTGAAATCATTCAGGATTATGCCATGGTCATGCTATAGATGCAGAACTAAAAGTAGTGTAACATATGAAGTTAAGGCCAACATGAGTTAATCAATCTAGCCTAGTTCATACATGGTCAGATTTGCGAGTCTAGGATGTCTGTGTCATGTATCTGGTAGGAGGGAGAGGTGGGTGTGATGCAGTAGTCGATACCGCCATGTACACGCACTGACACATCTAACTTCAACGAATACTGCCAGGAAACAAAGTGTCAAACGAGGTCTTCAGTTTGTCTCCTTTTGTTTGTTAGGGGGTTTTATGTCCTAGCAACATCCATGGTCATATCAGGACGGGCACCGACTTGTGACAGTGCACACTCATGGCAACTTGCAGAGTGATGCCCTAATGGGAGATCACCGCTGGTACCATGACCCAATATCTCATTCAGTCACATTATCCTGACACTGAGCTAACCAGTCCTTGCCCTATCCTAATAATGCCGAGTGCCAGGCTAGGAAGCGACAAGTATCAATTCTATAAGTCATTGGTTAGCCTACACTCGACCGGGAACCGAACTCCCGATCTCCCGAACTCCTGATCTCCCGGACGCGAGGCCTGCGCTCTACTGATTAGTCCAGCACGCCCAGTACCCTCCCAGGGTGATATGGGAGAAGGACGTGGATGACCTTTCAAGCATAACCCTATAAGCTAACCACACTCTATCTAACAGAATAAACAAACCATTCTACTAACACTCACTCCATCTCAAAATGTTAACTACAACAACATGATAGTTTTGCAATTCACAACATAGTAGGCATACAAACCTATGAAGGGAAACTATGCACCTAACCACTCCGTAATGTAAAGGTCTGTTTGTTTGTTTGATGTTGTTGTTTTACGTCCTAGCAACATCTAAGGTCATATCAGGACGGGTACCGACTTGTGACAGTGCGCACTCATGGCGACTTTATAGTGCTGTCCCACTGGGTAACCAGGCCGCCGGCACCATGACCTGGTATCCCACTCAGTCACATTATCCTGACACTGAGCACACCAGTCCTTGCCCTATCCTAATAATGCCGAGCGCCTGGTTAGGAAGCAACAAGTATCAATTTTAAAGTCATTGGTTTGACTCGACCGGGACTCGAACCCACGACCCCACAATCTACCAGCACGGGAGACGGACGCTCCAACCCACTCGGCCACCCCGTCTGGTGTGTAAAGGTCTAATCAATACACATGTATGTATCAAGTGTGTAGGAATACAACATATAACTGCTATTTTTGTATGTGAATTGTCAAACTATACCATATGTAAGTCTTTGAATGTTTGATATTGTTATTTCAGCTGATTTGGGCTAGCTGCATATATTGTAAATAACTGTATTGTCACATGGCTGGAAAACCTTACTTATTCTTGTCTTTCACCTCCCTACTGTGGGTCAGGGTGAATATGTCCATCTACCGTGACCCAAAAGGGGCGTCATGTACACAACGCTGTCCGTGCATTTATAAGCCGATATTTGAAGACAAGAAATATATCCCACAAACGGACAGTCGGCTTGTACACAGAGGGAACATATCGGTACAGGATATGAATAAGCAATGCTTAGGACCTACCCCTGCTTGAAAACAGCATCGAGAGCAAAACAAATGCCCGTGGCCATTGTGATTGAATTTGCCGACTCGCGCAGTGCAAAATATCAATTATATTTAAATTAATAGAAATATAGAACAATTTGGCATAAACATGGAAGTTTGGAATTACCAACTAGTCTATTGACATATAAATACTTGAATAATTATTTATTTATTATTATACGATTCAACACGAGTATATTATTAACCAATCGCTGTCGTCCACCCTGCTTGCTGCATAGCAAAGTTCAACAAGCTATTTCTGTTTCCGTTTGCTGGATTTTGGTTAGTATGCGATTCAACACGGGTATACAAATGGCGGCCCCCCATATAAGGCTATTTCCGTTTGCTGGATTTTGGTTATTGCATTGTCCACCTCTATGAGTATGAGTATTGTTTATGTGTATATATAGACGCGTTAGTCATTACCCTCCCCGCTGAGTGGGTCGGTATAATAGAAGATATACAGGATACAACTGAGAATGCGACCTATCCACGAAGTGTCAAACACGTGGCAGGATTGAGTTACAAAGTGAGAAGCACTCACCTCCTCGCCCCGAGGATCCACGTCGAAGCCGATGGCGTCCAAATGTGTAATTTTCTTCCGGTGCTTCACCAGTGCAGGCCCCCAGTACTTGCTTGGTCGAATCGAGTTCAGGAATTTCTGGTAAGATAATAAAAGGTTTGCGTAAATCCATGTTATATCGAGGCAACCAGAAGGCGGGGTAGGAGGTGGGGAAGGAGGTGGGGCAGGAGCATGAGGCGGGGCATGAGGCGGGGTAGGAGGTGGGGAAGGAGGTGGGGCAGGAGCAGGAGGCATGGCAGGAGGTCGGGCAGGAGCAGGAGGTGGGGCAGGAGGCGGGACATGAGGCGGGGCAGGAGGCGGGGCAGGAGACGGGGCAGGAGGAAGGACAGAAGGCGGGGCAGGAGGCGGGGCAGGAGGCGGGGCAGGAGGCGGGCATGAGCAGGAGGCGGATGGGGCGGGGCAGAGCGGGGCAGGAGGCGGGGCAGGAGGCGACCAGGAGGCGAGGCAGGAGGCGAGGCAGGAGACGGGCAGGAGGCGGGCAGGAGGTAAGGCAGGAGGCGAGTAGGAGGCGAGGCAGGAAGCGGGGCAGGAGGCAGAGCAGGAGCCAGGGCAGGAGCCAGGGCAGGAGGCAGGACAGGAGGCGGGTAGGAGGCGAGGCAGGAGGCGGGTTGGAGGCGAGGCAGGAAAGGAGGCGTGAGGCAGGAAAGGAGGCGTGAGGCAGGAAACGAGGCGTGAGGCAGGAAACGAGGCGTGAGGCAGGAAACGAGGCAGGAGGCGGGTAGGAGGCGAGGCAGGAAACTAGGCAGGAGACGGGTTGGAGGCGAGGCAGGAGGCGGGTTGGAGGCGAGGCAGGAGGTGGGTTGGAGGCGAGGCAGGAGGCGGTTGGAGGCGAGGCAGGGGGCGGTTGGAGGCGAGGCAGGACGCGGTTGAAGGCGAGGCAGGAGGCGGTTGGAGGCGAGGCAGGAGGCGGTTGGAGGCGAGCCAGGAAGGGGGTAGGAGGCGAGGCCGGTAGGAAGCGAGGCAGGAGGCGTGGTAGGAGGCGAGTAGGAGACGGGGCAGAAGGAAGGACAGAAGGCGGGGCAGGAGGCGGGGCAGAAGGCGGGACAGAAGGCGGGGCATGAGCAGGAGGCGGGGCATGAGACGGGGCATGAACAAGAGGCGGGGCAGGAGGCGGGGCAGGAGGCGAGGCAGGAGACGGGCAGGAGGCGAGGCAGGAGACGGGCAGGAGGCGGGCAGGTGGCAGGGCAGGAGACGGGCAGGAGGCAGGGCAGGAGGCGAGGCAGGAGACGGGCAGGAGGCGAGGCAGGAGACGGGCAGGAGGCGGGCAGGAGGTAAGGCAGGAGGCGTGGCAGGAGGCGGGTAGGAGGCGAGGCAGGAAGCGGGGCAGGAAGCGGGGCAGGAGGCAGGACAGGAGGCGGGTAGGAGGCGGGTTGGAGTCGAGGCAGGAAACGAGGCGTGAGGCAGGAAACGAGGCAGGAGGCGGGTAGGAGGCGAGGCAGGAAACTAGGCAGGAGGCGGGTTGGAGGCGAGGCAGGAGGCGGGTTGGAGGCGAGGCAGGAGGCGGGTTGGAGGCGAGGCAGGAGGCGGGTTGGAGGCGAGGCAGGAGGCGGGTTGGAGGCGAGGCAGGAGGCGGGTTGGAGGCGAGGCAGGAGGCGGTTGGAGGCGAGGCAGGACGCGGTTGGAGGCGAGGCAGGAGGCAGTTGGAGGCGAGGCAGGAGGCAGTTGGAGGCGAGGCAGGAGGCGGTTGGAGGCGAGCCAGGAGGGGGGTAGGAGGCGAGGCCGGTAGGAAGCGAGGCAGGAGGCGTGGTAGGAGGCATGTAGGAGACGGGGCAGGAGGCGGAGCAGGAGGAGGGGGAGGAGGCGGGCAGGAGGCGGGGCAGGAGGCGGGGACGATGTAGGGAAACATGGGGCAGCGAAGAGGGACGCGGAGCCAAGTGATGCTTTTAAAAAAAAAAGTATTTATTCATCTGAATATGACATTTGTCAGCGCCGGAGCACTGGTCTTCCGGCCATCTTACTAAAATTGACAGTCTAAATAATCTAAATAATCTAAGTTTGATCAGTGCTGTAGTACTTAGCAGCTTAGTCACTGTAGTTCACGCAAAAAGAGGGAGCAGCACCGAGTAGAAAGTGCATACTCGGGGCAACTCAATCATTGAGGGTTACATTTTTTTCTCTTATAAAACAAGGTGAGTTTATAGTTGACAAGACATTTTGTCTGTCTTATATAATGTTCAATGTGTTTAAACAGGTTGATAGTTGCGTAGGATGTTTGGTGTGTTGATGGTTTGTTCATGATGGTTAAGGGTGGTGGCAGGGGAGGAGGGGGGGCCCTATTTTATATATAGATATATATATATAGATAGATGTGACCTTCATGACATGCTGTGACTGAGTGCGTCCTTACCTGCTTGATGCCGTACCCGGGGCGTGTGTAGACAGTGCCGACCGCAGTGAGCACCATGGAGAGGACACAGAAGACGGTGCACAGGGCGCCCATGGCGTGGGCCCAGGTCGGGTATACGTAGCCGCCCGACGTGAAAGGCGTGTACAGCACCCACGTGTACAGCATCACCGCCTGTCCGGGGGGGAGGGAGACGGAACAGCGCACGTCGGACACGGCTCATTGCACATAGTTACCAATCAAAAACACAGGCTGCGCAATCTGAGGGACTTGACTACTTACGGTTCTAGATTACCAACTTAGGTATCGGTGCACTCATTTTAACCATTTTTTTGCTCAATTTATACTGCCTATCATGGATAAGTCTGAATAGACTTGTTTTCACCATTAGACAGTTTCTCGATAGAAAGCCCGAGCCTACACTTTTACGAACCCAAGGGATTTTTAACCTCCGACACCACATAGACATCGTATGAGAGCAACTTTAATGATGCTGTAAGTTATACACAGCGGTGGAAATCCAAATTGGCAGAGGGAATCGAATTTGTATTGCTACCTTCTACATTTTTATTTACCATGACCACCAATTATATGAATGTGAGTTTTTAAAATTCAGGAGTGTCTACTGACACATAATTGATTGTCTGTTTTTACTTGTAAAAGCGATGGTTTGAATAAAACAACAAACAGTTCTCGCCGTGAATATGGCAGATGCTGCGAGGTGCGACAGGGGCTTTACACATGTGGGGCGTAATCGATTAATCGACTCGGGTCACCCGAGCCACTTTTTGGCGCATGCGCACATCCTGCAGACTCGGGTCGAATAATCGAATAAGCTTCTCCACGCTCGGGTGACAAAAATGGTGGCCGTTTTATTTGTTTTTTTTAGTAGCCGATATAATTACAGCAAAATATGATTTAGCTATTTTTATGATGGCATAGTTTAGTGATATTTCCATTTCATTAATGTATGTTATTACCAAAAAAAAATATGTATGACTGGTACCGGTGGCTGTTATGCTGCAGGACGGTACCAGCGCAAATGTGATGTCATCGCTCCTTGCAAACCCCAGCCAAGAGGTGGGTTACTGGGGTCGGGTTGTTTTGCACACGGCACGTGTATTTGTCGACTCCACTCGCGGTGTTCTATTTGAAATTCTGACGACTCGGGTGACCCGAGTCGCCCGGGTCGTGTTAATCGATTACGGCCGTGGTGAGGCCAGACCTCCACCATATACTCAGCCCTGCCTACCCCAAAGGTCACCAATCAATCCGCCTCCCACTATGTGATGCGCTGACTTCTGGTCCCCTAACCTTTGCCCATTAATGTCACCACAATAACATCAGCTCATTTAATTTGAGTAAATATCTGCACCTCTACTTTGGCGCTCATAATAAAGTTGCATAGGACACTGTTATCTTTCTGAGAGAAATATGTTAAATTGATTGTTCTAATCTCCCTTGCCTCAGTTTGAAGTAACTTTTATTTTAAATGGCTAACTTTTGAGATATTTGAATTTCAAAAATGTCAAATTAGTTTCAGTAAGCATGCCAACCATTTACTGCACGGATAGTGAAAGACCCTATTTCACGGGTGATTAGAGAGGACTGGTAGTGATTAGAGAGGACTGGTAGTGATTAGAGAGGACTGGTAGTGATTAGAGAGGACTGGTAGTGATTAGAGAGGACTGGTAGTGATTAGAGAGGACTGGTAGTGATTAGAGAGGACTGGTAGGATTAGAGAGGACTGGTAGGATTAGAGAGGACTGGTAGGATTAGAGAGGACTGGTAGTGATTAGAGAGGACCGGTAGTGATTAGAGAGGACCGGTAGTGATTAGAGAGGACCGGTAGTGATTAGAGAGGACCGGTAGTGATTAGAGAGGACCGGTAGTGATTAGAGAGGACCGGTAGTGATTAGAGAGGACCGGTAGTGATTAGAGAGACCGGTAGTGATTAGAGAGGACCGTAGTGATTAGAGAGGACCGGTAGTGATTAGAGAGGACCGGTAGTGATTAGAGAGGACCGGTAGTGATTAGAGAGGACCGGTAGTGATTAGAGAGGACCGGTAGTGATTAGAGAGGACCGGTAGTGATTAGAGAGGACCGGTAGTGATTAGAGAGGACCGGTAGTGATTAGAGAGGACCGGTAGTGATTAGAGAGGACCGGTAGTGATTAGAGAGGACCGGTAGTGATTAGAGAGGACGGTAGTGATTAGACAGGACCGGTAGTGATTAGACAGGACCGGTAGTGATTAGAGAGGACTGGTAGTGATTAGAGAGGACTCGTAGTGATTAGAGAGGACTCGTAGTGATTAGAGAGGACTCGTAGTGATTAGAGAGGACTCGTAGTGATTAGAGAGGACTCGTAGTGATTAGAGAGGACTGATCATGATTAGAGAGGACTGGTCGTGATTAGAGAGGATTGGTCGTGATTAGAGAGGACTGGTAGTGATTAGAGAGGACTGGTAGTGATTAGAGAGGACTGGTAGTGATTAGAGAGGACTGGTAGCGATTAGACAGGACTGGTAGTGATTAGACAGGACTGGTAGTGATTAGACAGGACTGGTAGTGATTAGAGAGGACTGGTAGTGATTAGAGAGGACTGGTACTGATTAGACAGGACTGGTAGTGATTAGACAGGATTGGTAGTGAGTGGCTCTTCCCGCACCCCTCCTACTCACATGCTGGCGGGTGTGGGCAGACAGCTCTTCCATCCAGGAGTCACCCCCCCCCCCCCACACACACACCCTCAACCTCAACTGGGAGAGCCTCACCGCCTCCCTCATTCACAATTTAAAAAAAAGAAACATTGTATATCCATTTCAGTTGCTACTACTAAGAAACTGCATTTTACATGTACCACAGTTCCTGATATAAACAAGGGTTTTTCTCCTCCATCTTGAAACCAGCCATGGCTCCACTTTGATCACTCCAAAATATATGTCCATCCCACAGTCCCCGACAAGGATACATGACACACATTTCAATACTAAAATATTGAAATTTATATAGAAGATTTATAAGATATATATATGGTGTAGGTTTTGCTGATATGCTACAGTGGTTGGTTGGTGGAGTTTTACGTCCTGGCGACATCTAAGGTCATATAGGGACGGTATATGGTAGAGTACACTTACAGTAACCAAGACGGGCGTGATGAGGGCGATGTTTAACATCCACCAGGGGGTGCAGTACTTCCAGGGGAAGCACCCACAGCCACGGTTACCAAGCATCACCTCCATGTCCTTTGTGTACTTCCAGAAGCCTGTCAACAGACAAGTTGCAACAAATGAACCATTGTGCCACCTTATGGCCCTGTCACACTACAACGTAATGCGACAGCATAGGGAGAACGTGAAAATAAATTTAACACAACGTTGATCTAACGTAGCCGACGCATCCCTCCCTCACGTCTAACGTCGGCGTAACTTGAGTGTAACGTCATCCAAATGTCACGGCATCACCTCGAGCTACGTCGAAAGTTTTGGACATGTCCAAAACCTGGACACCTGCTGACATAACTCGACGTAACCCGACATAACTCGACATAAATCGACATCAGTCTAACGTAAGCATGACATAACTCGACATACCTCAACGTAATGACCAAAATTCACATACGTTGGCTTACATTAGTGTGACAGGCCTATTAGGTCAAATAGTACGCGTTTGGTTTGGTTTATATGCATTTTATATCCAAGTATTAAGGGGGTATGACACATGACCAACCATTTGTAATTATTCACCATCAAATATGTATATATTGAAACATTCTCTGACCATCTCCGAGCACCTCTGGTACCATTATTATTATTCGGCCCAAATGATCCCCTCAGCTGTTTAAGCGATGTAGGCCAGCGAATACCTAAGCGGTTCAACACTGAACAGTGCTCTTCATCCTGGTCACGGCACCAGTGCTGTTCAAAGGGACGGGGTTGCAAAGAAAGTAAACATTGTGCCTAGAGCGGGACTCGAACTCGATTTTGTGCCATTACAGTCCTACCCATAAAACTTTGCTCCCTGATATAAATCGACCTACCCACACCTACCTGCGTATGGGGTATCACCTTGGGAGGTTGAGTGCAACTCGCTAGACACTAGTAACTGAACTGGATGGCCGGCTGGGTAGAGCGTCCGCTTCTACTGAGGGATCAGTCCCAACATGCCCAAACCAAATAATTCTTTGTTTTGATATTGTGTTTACATCATAGCAACACTTAAGACCATATCAAGACGGGTACCGACTTGTGACAGTGCACACCCATGGTGACTTTATAGTGCTGCTCCATTGGGCGACCAGGCCGTCAGCACCATGACCCGATATCCCACACAGTCACATTATCCTGGCACTAACTAGTCCTTGTCCTATCCTATTAATGCAGAGTGTCAGGCTAGGTAGCAACAAGTATCAGTTTTCTTGAGTCGACCGGGAATCGAACTCCAGACCTTCCGCACGGGAATGCCACTCTACCCATTCGGCCACCACGTCCGGGTTCGGGCAGAGAAATGAGAAATGTGGATTCAAGTTCCACTGTAGGTTTGTGTTGTTTTACGTCCTAGCAACATCTAAGGTCATATCAGGACGGGTACCGACTTGTGACAGTGCGCACTCATGGTGACTTTATAGTGCTGTCCCACTGGGAAACCAGGCCACCGGCACCATGACCTTATATCTCACTCAGTCACATTATCCTGACACTGAGCCAACCAGTCCCAGCCCTATCCTATTAATGCCGAGCGCCTGGCTAGGAAGCAACAAGTATAAATTTTTAAGTCATGGTTTGACTCGACCAGGGTTGGAACCCACGACCCCACGATCTACCAGCATGGGAGACGGACGCTCTAACTCATTCGGCCATCCCGCCTGGTCTCCACTGTAGGTAATGATGTACCCGGTTTGTGGCAACACCCATAAAGACTACAGTAAATGCCTACTACAATAGTACTTACCGTAAACCCAGCCAACTCCGATACATTCACTGAGAGCAATGAGAAGCACATTCCACCCGATGGAATAATGGTCGATCAGGTCCAGCAGGTAAGCACCACCCTGCAGCAGGAAACGCACCATGGCAGCATCAATAACGCAAGGACCTCACACTTCACACTAGTAATAAGCACTTTAATTAGCACTCTAGTTTAATTACAATGGCCTGGACATTAAGTTATTAATTCTACCGAGAACCTTTCATACGACTAATATACACTTTAATTTTAATTAGCACTCTAGTTTAATTACAATGGCCTGGACATTAAGTTATTAATTCTAACGAGAACCTTTCACATGAGTAATATACACTTTAGGTTTAATTAGCACTCCCTAGTTTAATTACAATGGCCTGGGCATTAAGTTATTAATTCTAACGAGAACCTTTCACAAGAGTAATATACACTTTAGGTTTAATTAGCACTCTCTAGTTTAATTACAATGGCCTGGGCATTAAGTTATTAATTCTAACGAGAACCTTTCACATGAGTAATATACACTTTAGGTTTAATTAGCACTCTCGTTTAATTACAATGGCCTGGGCAATAAGTTATTCATTCTACTGAGAACCTTTCACACTAATATACACTTTAATTTTAATTAGCACTCTAGTTTAATTACAATGGCCTGGACATTAAGTTATTAATTCTACCGAGAACCTTTCACATGAGTAATATACACTTTAGGTTTAATTAGCACTCTCTAGTTTAATTACAATGGCCTGGACATTAAGTTATTAATTCTACAGAGAACCTTTCATCCGACTAATATACACTTTAATTTTAATTATGCAGTTCCTCTAGTTTTATTACCATGACCTGAAAATTATGTAATTAATTCTACTGAGAACCAACCTTCCAGACTACTAATATACACTTTAATTTTAATTAAATAGCACTCCCTCTAGTTTTATTACAATAACCAGAAATGAGGTCATAAAAGCTAGTAAAAGAACAAATAAATAGGTAAAATTAGGACTAAATCTTTAATCTAAAACCGAGAAGATAACATAATCCTGTTGTTGCCAATTCAAAGATTGCAGTAATTTGAGGGTTTCCGTTCATTTATCCTTTTTTTTGTAATTGAGAAACAAAAAGCGTATAAAAGTGTGCTTACATCAGTGCACATGGGCAGTCCCAGTAAGAAGCCAATGCAACCCACGGTGCTGATCACGGCCCACTTCTTCTTGCGGAGCTGTGGCCACTGGTCCATGACACAGGTTGCAATCGTCTCCAGCAGCGCAAACTGATACAATAATAAAGGCCCTGTCACACTTTACGGGATTGAGCATACGGATAGAGCCGGACAAAAATATTCTAGTCCAGTATGATTCGGGCGTGAAATGTATCGAAACTTGGAACGGACCGCGCCGGATATCAACGGATTTGCAACGGACAGATACAGGACTTTGACGAATATCAATGGACTGTATTTGGATTCTATCCATTTCCTCAATCCGGCGAGGTGCGACAGGGTGTAAAATATTCCTATAAAACGCAATGGTGGGGAATGCAAATGGTCTATAATGGAGTACAAATGGTCTATTAATGTAAATGGTATATAGTGCCAGGTGCATGAATGTATTTATGTAGTTGCTGGTGATACTTTACTTATGGTCAATAGTCATTGTGTATTAGGTAGATAGTGTGAAGGAGGCACTAGTGATAGTGTCTAAGGGGCCTCAGGAGCTCTACTCTCTACTCACTACCCCCTTGTAATCTCCCATCAAAGAATCATTTTAGCTTGTTTAAAACGAAAATGTTTAGACATATTATTCATCAAAATGCAGCAGAATGAACCATTTTGTATTACTTTACAATTTGTTCCCGGTGTAGCAGGAAATCGCAAACCCTGTAAATCGCAAACCCCCATGCCATATATGGGCATGGGGGGTTTGCGATTTCCTAGGAAATCGCATATCCCCCCTGGAGATCGCAAACCCCCCATTCGGCGGCGGCGGCGATTTGTTTACTTTACGTCCGTCGAATTTAGGGTTAAATTGGTCAAATTTCACTTATTTGGTTACCAATTTAACCCTAAATTCGAAGCGTTATTAAGGCTACCGCTGCATTGGCGGCGATATTACTAGTTATATTTTTGAATCGACGAACGTAAAGTAAACAAATCGCCGCCGCCGCCAGTATGGAACGCGACGTCGATGCGGCGGCGATTTGTTTACATTACGTTCGCCGATTACGGGCCGTTTTAACGGCGCCATTTAGTAATGCTGCAGTCCTGCAGCCAGTGACCGCCAGGTCACGAACCCCCCAATAATAATAGTTCGCCGATTAATATCGCCGCCAATGCGGCGGTAGCCTTAATAACGCTTCGAATTTAGGGTTAATTTAATGAAATTTCACGATTTGAGTATATAATTCTGTTAAATATGGTCGCATTGAATAGATTTGGCCCGAATCGGTCCCAAAACACAGGGGGGGTTGCGATTTCCAGGGGGAGGTTTGTGATTTCCTAGTAAATCGCAAACCCCGGGGTGTGCAATTTCCAGGGGTTTGCGATTTACTGCCACACCGGTGTCGCGGTTTCAGTTCTCAACCAGTTGCAGTTCTCAACGTCGCTTCTGCGCATGCATCAAAGCATCTGCGCATGTGTCAAAGCATCGTCTGTGCATGCGTCAACATCAGCCCGATTCAAACCGTCGCCGATCACCGCAAATTGCTGCCTCATACTGTCACTATAGTGTCAGGGTCACTACCCTTATAAATTTAATATAATCTTTTCGGTAAACATGTTTTCTATATGTGTACAATGCGATTTGTTTCTAGGTGGTGTGGTTTTAGAGATATTTCACTTTTTCTGTATGAAGATTGCTCACGACCATTGACAATGCGCAGACGATGCTGTTAGATTTTGACCCATGCGCAGAAGCGATGTTGAAAACTGCAACTGGTTGAGAACTGAAACCGCGACGCAGGGGGAACCCCCGCCCCAACCCCCGACCCTTCCTCGGTGCCCCCCCCCCCCCCCTTGCTATTTTGCCTATTTACAAGTTGTGTGTTACGGGAGATCTCCCTACTTGACACCCGTGCTGTTGCCTGGTTGTCTCCGCCTCGTGTGGCGAGACTCACCTCACTGTCCAGGCCAAGTGTGATGAGCATTCCAAAGAAGATGATGGCCCAGAAGGTCTCTCCAGCCATCAGGTTAATGGCCGACGGGTAAACCACGAATGCTAAACCAGTACCTGGAACACAATTATTGTTTGGGTTTTAGTTACATTCTGATAACATCTAAGGTCGTCAGGACGGGTACCAACTTGTGACAGCGCACAAGCTAGGCGACTTTACAGTGCTGCCCCACTGGGAAATCAGGCCGTTGGCACTGATACTGAGGTAACCCATCCTTACCCTATCCTAGCAATGCCAAACGGGAGTGACATGTATATATTAAATCATTGGCTTGACTTGGCCGGGTTTTGAACTTCCGACCGTCTGCATGGGAAGCCTGCACTCTGCCAATTCGGCCATCACGTCCAGTCACAATTCATAGCAAAGCACAACTTTAGAACTTGTTTACACACGAGAGCAACAATCTCTCAGTTTAGAATAATGCATGATTAAAAACTACTGCATAGAAATGAACATTACCAATGCATTGCCTATTTGATCTTCACAATTGCATTTATATTAATACCTTTACAACACACTGATGACAAATTACATAATCAAAATTGTTTGTTTGTTTGTCTAAGGTCATATCAGGATGGGTACCGACTTGTGACAGTGCGCACTCATGGTGACGTTATAGTGCTGCCCCACTGGGAAATGAGGACGCCGGCACCATGACCTGACGTCCCACTCAGTCACATTATCCTGACACTGAGCTGACCAGTTCTTGCCCTATCCTATTAATGCCGAGCGCCAGGCTACATAATCAAAATGATATCAAATTCTACGTTGCTATGCAACTGACCTCCCTTGGCGACATCTTCAATGTCGACACCTAGTGAATGTGCGAGGTATCCGATGGAAGAGAATATGGCGAAACCGGCAAAGAATGATGTGAAGCAGTTCCCTAACGTGACAACCATCGTGTCCCTGCAACAGATAATTGAACAAAATTGCATAATCCAATGAAATCCTAATATTAGTCAAAACAAAGACATCTATCTAAATTTGCTCTTACATATCCATTTTTTTTTTTTTTTTAATATTTTTTTATTGAGGCTGTATTTATACTGTCCATAGCATATAAGCCCGCGTACCCAGGCTTGTGTTCAATGCTGGCCAGTTGTAGTGATGTTATCTTACCACACAGTAGCTGCTGATAAGTTATTTGATTGCCTGCATTTCAGTAGCAGATAGATAATATTTAACAACTTAATACCCCAGTCACACGAGGCCTGCGTTCGCTAACGATCGATTTGCGACGTCAAAGCTTCCTCCTTGCGCCCTCCCTACGCCCTGATTGAGTGCTGTCGCCGCGAGGACGCCAACCTCCCGGCGTCCATTTCGAGAATTTTCGACGCAAGGAGGTTGCTGCTGCTGCACGTGCAACCTCCTTACGCCCTGTTCCGGCGGCGCCATTTAAAATGGTTGGCACCGCCCTGGCGCCGCCCTGGCGCCGCCCTGGCGCCGCCCTGGCACCGCCCTGGCACCGCCCTGGCACCGCCCTGGCACCGCCCTGGCACCGCCCTGGCGCCGCCTTGGGTTGGTAGTAACACATGCGATACTGCAGTCACCATGTGGTCGGCGCCGACATGGCGCCGATATGGCGCCGACATGGCACCGACATGGCGCCGACATGGCGCCGACATGGCGCCTAAAACGTATTTGAATCAATGTATCAAATGGGACACTGGGAGGTTGGCGTCCTTTTGGGCATAAGGAGGTCGGAGGCGGACGCTGGCTCTCGTGTGACTGGGGTATTAGATAGGCCTACAAGAGACTCATTTGTTCTTTTAATACAACTCGCCTGCTTTGTCATGACCTAGTTAACATAGCAATGGCATTTTCCACTTGGCTTCAATGATGCTGCATGCTTGCACTGAGGATTTTCAAAGTGGCAATTATAAATAAGTTACTCTTAACTGAACTGAGACTAGAACAGGGTATAATTGTTTGCTGGAGTTTTACGTCCTGGTAACATCAGGGTGGGTACCTACTTGTGAGTGCACACTCATGGCAACTTTATAGTGCTGCCACACTTAGAGACCAGGCTACTGGCACCATGACCCAATTTCCCACTCACATTATCCTGATACTGAACTAACCAGTCCTTACGCTATCCTAGTAATGCCGAACGCAAGGCTAGATAGCGACAAATATCAATTTTCTAAGTCAATGGTTTGACTCGACTGGGAATCGAACTCCGACCTTCTGCACGAGAAGCCTGCGTTCTAACGATTCGGCCACCACGTCCGGTTTGAACAGGTTACAATTGTCAACCTGAAGTAGGGCTACTCAACTACAAATATTAACTTTTTGAGCCAACGAATTATGCAACTTTATGCAATCAAGATGAACAATAACAGAATTATGCAACTTTATGCAATCAAGATGAACAATAACAGAATTATGCAACTTAATGCAATCAAGATGAACAATAACAGAATTATGCAACTTTATGCAATCAAGATGAACAATAACAGAATTATGCAACTTAATGCAATCAAGATGAACAATAGATGTATGCAACTTTATGCAATCAAGATGAACAATAATAGATTTACGCAACTTTATGCATTTAAGATGAACAATAATAGAATTATGCTAATAATATTAGGACCGTTAAGCTAAAGAACAACGTAATCACACCAAATTTCATTATAATCAGTCAATAACTTGGAGGTCTAATATCTTATTACCTAGTTCAAAATAATATTGCCGTTAATTTCTCGTTTAAGGTTTGGCGTTCTCTGTGGCGGAGTGGTTAGAGTGTCTTGACTTTTTTCTAGGTCAGACTCCTAATCTGAGGGTCGGCGGTTCGATTCCCCGTGCCCCCAGCTCTGCCAATTTGGATTTCCACCGCTGTGTATAACTTACAGCGTCATCAAAGGCCGGTTGCTCTCATACCAGGTCTATGTGGTGTGGGAGGTTAAAAATCCCTTGGGTCGGTAAAAGTGTAGGCTCGGGCTTTCTATCGACCAGCAGTGGAATGAGGAAGACCAGTCATCTATGACTGAAATTTCCCATGCTTAAACAACTAATGGACCAAAAAAAAAGGTCAAATTGATGCTATAGACAGATAGATGCAGAAGAGGTTTCAGATATGCTACAAAGAAGACGCCTTCCTCCCAATGATCTATAGTATATATAACTGTCTATGTACATCTATAGATCAGACTGCTTAGTGTTTGTTCATCTCAGTGATATACAACGACAATTATTTTATTTTACACAAATCCAACTTTTTGTGTGCCATTAGTTATATCTCCCAACAAATACATATGCATATATATAATATATTAAATATAATCTATTGAATATATATATAATATTTTCATCATACATTTATTTATATATTAAATATATATTTAATATATTGATATATACATCATGCATTTATTAATATATTAAATATATATTACATATTCATATATAAGATGAAAAATCAGAAGTTCACTTGCACTAAGCCCTGTGTAAAACATTACCTAAGTGCATCGTTGTGGAAGCGGTTATAACTGGCCAAGGCGATGAGACCACCAAAACCATCTGACAGCGAGAAGAATATTTGTCCCGCAGCCGCGCTCCATACCTAAGGAACCAATAGAAGTTTATCCAGATCAGCTAATGTCATTTTTAATATTGTCCAACTCAGCCCTCAGAGTTCAGCAGATTATTAAGATATATCAGTCTAGACACACCTTAAGCTCCAACATGAGTCTAAAGTAAAGCTTGTTTTATTTAACGACGCCTGTAGAGCACATTGATTTTCGTATCAGGGTTATTCTCCAAAGCTGGGCACCACATATTTGGTTTCGACGTTACGATGCTGATAATTAAGTCTTTGTTTTATTGATAACAAGTCATAAGTATTGCAGCCTCTGTCTATTAGGTATGTTAGCAGTTCTACATGTATTGAATTTATCCCACAAAAGATATCAAAATTATAATTGTATGATTTTGCGCTAGAGTGAAAATGTGAAAATTTCCACATTTACACCATACATGTAGCCAAACTTTTTTCAACTTATTTTTCCATTTTTTTCCTGTAAGTCCTAACCTTGTCTGCTTAACAGTAATCAAGAAAATCTTGTTTGACTGTTGTATATGTTAAAATGAGATTCTGGGTGTGTCTTTGATTTTCATCTTACACGAGTGATATTAATATATTGCTCAATTTGTATAAGATCAAATTCAAAAAGTGAAATTCATTTTTTTCAACTGACATATGCACAACATGCATACCTTCATAGGATATTGGATTAGGCTTTTATTTGGAAGGATTTTGGCTATTATTTGGAAGGTTTTCACTTTTGGTTTCCATGTCACACTTTGGTTCCCAGTTTTAGAGAATGACTCATCATCGCTTATTGGACCTAAAAGATATGGTCATTCTGACATTTCCTTGGAGGAAACCAGCTGCCGCCACATCGGCGACTCTTTCCGATAAGCAGCAAAGGTGTCTTTTATATGCACTTTCCAACAGACAGGACTGCACATACCACACACAGCCTTTGATGAACCAGTTGTGGACCACAGGTTGAAACGGAAAATAGCCCAAACTGCAAATGGGTCTAATGAGCATGATCGATAGGATGACCGACACCTTCACAGGTGGACACGCTACCGCCTGAGCTACGTCCCGCTCCAACATCAGTCTAGATGCACTTTAAAGCTGCATAGTCCGATGAAATATCAAATTTTCAAAACCAAACCAATTATCTAGATTTGATTTTACATATCTAACTTAGATACTGATGCACTTATTAAGCATTTGTGTCTGCGTAGAAGGCAATATTGAGTCAATTTAACAGAACCTGTTACTGCAGAAGTCTATGGTATCAGAGTTTTGGCAAGCTTGCCAAAACTAATTTTCCATGTTTGCAACCAAAATATCTCAAAAGTTTACCATTTAAAATGAAAGTAACTTTGAACTAATGTAAAGTTGATACTAGCGATCGATCTAATATATTTATCTCAGAAAAAATACAGAAATTAAAAACTATCGGACTATGCAACTTTAAGCTCCGACATCAGTCTAGGCACACTTTTAACTACAACATTTGTCTAAACTTTCAACTATTTACATGCACTTTTAACAACAAAATGCACACAAAATAACCAACAAGCTTCAAATGTAATTAATGCGTATCCATCTTACAGCCGGGTTCTTGAGCACCTCCCACTTGACATTGAGGATGTAGAACTCGATGCCCTTTGCTGATCCCTCGAGCGTGACTCCCCGGATGAGCAGAATGATGAGAACCGCATATGGGAACAGAGCCGTGAAGTACACCACCTGCAAGCAACCAGTGAACGTTCACTCAGGCCATCCGGATACAGTGCCTCGTTATTGTGATAGGCCATGTCGTAGTGGTACGGCCGGTGTTGCAGTTTCCGCGTCACACCAGATTGCCAGGGACACATCCATTCAAATGCATTGTCAATGGCTGTGAGCAAATCTTCATACAGAAAAAGTCAAATATCTCTCAAATTACACCATCTAGAAACAAATCGCTTGGTACATATATAAAAAACATGTTTACCAAAAAGATTATATTAAATTGATAAGGTTGGGGTTCTGGATTTCTATCAATTTTGAATAAAACTAAGGTTTTGCACTGCGCGTACCGTCAAACTCAAGGCATTGTCAATGGTCATGAGCAATGTTCATACAGAAAATACAGAAAAAGTGAAATAACTCTAAAACGACACCACCTAGAAACAAATTGTTTGGTACACATATAGAAAACATCTTTACCAAAAACATTATATTAAATTTATAAGGTTAGTGACGATGCTGTTCGATTTTGACGCATGCGCAGAAGCGATGTGTCCCTGGCAAACTGGTGTGCCGCGGAAACTGCAACACCGGTCCTTCTCTGGTGTGTAACTGATGCAACGCTAGGAGAAGACAAGGAGAGAAACATGCGCTTCGCAGTTTGATCCTCGGCCTACCGCGGCATAACAGAACCAAGTGAACCGTCCCTTGGCTAGCCAGGTCGCAGGTAATCTCATGGTGTGTGTGCGCGGGGGGGGGGGGGGCACTTTCCAGTCATAGAAGGGGGCGGTCCACCCTACCGCCACCTGCCACCATGTTTGGACAACGAAGGTCAGCGTAGTCCTACCACCACCACGTGGTGGCGCTACTCATGTACAGACTACTACACTATGTAAGTATTGTTTTCTTATTACATCCTTTCAACAGTTTAGTTTTTCTTTCAAACTCTTAATGTTGAACATTACGAGATGACCACATTCAAGAACTAGACTGAACTCTGTTAGTACACATGTTTGCAGGCTGGCAGCTGTCGTTACGATATATTGTGTGTCCATGTCTCCCACACTTAAAGCTGCATAGTCCGATGAAAACATAAAATGTTCAAAACTAAAACAATTATCTAGATTTGATTCTCCATATCTAACTTAGAAGCTGGTACACTTACTGAACATTTGTCGTCACATATAAGGGGATACCGAGTCAATTAATATAACCTGTTACTGCAGAAGCCTATGGTGTTAGAGTTTTGGCAAGCTTGCCAAAATTAATGTAGCATGTTTCCATTTCAAATATCTCAAAAGTTAGCGATTTAAAATAAAAGTTACTTCAAAATAAAGTAAGGTAGATTATAAGGAACAACCTAATATGTTTATCTCAGAAAATGTCAGAAACTCAAAACCATCGGACTATGCAACTTTAATACTGCACCAGCCCCTAATGTAGAAATGTGTTGTGGTTTTACGTTCCATCAACAACAAAGGTCATGTCACAACAGGTACCGAGTTGAGACAGTACACCGATGGCAACTATATAGTGATGTCCCACTGGGAGACCAGGCCATCACCACCATGACCCGATATCCCACTCAGTCGCATTATCTCGATACTAGGTAACTAGTCCTTACCCTATCCTATTAATGTTGAATGCCAGGCTAGGTTGCAACAAGTCTCAAATTTATAAGTCATTAGTTTGACTCGGCCGTGATTCGAGCCCCAGACTTTCTGCATTGAAAACCAGTGCTCTGACTGATTCGACCACAGCGTCCAGTGATATATAGTGTAAATAACTAATGTTGCATGGCCAGAAGATAGTGTCTCAGAATGAGACAATAACTTTGCTCGATGGAGTGTGAGTGAGTGATACCCTCCACCCGAGGCCTGCGTACGATCATTTCGCGACGTCCATACGTCCTCCTTACGACTCCCTTAGGCCTTCCTTACGCACTGGCGCCGCGAGATCGCCACCTCCCGGCGAACATTTAGGAAATTTTGGATGCAAGAAGGTTGCAGCTGTTGCACTGGCAACCTCCTTGAGACCAGTTCGGTCGGCACCATTAAAAAGTGCTTAGCGACCTGGCGCCGCCCCAGCGCCCCGCCCTGCCAGGTCCCTGACCCATTGGTTGGTGAGTTGGCGCCGCCCTATATATAGCTGGTTCCGGGCTGGTTCCACCCTGGCGCTGACCCCACCCCGATCCCACGCCGACCGCGTTTTTGAATCAATCTATTGAGCGGGACACTGGGAGGTTGGCGACCTTTTGGCCATAAGGAGGTTGGCAGCGAACGCTGGCTCTTGTGTCACTGGGGTATGACATGTCGGCAGCCAAGGCCTTATTCATGGCGAGGTTACTCTATGGATAAAATTACATTATTAAACAAACATATATACTATACGACGCTTTTTAGTGAATTCCATGTGTAGTCCTTTGACCTTGAACCCTACGTACCTTGCCAGAGGACTTGACCCCTTTAATGAGCGCAAGTACAGCAAAGATCCAGGCGAGGAGGAGGCAGAGTGGCAGGGCATATCCCATGCCTCCAAGGTCATCAATTCCAGAGCTACGACTAATGCCAAGTGCGTAGTTACTAAAAAATAATATAAACAGATACATTGCAACGTACAGTAATCATACACACAAACAGAAAGCTTATTAATAATGCAGTCCATGAGCTGAGTTTATAAGACCAGAAACGAAAAATGACAGCTGGTTTTTACAGGAAGTGAACAGATATGTACCTGATATATGAGGTAATCAGAATATACCTGAGATTTAATATTTATAACTAGGAGGTTTGCTCATCCATGGAGTCGGCTATTATATAGCAACAAAGTAATGTTTTAAAAAAAGATTTAATGGTGCTGTCACAATACGACGTATCTCACCGGCGCGCGCCGCCAATGCGCAAAATCACTTTTTTACGTCGAGACATGTCAAAATTTTCGGTGCGGTGGGAAAAGTTTGACGTCAGCGCAATGTAGTGCTAGCATGTGGCCGACGTTGTGGTAACCTATATCTACACGTGAGAAAAAAAGGTGGGCGCAACGTGTGGGAATGAGCCTCACACGCGCAGCATGTGTCTAGAGTTTGCATAACATTATTCCAGTGCTCCGCTAGCGACCGGCTGACACTCCAGCACGTTTCGGCGTGTGTCGGCATGCCGCCAGCGTGCAATCAGCCCGCCAATGTTAAGCGAGCGGCAGATGCGCGGCCAACACGTTCAAAACGTCGAGACATGGTGGAGAAAGGGCAACAGCGCATCGGCCATATGTTAATCATACGTCGGTGGTACGTTACCGCCGCGCTGACGGAACGCTCGCCGTCAGAGGGAAAAAAAGTCAACATATGACAACGTCACACAACGTCAGAACAACGTTCCTCCAACGCACGTCTAATGTATCTCGACGTCCTCCTAATGTCGCCATAACATTGGCACCTGCGCATTGTCATACATCGAAAGTTTTGTGCAAGCACAAAACTTCCCCGAACCCCCTAACGCACGCCGCCGAACGTCGCCATAGATCAACGTATACCAACGCGCGCCTAACCCAAACTGACGTATCCCGATGTAGCGCCAAAAAATCACATACGTCAATGCACGTTGGCGAGAAGCATTGTAATGTGACAGCACCATAAAGCAATTGCAACAAACATTATTACTCCAAAGGCCACTATACAGCAGGCACTTAAGGCACACAGTAAAAAGGGTCATTAAACTGGTGGAGCGAATACGTTTGTTCTTTGTTGGCGTTTTACGTCCTGGCAACATCTGAGGTCATATCAGGACGGGTACCGACTTGTGACAGTGCGCGCACATGGCGACTTTATAGTGCTGCCTCAATGAGAGACCAGGCCACCAGCACCATGACCTAATATCCCACTCAGTCACATTATCCTGACACTGAGCCAACCACTCCTTGTCCTATCCTAATAATGCCGAACATTTGGCTAGGACGTGACAAGTATCAATCTTTAAGTCATTAGTTTGAGTCGACCAGGGTTCAAACCCATGGGTTCGAATCCCACCATCTACCAATTCGGGAGACGGACGCTCAACTCATTCGGCCGTCCCGTCCCGTCTGGTCTGTACATCATTTGAAGGAAATATACTTAGTAACTACTTTAAAAGGGATCCTTTACAGCTAGTAGAGCTTCAGCAAGTCTTACTAGAGGTACTGCTCTGCAGGCAGCTGCGCCGAGTGGTTGGATTCCTTGGCGAACGTCTTGTTGAGGATTGCAAGCGGAGTGGTGCCATTCCAACAGACGCCCTCCGTATAACTTAAACCTCCCACACACGTATCGACGGTCACATTGGACGTCAGCAGTGTGGAGCACCCTGCAAACAAGGAACGCTTTGTACCTATAGACGAGATCACCGTTCCCACTGCGCATGCGCTGGAAACGGCGTTGGCAGCAAAGCAAATGCGTACTGCCATTGAGTTAGTCGATACGCGCATGCCAAAACTTCTGATTTTTATTCAAAATTAATAGAAATACATAATTTGGCATAAACATGTATGCACACATGCAATATAATGATCCGATGAATATATCTAAGACAAAACTAGCCATAGTTAAACATTTTGAGCTAAGAAACATACAATTCCACACAAAATAATCAGTCACTTCAAAGCTGATATCCACATTACCATTATTAATTCTTGTTCTAAATATAAAAATGCCAAATGTGTCAACAGACACTTGTTTCAGAGAAATATATAACCAATATCTGATTAACCCTACTCATTTTGTAGTTCTACATATGTCATTAACCATAGGATATAAATAAAAATGTGAATAAAATAAGTCAAACTGACTCTGGCTATGGCTCGAACACTAGTCTGAGTGCCCAGATTTGTCTAAATCTAAATGCACATGGCATAAGATGTGCTGATTATATTGATGTAAATGCAATGCTGGATAAAAGATTAATATCTTAATTTATTATATAAATTGTTTAGTTGGTAGTCTATGTTTCAAACAAGAGCTGAGATGAGCTGAAACTAGCACATTTCATAGCTGCACCCAGTGTATTAGCATGTGCCATGTGCTTCTCGTGGGTTTGTTTTTCTTCCACGCATCCCACAATGCACCACGCCCGTGGAATGACGATGTAGTCTATTGACTGGGGACTTGAAGGGAACGTCTTCCTGTTAAGAGGCTAACAACTAAGGGGAACAAGCGCAGCCGATTCTCGAAAGGGCTAGAAGTGTGGACATCTCAAACAGCAGGTGGGGGTGGGAGTAAGATGGAGGGTTGCACAATCTGTGCAAAAGATACATAAATGTGTGACAATCTCTGAACAAGAAACTACTAAAAAAAATATAGGATGACCTTTCCATAATTTGAGCCAATCAGAGCTGTTCTTTTCTATTGCAAATGGTTGCCCCCTATGGGGGCCGGCATTTGCAATTTTAAAAAATGGCTCGTTTGGCTGACACTGAGAGCTGTTCTCAGCCAATCAGAGCTGGTTTTTTTAATTGCAAATGGCGGCCACCATAGGGGGCAGCCATTTGCAACCGAAAAGAACAGCTCTGATTGGCTGACACTGAGTTCTCGCGAAAACGAGAAGAGGAAAGTCCATTTCCGGCAAGTTCAAACGGCTTCAGACAAGTTCAACCGTGGCTGGTTGTCCCTCTCCTTTCAGCGCTGAATGTGCTTATGTAATTTCAACCACACATACACACAAACTGGTGACATCAGTGAAAACAACCCACTGACGCCTCCTGCCGGATTAGTTAATGGGGTACGCCATTGGCCCAAGTACTACCCATGTTATCCTTAGAAGTGTATACCCACATTGAGTGTTCCAGTCACGGTCACAGTACTTCCATGGCAAGTCCGAGGTGAAGGAAGCGAAGAAGTAGAAAATAGCCCAAGCAATGATCACATTGTAGTAGATTCCCAGGAACATGGACACGATCAGCATGCCGACACCCACACCTGGAATTAGAATTAGAAAAAAAGCACCAGGCCATTATAGATCAAATATGTTGACAATACATACATATCATTTAACAAGGTTAATATATTTAGCCATAGCAAGCCTCTCCCACCGTTACTGACTTACTTACATGTACTTACACACATGACACTAGTCTTATTAGAAGCCCTTTCATAAATATGGGTTTTCCAAAGTCACTGCAGGTCTCCGCGGGAAAGGACTTCTAGCTATACGACAGTTCCTGACGACTAAATTGAGTACAGTTGATTGCCATACATTTGGTCATATTGAAGATTGCATGACAATTGAGCTAGCAAAAATGACATTAAGTAAAATGTCACTTCTTTACCTCGCCCTCAGTAACAAGTGCAGACCATGCTTACCCACACTATGACCTGAGACAAAGACCCTATAATACTAAGACGGCTCACTCAGCCTGTACTGTGTAATCAAAATGATCAAACCACCACTTGGTGCGCTGGCTGTTCTCTTGGTTAAACAGGTGCTATATTATATGTATAAATGTATATATGAATGTGAAATATTTGTGATGATGGCGATGATGATGATGATGATGATGCTGATGTGTATTTGTTCATAGCAATTTCATATTGATGTGTATTCATACTTACCTATCTTATGTATAATATAATTGTATGTGTTTACATGTGAAACACCAACCAGCAGCTGGGCTGATCAAACCCACCACAAGGTGGCACTGCAAAATTTACATTACCATGGGAGAGATAGGAAGTGAGCCGTCTTAGTATTATAGGGTCTTTGATATTTTAGATTGCATGACAATTGAGCTAGCAAAAACAACATTAGGTGAAATGGCACTTCTTTACCTCGCCGTCAGTAACAAGTGCAGACCATGCGTACCCACACTATGACCTGAGGGTAACCATAGTAATCGCTACCCGGCACAGTGCCCACACTAACAGGTCTATGTATGCCCCCCCCCCCCCACACCCACACCCTTGCGTGGTCTGTGTGGAGGGCAGGAACAGCTAATTGCATGTACACTTCACCGTACACTTCACCGTACACTTCGTCGTACACTTCGCCGTACACTTCGCCGTACACTTCGCCGTATACTTCGACCAGGCTGCTGGCACAATGACCTGCTATCCCACTCAGTCACATTATCCTGACACCGAGCTAACCAGTCCTTGTCCTATCCTATTAATGCAGAGCGTAAGGCTAGGAAGCGACATGTATCAATTTTGTAAGTCATTGGTTTGACTCAACCAGGAATCGAACTCCCGACCTTCCACATGGGAAGTCTGCGCTCTACCGATTCGGCCACCGAGTCCGGTGAAATGCCTATGAGTGTAAGTAGGCCTCAGCTTACCTCTGAGTGTAAGTAGGCCTCAGCTTACCTCTGAGTGTAAGTAGGCCTCAGCTTACCTCTGAGTGTAAGTAGGCCTCTCCTTACCTCTGAGTGTAAGTAGGCCTCAGTTTACGTCTGAGTGTAAGTAGGCCTCTCCTTACCTCTGAGTGTAAGTAGGCCTCTGCTTACCTCTGAGTGTAAGTAGGCCTCAGTTTATCTCTGAGTGTAAGTAGGCCTCAGTTTATCTCTGAGTGTAAGTAGGCCTCAGTTTACCTCTGAGTGTAAGTAGGCCTCAGCTTACCTCTGAGTGTAAGTAGGCCTCAGCTTACCTCTGAAGAGTGGCGCCATCTCCCAGCATTTGAGGGGTCCTCGGCTCGTGAACTGACCAAGGGTGAGCTCGAGGAAAAAGATGGGCATTCCGACGAAAACCAGAAAGATGGTGTAGGGGATGAAGAAGACCGCTGAAATGCAACACGACAAAATGTAAGTAATCTTACCTAATATGGGGAGAAACTCAAAATTGGGGAAGTTTTAGAGAAGGTTCTGGGTATTATTACTACACACAATAGAAGCTTTACAGGACAAAGCATATATGCACACAAATTTAACCACTTCAAAAAATTTCAACGGAGATCATTTCGGCTGTCATTTGACACAAATCTGATCATCAGTTTCAGACTGATTAGTGTGATTTTGTTACGCTATATTGGCAACAAAGGCCATGTTCACAGCTTTTCAGATTTGTGTGTAAATTTTAATGTAGGCATGTAAATGCCATTAACCAAACTGAATAAACACCAATTTGTTGGTGTGAATATTGTCCTAGCTGCTGACATGGTGTTTAACCGTTAAGCCATTGTCACACCTCACCGGACTGAGCACCGGAGACCACCGGACAAAGAATTGTCTAGTCCGGTGCTTTCCGGTGACAAAATGTATCAAAATGTATCGAAATGGAGCAGAATTGGGTCAATTGGCGCCGGGCGACCAGACAAGTACTGTACATGTACCATACATGTACCGTACATGTACCATACATGTACCGTACATGTACCATACATGTACCGGACAAGAACCGGACACGTAACAGATGGGTACCAGACATGTACCGGACAAAACGGACAAACCGGACACCAACGGATGGGTACCGGACATGTACGGATGGGTACCGGACATACCAGACACCAACCGGACACGTCAGTTCGGCGGTGTCCGGTAGAAGTTTTGTGCATGTTCAAAACTTGTACTGGACACCGCCGGACACCACCGGGTACCGGACATGTACCGGACATCACCATACAGTACCGGACAGTGTCCGCCGGTAAGGTGTGACAGGGCCTTTAGGAATCAATCAAAGCAGATGCAGTTCAGAATAGATTACACGATATCTGATGGAAAGTAGGTCGTGGCCTCGTTCTAAAAAATATTTTACAATTTCTATGGTCACATGGCGTTATTAATATTAATGGGTATGAATAGCCTTTAGAGGTAATTGGATAGAACTCCCCTCCCCCCCCCCCCCCCGGAGATTCAATCAAGTAGAGATAATGTAGTGTACGTACCTCCTCCATACTGGTAGCAGAGGAAAGGGAATCTCCAAACGTTGCCTAGTCCCACAGCGTACCTGTATTATAATAGCAATATATACATTTAATACAATAAGCATAATAAATGTATAACTATGCAACGTTTATAACAATTAAAGAGCCAATACCAGACCCACAAACCCCTTCTTTCATCGATCAATTCAGAATACTATTAAAAAAGAAAGGTTGTTAGAGTTATGTCCTGGCAACATCTAAGGTTATATCAGGACGGGTACCGACTTGTAACTGTGTGTAAAATATTCTGATAAAACACATTGGTGGGGAATGCAAATGGGCTATAATGGAGTACAAATGGTCTATTAATGTAAATGGTATATAGTGCCAGGTGTATGAATGTATTTATGTAGTTGCTGGTGATCCTTTACTTATGGTCAATAGATAGTGTGAAGGAGGCACTAGTGATAGTGTGTAAGGGGCCTTTGGAGCTCTACTCACTACAACAACTTTCTAGGGTCCCTTCAAGTTTGGTTTAACGGGGTTATACTGTACAGAGGGCAGAACCAATACTTCAATAGATTATGGAATCCACTGATACACCCGTCTGCAGATGGCTGGGTGAGATGAGAAAATGGAGGGTGAAAGATAGCTGTGCTGGAGACCATTTTAGTGGCAGAGTGGTACATACAGGATCTAATATCAAATATGTATCACAATTTCATTCTATAATTTCACTGCGCCAGACTGAATACTACAAAGACTACTTATTGTACTGGCATCTTACTGATTCATGCAGCATGCAGTGGTAATAATATTAATATATACACAACTATCACGGTATTGCATTCTGTTTTCAGTGCAAGTTAATAAACAATATACGTGATATAAAATCTTTAAAATGTTAAAAGCTGATTTAACATTTAATATTCTTTTCCCTTTGGCTGAGCATAATGTTGAAAGCAGAAATTCCAGATCTCTGAACAATTTTTAAAATGACATCCAGATAAAAACTGAGAGTAAATGAGTATATGTCTGGAAAAAGGTCACATGGCAACCGTAATATACAATATAAAAATTGAGCTTATTTGGATTGAAGATTTAAGTTGTTAAGTTTTTGTCACAAGTTCGGTTATTTACAAGTTTTTAAGATTCAATTATTCTGCGGTGGCCCCTGGGTTACAACCCCTAATGTCCATGTGTTAACCCGGTGTTGCAGTTTCTGCCGTCCGCCAGTTTCCGTGGTAGGCCTACACTCAAATGCATTGTCAATGGCCGTGAGCAATCTTCATAAAGAAAAAGTGAAATATCTCTAAAACCACACCACCTAGAAACAAATTGCTTGGTACACATATAGAAAACATCTTTGCCAAAAAGATTATATTAAATTTATAAGGTTAGCGTTCTTGATTTCTATTAATTTGGAATAAAACTAATGTTTTTCACTGCACGTACCGTCAAACTCAAGGCATTGTCAATGGTCGTGACCAATCTTCATACAGAAAATACAGAACAAGTGAAATATCTCTAAAACCACAACACCTAGAAACAAATCGCTTGGTATACATATAGAAAACATCTTTACCAAAAAAATTATATTAGATTTATAAGGTTAGTGATGATGCTGTTCGATTTTGTTGCATGCGCAGAAGCAATGCGTACCGCGGAAACTGGCGGACGGCGGAAACTGCGACACCGTGACTGGATACGGCCCTCATTTTGTATTAAATAAAACTGATGGCAACCCATTAATGTTATTTTTAGCAGGAGGGCGAGGCCCTTTTGGATTATGAGACCTGCAGTCCACATGTAAATCTGGAACCAGATCTGCATCTGGAAAGTAATAGTAAAATTGTTATCTTTGGTAAAAGTACTAGGCTCTGAGAGAGGGCCCATAGAATTGTCCCAAAGTAGAAGCCTCAAGTGGGTCGATTGGCTGACACACATGACAGCCTAATTGACACTCCATAAAACGTAAACTGGGTCGCGGGTCGCTGAGGACAGCAGAAGTTGATACTATACACCACCTGTGGGATAAGTGGGAACTACTGGGACACGCCATGCATCACCTTGTGCACAAAAGAACATATCTAGCATGACTAATAGGAGTCTATATAAACACATAACAAATAAATGAAAAGTGTTACATACTATTAATATGACATGTTATCTTAAACTAAATTACAAAAAGTACACACACACAGACACAGTTCCCCTCTATTAAGGTGATGGCGGGATTACACATGAATGGATCAGGCGCAATGGCCGAATCGGTAGAACGTAGGCATCCCATGCGGGAGATCGGGAGTTTAATTCCCGGTCGAGTCAAATCAATGACTTACAAAGATTTATCCTTGTCGCTTCCAAGCTTGGCGCTCGGCATTAATAGGTTAGGGCAAGGACTGGTTAGTTCAGTATCAGGATAATGTGACTGAGTGAGTTATCGGGTCATGGTGCCGACAGCCTGAATTCCCAGTGGGGCAGCACTGTCACAAGTCGGTACCCGTCCTGATATGACCTTAGACTTTGTCATGATTTAAAATCAACCAACACTAACGAGACACCAGCCAAGGTCATTGGTTATGGTTGAGTGACCTTCACCCCACGCCCCGGTACTCACCTAACCAGTAGGGCCACTCACTACTCAGAACATTGTGTAATAAAACGGGACTCAGCCGTCTGAGCCCCGCACATTACTAGTCTCCACAGGTGTGTTCTGACAATTGTCTGTCAGTTCCCACCTGTCATTTCTCTCAACTCATAAGGAAGAAAGGATTGTTTGTTTGTTTGTTGTTTTACGTCCTAGCAACATCTAAGGTCATATCAGGACGGGTACCTACTTGTGACAGTGCGCACTCATGGCAACTTTATAGTGCTGTCCCTCTGGGAAACCAGGCCGCCGGCACCATGACCTGGTATCCCACTCAGTCACATTATACTGACACTGAGCACACCAGTCCTTGCCCTTTCCTAATAATGCCGAGCGCCTGGCTAGGAAGTGACAAGTATCAATTTTAAAGTCATTGGTTTGACTCGACTGGGATTCGAACCCACGACCCCAACCACTCAACCACTCTGCACTCAAGCACACCCAACCACTCTGCATACATTATGGACACCACCTGCAGCTGGGGTTGAGTGACAGGTGCCCCTATTAGTAGTATTACGGCATCACCCCCCCCAGGTTGTAGAGGGTGTCTGATTGGCTGGCTGTGGGAGGCCCAGTCACCTGCACCCCTTGCACCACCTGACCATAGACCTCATTCTGACATAGATTATTCTAGACACACTTCTCCAGACACTCTGGAAGGAGACACTTGATGGACTCTTGAAGGGAACACACACTAACTGTTAGTACAGTGGTCTCCACTACACACAAACTGTTAGTACAGTGGCCTCCACTACACACTAACTGTTAGTACAGTGGCCTCCACTACACACTAACAGTTAGTACAGTGGCCTCCACTACACACTAACAGTTAGTACAGTGGCCTCCACTACACACTAACTGTTAGTACAATGGCCTCCACTACACACTAACTGTTAGTACAGTGGCCTCCACTACACACTAACTGTTAGTACAGTGGCCTCCACTACACAATAACTGTTAGTACAGTGGCCTCCACTACACACTAACTGTTAGTACAGTGTCCTCCTCTACACACTAACTGTTAGTACAGTGGCCTCCACTACACAATAACTGTTAGTACAGTGGCCTCCACTACACACTAACTGTTAGTACAGTGTCCTCCACTACACACTAACTGTTAGTACAGTGGCCTCTACACACTAACTGTTAGTACAGTGGCCTCCACTACACAATAACTGTTAGTACAGTGGCCTCGACTACACAATAAGTGTAGTACAGTGGCCTCCACTACACACCAACTGTTAGTACAGTGGCCTCCACTACACACTAACTGTTAGTACAGTGGCCTCCTCTACACACTAACTGTTAGTACAGTGGCCTCCACTACACACTAACTGTTAGTACAGTGGCCTCCTCTACACACTAACTGTTAGTACAGTGGCCTCCTCTACACACTAACTGTTAGTACAGTGGCCTCCACTACACAATAACTGTTAGTACAGTGGCCTCCTCTACACACTAACTGTTTGTACAGTGGCCTCCTCTACACACTAACTGTTAGTACAGTGGCATCCTCTACACACTAACTGTTAGTACAGTGTCCTCCACTACACACTAACTGTTAGTACAGGGGCCTCCTCTACACACTAACTGTTAGTACAGTGGCCTCCTCTACACACTAACTGTTAGTACAGTGTCCTCCTCTACACACTAACTGTTAGTACAGTGGCCTCCACTACACAATAACTGTTAGTACAGTGGCCTCCACTACACAATAAGTGTTAGTACAGGGGCATACCCTAGACAGGAGAGCACGAAGTCGAAGCGTCCTGTCCAGTTTCCGCGGTCCTTGTTTTCATCCTCTGTGTAGTCAAGTTCTGTCCCATCTGCCAGCTTGTCCTAATGGTTGACGGGTGAAAATAAGACGGTCAATTAGCTTACAATACTTCAGTGAGGAACTTTCAGCACCGCAGTGAAATGCCACATACTTAGGTGGGCATGGGTAGGTTAATTGCATCAGGCGAGCCCAGATAGGCAGGTAGGCATGGATACAGGATAGGGTGATTGAATCAGGGAGCCCAGATAGCCTAATGGTTAGGACGCCGGCCCCGAATGGTAGAAGTGTGGGTTCGAGTGCCTGTCTAGGCATGTTTCCATTTCTTACAACATCCCTCCCGCCCCCATGGCTTATTTGTTGGGGTTTTGCATCTTGGCAACATCTAAGATATCCGGCCAGCACCGGCTTGTGACAGTGCGCGCTGTCACAAGCCGATAGGTACTTTAGAAGTGCTACCCCATTTAAAGACAAGGCCGCCAGCAACTTGATTCAATACCTCACTCAGTGACTTTATCTTGACATTGAGAAAACCAGTCCTTGCCCTATCCTTCCAGACTGGGTAGTGGCAAGTATCAATTTTTTAAGTCAGTTTTTACTCGGCTAGGGTTAAAGCTGCATAGACCATTGAAAACATCAAAAGTTTCAAAATCAAAACAATTGAGACCGTCTCCAAAGGTGCTAAGCAATATATATGGGACAAAACTTTGTCCATTGTAACGATCAACATACTATCTGCTTATGCATTTGCTCAGGATAAACTGATTTGTTTTTTACATGGCGTTTCATAATCCCAATAGAATTCATATTGATTTGAAGCAAATGTCCTCATGTTTTCAGTGTAACCGTTTCTGTGCTGTTTTGTGTCAATCGTTGCAATGGGCAAAAAAAAAATAGATCACCTTTTGAGACAGGCTCAATTATCTAAATTTAAATCTACATATCTAAATTAGATACTGGTGTGCTTATTAAACATTCATCGCCACACAGAAGGGAATACTGAGGCAATTCAATAAAACCTTTTACTGCAGAATCCTATGGGCTCTAGTTTTGGAATGCTTTCCTAAATTCATTTTGCATGGTTGCACTTCAAATATCCCAAAAGTTAGCCATTTAAAATAATGTATTTACCTCAGAAAGTATCAGAAAATTAAAACCATCGGATTATGCAACTTAAACAAAAACACACACACACAAACTTCCACGCGGGATGACTGACAGTGCCAGCCTCTTCATCATAATCATCATGCTGTCGGTCACGATGCGACAAAGACTGCTTTCATTACTTGACTGCCGCTCTCCATTGTTTTGTGTGGTTGTACATTTCATGAAAGCTGCCTGCACAAGTGTTGAAGTGCTGCTAGCTTTTGCAAGTTACCAGCAGCAATCTCTCAGGGAGCAAATAGAGGTTTCACACCGGCAAGAACATGTCAAGACAGGCACAAAACTATTTGTTCCTGCAGTGGCTGGATGGGAGATGTTGGGAGTTCCATACATCAACCGCCCTTAATGCTGCCACAGTGACATGGTTTTCTGTTTAGGGTTTGCTCCCTTAGCCTTCGGTTCTGTCAAGAACCTGTACCACAAGGCAGTGGTTTACAACTCTACAAGGCAGGGGTGTCAAACTCCCTGAGGTATTGCTATACCTGCAATACCTGCAGACCATGTTTTTGGCTTTAAGATTCTCTTACTGAGTCGGAAACCCTGTCCGGTAGAGTGGCTAGCAGTAGCATACATCTTCAAACAAGCATGTGGAGTTAGGGGCAGGGTTTGAGGCAACTATTGGTCTTACAGAACCAAGCCTGAATAACCAAACACCATTATAAAGCAAACACTTCCAAGATATATTACTTGCACTAACTGGTGACATGCATATGAATCAAATGCAAAAAAATTCTCACACTCACACATACTACCAGTAACACACATGCCTGCCGCTGGGGGGGGGGGGGGGCGCTCCTAATGATCCCATTATAGGGAAATAAGTGTATAACCTGTTCTCCCTTTAATATTTTCTAGGATGTGTACATAACTTGCTTGCATAGCAAGTGCTACTCGGCACGCGCCTGCATGTGTACGCTAGCTACTCGGTCTGAGGGAGTTGTTTCACTGACGTCAGGCTCGGTTGGTAGTGGAAATCGTCTATAGAGGGGGTGTAATGACGTCACGAGACAACTTCCGGTGGCCGAATTGGATTATATATGAAAGGCTTGCAACTGTTTACATTGTGTTTACTTGTTGGTTTATTTTTCACTGTTTTGAGCAGTTTGGCCTCAAAAGTTCAGGGAAAAGGGTCTTTTGATGGAGGGGGAAGTATTTTTTTAATCATGTAGCCTCACATCATTGCTACAGCAGAGTATGTTGACACTTTGGATGCTCTGTCAAAGAATTAGAAAGCCGGTAAGGTTCAGGCAGTACCCGCTAGGTGGCGCAATGTACTTCGGCGGCCGCCGACTAGGTATGCCCAGTGGTAGCCGTAGTGTTCTTGGTATAAGACAGGGGCTGCCATAGGTGGTATTAAGTGTAATCCAAGATGGCTAACCTCTGAGTGTTGATGTCATGTGCACTCCCTCTATTATCTTACTAACTGTAGCAGCACAACAATTGATGCTGCCACCTAGTGATAGCATAATATACTACAGGTAGCAAAAGGCCGACAAGCCTGCTATAATAGCAGTACCCCCCTTCAATGACGCTCGTGACCAGCGAATCCCTGCCATTAGATAAAAGCAAGTACGGAGTGATGACAACGTAGTCTAAATACGGGCGAAAATAGCTTTAGTATGAAACAGGAAGCGGAAACCCTGGTTCCAACCTCAAATGGCCTCTTACATTGGCACAGAGTTGGTGAAATGGGAGAATGCAAAAATACAAGATGGCGACAATAGAATGCCATCGATTTCACTTTGTAAGTCCATTAAACTACATGTTTTATTATATTTTTCAATTCAAAAGTAGTGGGTAAACATTAAGATAGAGTTGAATATATTTTGCTTCTTAAATTCAGAATTTATCGGCTCATTTCATTTACTGAGCATGTAAATAATTTCCACCACTTTTTTATAGGGTTGTTCTTCACCCCTACTCCGGCTACTGCAGTACTGGGTGATTCTTTCATCTATCCTGCCATGTGCAAATAATGTTTCAATGTATGCACTGTTTTTGTCTTCTTTAACTGCCCCTGTTATGACAGGACATACTGTATATGCCCCAATAGAAGCATGCTCCCCAATAGAAGCACACCCCTATTTCAAGATTGAAAGCATGTACAAATTTACGATCATATTCAGACTGAATGCACATAAAATAAGACAATCCCACTTTATTTCAGAGGCACAACAAAAACAAATCCATGAAATTCTTTAACTTTGAATAGACCTGCATCCATGTAGACCTGCAGGGCGCGTCTATTGGGGGGCATATACGGTATTAGATAAAAGATTCACCCGGTACTTGTAGTACACGGGTGAAGGACAATGTAGTGTAAATACGGGCGAAAATAGGTTTAGTATGGAACATGAACTAGAAACTGTGGCTCCAGTATCAAATGGCTACCCCTATAGGCACAGACTTGGTGAAATGGGCGAGAATGCAAAAAGACAAGATGGCGGTGCTAGAACACCGTCGATTTCACTTTTAAATCTTATTAAACTAGCTATTTTATTATATTTTTCAACTCAAAGGTAGCTGGTAAATATGAAGACACCTACAAAGAATAAATGTTGCTTCTTAGATTGTGAAATTAGGCTCTCATTTCATTAACCCGCTTTTTCGACCGTTTTTATATAGGGCTGGTATTCACCCGTGTACTGCGAGTACCGGGTGAATCCTTTATCTGATACAGTATGTGCTATTCCAGGACAACATTGATCTGCATGCAGAATTGTCCTTGGAAGATGGGAACAATTGTATTTGTGAGACGCATGCACAAGGGGACAGCTTCAGTCTTGCTCAGCTGCACAAGGTAATAAGCTTGCGCTACTTTGAAGTGCCCTGTTGACGTGGATCTCACCCCCCCCCCCCTCCCTCAACCCCACCCCCAAACCCCACCCCCCAACTCCAAACCCAGACTTGATATGCGGAACACAGCTTACTCAATGACGTTGGGGCTGAAGTAGTTTCAGTTTTCATTATTTGATGAAAATTGATACTTGTCGCTATCTAGCCTGGCACTCGACATTACTAGGATAGGGCAAGGACTGGTTAGCTCAGTGTCAGGATAATGTTACTAAGTGGGATATCGGGTCATGGTGCCAGCAGCCTGGTATCCCAAAAGAATGGCACTATAAAGTCGCATCAGTGCGCATTGCAGCAAGGTGGTACCCATCCTGATATGACCTTAGTTGTTGCCAGGATGCAACCCCAACAAATGAAACAAACGCGATATGATTTTTAGATGTTCCTAGAACATAAAGCCACAACAAACAACATTGACCTCATTTCTTGTGTGTTTGTTGTTGTACGTCCTAGAAACATCTAAGGTCATATCAGGACAGGTACCGACTTGTAAAAATATATGGATTTTCGGTTAGGATTCATATATTGGCACCGAGCATTACTATTCTCAGGCGACGAAGTGGGAACCAGGTTTATGTAACGGAAGCAATGGGTGCCCGCCTCGCTGTGTGACATAAGCGACCGAGATTGTGACGAGATGTTCATACTTTAAGAGACGGTTAATAATTATTTAAATGCACCAGAAAGAATGCAAGATATGGGGAAGGGCACTTTTAATATAGGTTTGTTGTAACTGTCTGCAACTACCTGTTACCATGGGGCCGATGGGCAAGCATACCCAGCCATCCTGCACACATTATGGACACCACCTGCAGCTTGGGGTTGAGTGATAGCTGTCCCCTATTAGGGCATCGCCCACCCAGGCTGTAAAGGGTGTCTCTGTGGCTGGCTGTGGGAGCCCAGTCACCTGACACACATAGCCTACTATAGGCACTCTTGTCTAGGACTCGGGTAGAAGCATTCTTGGGAGGCACTCTTGGCTAGACTCTCTAGCAAGAGACAAGTCCACTTTCTACACTCAAACTAGCATATACACCAGCAAGAGTCATTGGGATCTGTGTGGGCAGTCAGTAAGGAGTGAGGGTGATAGGTCGCCAGTAGGTGAACAGGAGTTGATGCCAATAAAGCACAACTTCTTCACTGTCAATCTTGTGTGACTTGTCTTCCTATATTCCTTATGAGTTGTTGAGTAACGCCAGGTGGGAACTGACAGATATTTGTCAGAACACACCTGGGGAGACTAGTGATGTGTGGGGCTCAGACGGCCGAGTTCGCATAATATTACATTATGACAGTGCACACTCATGGCTACTTTATAGTCCTGTCCCACTGGGAAACCAGGTTGCCAGCACCATGAACTGATATCCCACTCAGTCACATTATCCTGACACTGAGCCAACCAGTCCTTGCCCTATCCTAATAATGCCGAGCACCAGGCTAGGAAGCATCAGTATCAATTTTGAAGTCATTTGTTTGACTCGACAAGGATTCGAACCCACATTCGGATATCCAGATCTCCCAAAACAGGAGACGGATGGTCAACCATTCGGCCACACTGTCTGGTCAGCCTCATTTAGAAAAGTAGCGGACCTAATTCTAACCAGCATGTGCTACTTCGGTCCACAGCAGCTGGACATACAAACACAGAGTCGACTCTGGCCACAGCCTAGATAAAGGATTCACCTGGTACTCGCAGTACACGGGTGAACGACAACGTAGTGTAAATACGGGCGAAAATAGCTTTAGTATGGAACATGAAGTAGAAACTGTGGTTCCATGATCAAATGGCTACATATATTGGCACAGATTTGGTGAAGTGGGAGAGAATGCAAAAATCCAAGATGGCGGCCATAGAACGCCGTCGATTTCAATTTTAAATCTTATTAAACTAGCTATTTTATTATATTTTTCAACTCAAAGGTAGCAGGTAAATATGAAGACATCTACAAAAAATAAATGTTGCTTCTTAGATTGTGAAATTAGGCTCTCATTTCATTAACACTTGTGGTGTTCTCTGTGGCAGAGTGGTTAGAGTGTCTGACTTTTTTCTAGGTCGGACTCCTAATCTGAAGGTCGGTGGTTCGATTCCCCATGCCCCCACCTCTGCCACTTTGGATTTCCACCGCTGTGTATAACTTACAGTGGTATGGAGGTATTGCAGGTATAGCAATACCTCAGGGAGTTTGACACCCCTGCCTTGCAGAGTTGTAAATGCACTGCCTTGTGGTACAGATTCTTGACAGAACCGAAGGCTAAGGGAGCAAACCCTAAACAGAAAACCATGTCACTGTGGCAGCATTAAGGGCGGTTGATGTATGGAACTCCCAACATCTCCCGACCAGCCACTGCAGGGACAAATAGTTTTGCGCCTGTCTTGACATGTTCTTGCCGGTGTGAAACCTCTATTTGCTCCCCGAGAGAGTGCCGCTGGTAACTTGCAAAAGCCAGCAGCACTTCAACACTTTTGCAGGCAGCTTTCATGAAATGTACAACCGCACTGGAGCGGCAGTCAAGTAATGAAAGCAGTCTTTGTCGCATCGCGACCGACAGCATGATGATAATGATGATGATGTATAACTTACAGCGTCATCAAAGGCCGGTTGCTCTCATACCATGTCTATGTGGTGTGGGAGGTTAAAAATCCCTTGGGTCGGTAAAAGTGTAGGCTCTGGCTTTCTATCGACAAACTGTCTAATGGTGAAAACAAGTCTATTCAGACTTATCCATGATATGCAGTATAAATCTTCAATCAATCAAAATCAACCCGCTTTTTCGACGGTTTTTATATAGGGTTGGTATTCACCCGTGTACTGCGAGTACCGAGTGAATCCTTTGTCTAGTCACAGCCTGGCCCAACTTATAGCAATCAAGGGCAACGCCAAGTGAAACAACTCCCTGCCCCGCCCACCCGCACTCCCATGTCCACCCAATACTCACCAGACTGGATGGCCGAATGAGTTGAGCATTTGTCTCCCGTTGTGGTAGATTGAGGAAATTGAACCCATTGATTCAAACCCTGGTCGAGTCAAACCAATGACTTAAAAATGTATATGCATTGCTTCCTAGCCAGGCGCTCGGCATTATTAGGATCTGGCAAGGACTGGTTGGCTCAGTGTCAGGATAATGTGACTGAGTGGGATTATCAGGTAACTGTGCTGGTCGCCTGGTCTTCCAGTGGGGCAGTAATATGAAGTCACCATAAGTGTGCACTGTCACAAGTCGGTACCTGTCCCGATATGACCTTAGATGTTGCCAGCACGTAACACTCCCCCCAACACCCAACCACCCCATACCCCCCTCCCCCAACACCCAACCACCCCACTTCCCCCACCGCCCACCACCGTCCCCCCACCGCCCCCCCCCCTCCCCCACCACCGTCCCCCCACCGCCCCTAGATCCATTGTCAGACGCTGGTGAACTTCGCCAAACCAACATTCCGTCTTTCAAACTTGTTCTCCCCGTAGAAAAACATGCGGACGAAATAAGCCCCGTCCCCCCGCCCTCTCTACCGGTCCGTACAGGTACAGACTTGTGACTGCACACTCGTGGTGACGTTATAGTATGGCGTCTGCTGCCGCACTGGGAGACCAGGCAGCCGGCACCATGACCCGTTATCCTAGTCATTATCCTGATATTGTGCTAACCAGATATACACACTATATATAAATAATGTATATAATATATGTCATATGTATATAAATATCATACATGTGTTCGGTTTTATATATATATATATATATATATTATTATATATATTTTATATATATTATTTATATTTATATATTTATATATTATTTGTATTAATAGTACAAGGATTGTCGAATATATATTTATCCTATGTAGGCCTATATACATATATATATACATTATATGTACATTGGACAAACGTTCACTACGTTTCACTACATTGACCTATGTTAAAGGCAGTGGAAATGCAGTCCGTGTACTGACAATGTATGGATAACATACATCTAACGTACGTCTAACTTACGTTTTGCATTGCTCCACCTGTGTCTTGACGTATGTAATGTATGAGGCGTAGTTCTGGCGATCAAATAAAGTATATGACGTTCACTGGCTTTCTGCAAATGTACCGTGAGCGTAATTCAAGGGTTTTTCGCCAGGAGGCACGTTAGCCATACGTTGGTCATATGTTGGCCATACGCCATGTATACGGTATATATACGTCCAACTTTGACCCCCCACCCCCCCCCCCCCCCCCCCCCCCCCCCGGCGCCGAAAGGTTTCATGCATCTCAAAATAAAAAAGTGATTTTACGCATTGGCCATGTGCTTGCGAGATGCGAGGTAATGTGACAAGGCCATTAAACAAAAAACAAAAAAGGTGATGCAAATGGGAAATATTGTGCGTAGAGCGAGATTCGAACCTACACTTCTTGCCATTCTGGGGCCAGTGTGCTAACCATTACACTAATTAGTGTCCCTCGTGCAATCATCCTATCCCTGTTTATGTCTATGTGGCTCCTTCCCTGAAAGTTCTGAAGACACTGCCT